>JBAIAA010000277.1:600000-966790 GCA_037893245.1 Crossaster papposus | reverse complement strand
TATTAGACAAATTTTTTTTGAGGGGAGGGGGATTTTCTCTCCTTCAATTTTTTTTTTTTTTTACAAATGAAATTCAACTTGCCGTTTCCATCCCTCGCAGAGAAATTGAATAGCCAGATCGTTTTTCGCGTGTTAAGAAATAAATGAGACAGAATTGCCCCGAGAATTATGCTAATGATAATCGAATATGATATTTGAAGACGGTGGAGGAGAGAACGGTTGATAACATTGTACACAAATTTGGAGTTTTAAGGACCGTCAATATTGAAACAAAATTACAGATACTGTTTATATTCTTTCTTTTTTTACTTTGTTGTTTTAATGCTTAGGGCTGCATTTTGTGCTCTTAAATGGTGACAGTAATTGTCCTGAATATATTTTGCTATATGTGGCAGGCCTGGAGCTCGATGCAGCAATGATGGCTATTCCCGTATAGATAGAACAATATGCAGCACAGAGAGATTTCAAAGGGGCACGTTGGTTGACGGTTTGTCAGACACAAACGTAATCAAACGGAGAGCAAAAAAACTGGCACACGCCAGTTTGGCATCTCCTAGCATCGGTGCCCTGCGGTCAGTTTTACTGTCGGCACACCCCGGATCAGCAGTGCCCTTTAAAATGGCCAAGTGGCATGGGCTGTTAATAAGCAGGTGATTCTGACTAAACACATGTCACCTTTTTTTCCTTTCAGTCTAGCCTTTTGTCCGACCTTGCAGTCCAATCTTATGGGCAACTTTTAATGGTTTGGAAAAATTCCCCCTTTACAAAAAAAAAACCCGGCCAAATCTATGAAAATACCCCCGAGTGCCCCCCCCCCCCCCCCCCCCCCCCCCCCCCCCCACCCAAAAAAAAAAAGAGGCAGAGAATACATTAAACAAAAAATTGAGACCTTGGGGGAGAACTATACCCCCAGGGCACAGATATGAGGATAGCAGCTCCAGTGGGATTAAATATGGACCAGTGTGTCATTTATGCTTTTGTGTGGGGGCCGACAGAGTAGCTGGGCATTTTGCCACTTAGAAGAGAGAAGTGGGGATCACGACATGCTATTGTCATGCAGAAACCATGCTGTCGTTAAATGGCACCAGAAGAGGCAAACGCAGTTACTGTTTTAGACATCCTTTGTAATCATTGAGGATTTGTTTCCTCTTTTCTGACTAGAATACAGAAGAAGGAATCAGTGTTGCCCTGTTTGTAGTAAAATTGAAATGTTGAAGGTCGCTGAAATGCAAGTGGCGGGCAGAATGTTTTTTGGGTTTTTTTTGTATCTCATTCGTTGTGTTTACGTATGTTCTTTAACCCTAACCCTGCTAAATCCAAAAGGCAACTATTTATGTTGGATTAAACAGTAAACCCATTTTACATATCCCGGAAAGCATCCAGCGGCAAACCAAAAAGCACGACACAGTTGGATTCTGTTAGATTTAGCAGGCAAGTCATTTTACATGTTCAGGCACCCTCAACAACTTGGTGTGTGGGACTGTGTTAGGATTAAGCAGAAAAGTCACCGTTAGGACTCTGGTTGGGATTTTAGCAGGAAAGTCTTTTGGGAACAATTACCGTTAGGGGGGTTTCAATGGTTAGCTTTATAGTTCTCTCTGAGTTTGAATTTCTTTTGAAATGTCAGCTTTTATTCATACCAGCCTTCACAATCTTCTTAAAAGGTTCTGGTCAATAGGCATTGAAACATAGTTTCTATTATTTTTAAACTGCAGTATTGAGAAGATTTTTTACGTACATTTTCTCAATGTTATAATAGAAGCCCCTGCTATGGTGTTTAGCTGCAAACTTTCCCCTGTACTTATGCAGTATTCATGTACTATGGACTCAATGGCTACTGTACATGTACTACTGTAACAGAGAGAAAGATGTACCTACAGAGACTAAACAGAATTCGAAGCATCTGATCCGAAAGGTGTCAGACAATAGTGCAGAGTGAGCGTGTGGCTAGCCCGGCTGCCAAAAAAAGACAAACGAGCTGACAAAACCTCTGTAGTTGGCAGGGACTTGACACCCCCGAACTGAGGTGACAAAACCCCTCGGACAACATCACAGGCCGCCCAACTCTTTTTACACCCTCTTACAAATGAGCCCTTCATCAAAATGTAATTTCCATTAATAGTTCACAGTGCCAGAGATACCGAGATAGGGGGGAAAAGTAGATTTGGGGAGGGGGGGGGGGGGGGGGGGAGCAGTAGAAGGCAGACATGTTTGGTGGAGAGTAGAGAGAAGAAGTTGAGAGATTGGGGGATAATTTGCATTTTAAATTCTGACATCTGTCATCTGGAATTAGAGGTTCTTGTCCTTTTTACGA
This sequence comes from Crossaster papposus, assembly GCA_037893245.1. Taxonomy (NCBI): domain Eukaryota; kingdom Metazoa; phylum Echinodermata; class Asteroidea; order Velatida; family Solasteridae; genus Crossaster; species Crossaster papposus. The sequence continues at coordinate 964,476 of JBAIAA010000277.1, read as the reverse complement.
CGATGGTTGTGATATTTGATATGCTGTGAATTTCTGATCGTCGCATTTTGTGCTTATCATCAAAGAAATCTCTAAATGAGCATACGCAATACTACATTGTCGCTACATTATGCGCACCTTTAGTTCGTTTGTTTTTCTTTTCTCCGACGCCGGGTACCGGTTGTCTCAGCCACGGATTGACAAGTTGAGGTGCCACTACCACTGTCACTGCTCTTAATCAGTTTACTGATGAAGTGTGTGCGCGCCCGGCGGCCATCCGCATTTAGTCAGGCATAACCAAACCCAAGAGATTAGCACTGGCAAGGCCATTTCATTTTCATATCGGCCGCAGCAATCTCCGGAGATTTTCTCTCCCCTCTTTTTTTTTCTTCTTCTTTCCCCTCTGCATGCACTACCTTCCTCATTACCTACATGTAGGTCTATATGTGCTCCTCAGCGTCCCAGCGCATACAGAAGCACAACCGGGGATACAAGCTAGTCACTCCGCTCCCCGCGATTTAATTTGATTAAATGCAGTTTAGTATTTGCCCGGTGATTATTTGCATTGTGAATATCACAGGGATAATAAGGAACTCCGTTGAATTGTGTTGTTTTTTTCTTCATTTTTTTTCCCTTAACCACAAAAGGCAAAACTGCGATGGGAAGAGAAGGATTCATTTTTTTTTGTACTGAAGGACTCTAGTGTATACTCCTAGGAATTGAAACCTGCAACCTGACACCAGACGGTGATAAAAAATATAGGAAACAACCTGGAGATTTGATGACATTGTGGCTTCTCAAAACACAGCTCAGGCGAGGCAGGGATAGGGGACAAGCCGCTAGAGTAGAGACTTGCGTCTTGGGACCCGCAGTTACAAAAAAAAGCGCAGGCTGCCAAAGGTGATAGTTAGGAGAATCCGTTTCATGTCCCTGCTTATCGCCCCGATTTGGGATAGTTATAAAGCGTGGAATTAATTCTTCCTGGCCCTGTTGTGAGCCTGAATGGCTTCTCCTGTAGGGACTTGTAAGCCTGCTTGCACTTGTAGTAAAGGATATATAAAGGGGGGGGGGGGGGTAAATTTGTCTGATAGAACAAGTCAGGAACCGGCAGAATTACACAAGGTTTTGATGTTTAATAAGACGCACACGAGCTCCACGTGGGGCCTAGTGGAGCTCCGTGGGTGTCCAACATATCTTAGACTGTCTGTCTCCCAAGAGGAGTTCACATTCGGTCGCATAATTAAAATGAAACTTAGGGGCCTGTGGTACATGCATGCGCACCCATTGTCGGTCCAGATGAAATTAATTTTGGAATAGAAGCAAGAGGCAAGTGATCGCTGAGTAAAACGTTCCTGTCCTTCCCGCAAGTTTAGACGTGGATTGGTTTAATTCACTTCCTTGGTCACCTCTCTCTTTCTTCCCATGCTCCTTGCTCTTGGTTGACCTTTTGATTTTCTAGTGAGTCCCTGAAGTGTAACGATTCATTAGTTGATTGCTCTTGATACTATCAACTGGAAATTGTGGAATTGAAATTTAATTAAGCTGTGCTCACGGACAATGCCTTTTATCAGGCATGCAACTTTTTTTCTCTCGAATCAGCTGATTTCCTCGCTGTTCACTTCACACTTATGCTATTAAAAAAAATACAAATACCTTTTTTTTTTTTTTCTTTTTTTTTTTTTTTTTTTTTTTGGGGGGGGGTTACTTTCCAAGTTGCATGCCTGTTTTATGTAGTGCAGGTCAGTATGTATTTTAATTAAAACCAAACATTGATATGTTCAGATGTTGCAATTCATGAAAAGTTATCTTAAAAAAAGAAAATCTGTAATTTTTGTTTAATATTCCTTTACTAAGAAGAGAGATGAAGTCATGTGTGATTTAATAGCCTGTGTTTCTCATAGGAAGGGCTTCGTTCCCTTTTAAGTGATTACTAAAACGACAGGATAGCACATGTTAGATGCTCTAATTGATAAGCGGACAGCCGTCGAGTGACCAAACACGGTGCGTGCTTTGAACGTCGACGCGGGTCCGGCAAATACGAATTTTAATTCAATTAGACAAAAGGGGCAGCTCTTAACGAACCTCGGTATTAAGACGGGTTAAACTATCTCTGGGCCGTCCTGCTTAACTATTCCAAGGGTTTGGTATATTAAAGGTCAAATCAGAAGTGACCCCGACTAAATTTAGACAACGTTTGAATTCCGGGCGGCTGGATTTCCACTTTCGCTTTTCTGCAAGAGTTTTTAACTTAACTTTTGTTTTCAACGAAAGTTCGCCGTATGTTTGTGTGTGGGTAATGTGCCCCCTACCTGCATAAAATAAATTGTTGATTGTGAGATAACCAGTTGTTGGCGCTCGTCCGCTGAGATCTGTATCAATTATAAAAACAATATGCTGTAGATGAACACACAGTGCCTACTGAATATATTGAAGGGGATAGGCTGTACATATACTGTACGTCTTGGAGTAGTGTACATGTTCGTGTTCAAGTTCTTTGTCAGCTATTTCCAAAACACTCCCAGTACACCAAGCTTTGGAACAGTGTTGCCCAGTCTATAATTAGTTCCACTTTCTTGTGTTGAGGTGGTGTTGATATAATTATGGTGGGTTTTTTTTTCCACTCTGGTAATGGGACCAAGGCTCTATGGAATGTGAAACTAGAGATTATTTGTTTGTCATTTGATTATTTTTGGTTATTCTAGTTTTTCCGGCAGTCTCGTTAACCACAAATTGCTGTGAATTTTTTTGAATTTTTAGAAGGAGTGGTGTTTTGCAAGAATTTCTTGTATATTTTAGGTGTGTTTATTGCGGTGTCACCAAATGATGAAGAAAGCCTTTCAGCATCACCTATGCACAAAATATCATCATCTGTAAAATATTTGTGTTTATATAGAAAGCCTTTGTTTCCAATTATACAAGGATCAAAAAGACACCATTGCATCAGTTTCTATCCTTTTTTTTCTTTTCTTTTCTCTAATTCAAAATTTTCATTCTGAAATTAGTTTTTTTTCTTTCTGGTCTTGACCCCTGCATAGAATGCAAGAATGAATTTTCACAAAATAATTAGCTTTTCAAAATTTCATGAATACCACTATCTTTGTGACCAAACGGTAATCTGGCAATTTCGTCTCGATTATGTCACGGCATGCTCTGGATAGTGGATACACTGGCGTGAACAAATAAAATGGGACGTACATGAACAAATACAATGCACCCAAAAATGAGAAAAGAGGGTGGACCATTAAAAGTGAAACGATCAAATGGCAAAGCTGTTTGTTTGTGATGATGCTGCACTGTAGGACCTAAACTGAACTTGACAGATTTCGTTTAGGGGCTGGAAGGGGTGAGTTTACAGATGGGCACTTACGGGGTACCGGGAACAAAAGGGCAACAATGGGACTGGTACCCCACAATCCTGTCTTTAGAAATGGAAGTACCCCGCAGTCGTAACGCTCTGTATTTCAAGATTTCTAAGGAGACAAAGGAAAACAAAAAAGGAAAGTGGGGTCGAAACAATAGAGGTTCCCCACAACCAATGGTGTGCCAAGTGTAGGTGCACCCACACAGATCTGAATAAAATCCTGCTCAGCAATTGATGACATTCCTTATTTCTGTTAAACCATTAGACAAAGTAGTGGGCTGTCCTTGGCCACAAAAAAAAAAGAAATCCACACCAACTCCCCAGCCCCAGACAAACTGGTACCAGCAGTTTCATACTCTGGGAGTTGTGTGTATGTTTAGAGAGAAGGAGAATATTTCAGGGACGGACACGATTCTATTTCATCTAAATGGATCCCAACAGATTGTTTACATGTGCAGGGTCAACCATGCTATATGCCCTGTGCAACTCCGGTTTTTTTAAAGGGATAACTCCTTTTATTAAACTGCCAGCCAGTCGAAGTGGTCTTCCTCCTTGGATGCCAGTTGCTTGTATTCTAGCCTCCACCTAGTTGTGTGGGGACAGGTTCTTTTGTTTGGACAAAAACAGACCGAGTAGTGAGGACATTTCTGAGTCCCCATAGCGCGTTGAGTCTTCAGTAAAGGTAGAACAAGGTAAAATTGGGTTAGGGTATAATGAAAGAAAATGTAGAAGAAGACAAATTAGGGTGGTGTTGACAATTTTAGAATTTTAGGGTGTTCTAAGTTTGAGTTTGGGATTTCCCAATAGCACACAAACCCTATAGATTGTTGCCCATAAAGCAATGTACAAAAAGAATTGATGACCTTTTTTGTTCAGAAGATAATTATGAACCTTAATTCAATAAATGCTAAATTTGTAAATGCTAAATTGCCTTTGTTGAAGGGTAATTTTCAGTTGGACACCAGACGTTAGGTTTGTTAAAGGTAGCGTATTTGCTTTTGCAGTAGTTTTCGAAAATCTACATGGGTTTAGAAGATTCATATTTTAAAACAGGGCAAAATTATTATTGGCAGTTTATGGTCATTTTCTAAACCCCAGCTAATTAGTCTCTGACTCCGGTTTCGGCTCAATTGCTAAAAACTGTATAATGAACAATACCAAAATGGAGCTGAAGCCGAGGTTTGGAAAACATGGTAGTTTTATGTTGATCAACACTTGTGCTACTTATTTACTAGCACAGGTAGAAAACAGAATCCTAAAATCATATACGGAACCTGTTTCTCAAGATTAAAATCATAATATTCAGTGTTCACAATAATGTTTTTGTACAGCTTGTTGGTTTTATTCCTAACGGAGTCTATACTCTGTGAAAGCTGCTCATACTGTGACATGAAATATATTTTATATGCCCTCGAGGGAGAAACAGAAAGAAAAAAGTCTTCCACCAGACAAAATTCCAGCCATACCACTGGCCATATTCTATGAAGTGGTAGGATTTTGTTTGCGCTTAACCCCGGCCCCCCAGGCAAGCCAACCAGCCTCTGCAAGTTGAGTTTCTCCCCTCTAATATTTCCATTGTTATTTTGTGGTTTTTTTAAGTTGGGTCTTGTGGGGGCGGCCATGTTGGATTGTGTTTTTGGCAGTATGTAGCAAAGGTGGGACCTGGGCAAAGATCATAAGGTCATTTATTGTGCCTTGTGTTATACCATATGCTGTTACAAGTTTGTTGTTCTCAGTATTAAAGGTAGGATACACTGTTGGTAATTGCTTGATTTATCAAGAATGGGTGGATTTGGGGGGTTGTATTTTATAGTATTATTTAACTGACCTATCTGAAGTTTCATGGATGCTGACAAAAGATTTTCATTCAGCGTCGGGCAGTTGTACTTCTTGTTTTTTTCGCGAGTGACGTCCGGCGATTGTTTTTTTTTTTTTTTTTTTTTTTAATTTCCTGAGCAATTTACAGGATATCTGCAAATGGTGTATCCTACCTTTAAATATAGCACATTGTTGTTGTTTTTTATATGGGCATGATTTTCTTTTATAAAACTTACTGAATTTGTCATAATATTGCCCATCTTGGAAAAGCTGCAAAATAGACGTTTGTTGCTCAAACAAATTGTCGTTGTAAATTTTCAAATTTGTTTAATTGCAAAATTTTCAATTTGAATATTTTTTTTTTGTCTTTAGAAAAATCCAGTCTCAAAATATCTGACCCAACTTTTTGGACGTCACAGCTTTTATTTTCCTATTTGGTCAAATCTTTATTAACCCTTATAGTCCTGATTCCTCAAATTTAAATATAATTGTCCACACACCCTACGGATAATGCTGATTTGAGTTTGCTACAAAATAGAACAAGAAAGATTGACTATTGGAAACCTGCTGGTTCTAAAGTTGCACTTAGTCAAAATTTGGTACTGTTGAACATTGTTGATGATTAGTGATTGTTTTTTTCTATCAGGGTGTCTGAAATTCAACACAAGCCGTCAAACATCAACAATTACGAACTGCTTAAAATCAACAATGATTAAGTCCTACCCCCACCCAAAAAAATAAATTGCAAGTCCATTTCATTATGGGGTATTACAGCAACGCAGGCGTGAATTGCAATTGGTTAGGGCGGGCGGTGTCGGCGTCGGCGACCTTGGCATTCAGGGAGGTGGAGATTATCGCAAACCGGCTGTGGAAGATTTGGTCTGGGTGTGTGCGAGGTAAAACCCACTCTGTAGTGTCATCCTGGATTGGAGTTGCCTTATAAGTTATAGGAAAATAGTGTGATTGAGTCATACAGCGGGACTCCGTGGGTTGATTGGGAAAGAAAAGGACAGGAATTGTACGACAGTTACAACCTCAATGGGTCGGGGTTGTGTCAGTCACGCCCTTTTTCCGCGTCTTGGCAAAATGTGTGGCGAGTTTCAAGGTTTTTTAATTTTTATTACGTTTTGTGACAAAGTCTTGGTTCTAAAAGAACTGGTCTTTTCTGATAGAGGTTCTTTTGACGATTTTGTTCAGAATCATTTTTTCTCCATAGAAAATAACTAGGCGTTTAAAGCATATTCCACTCTATCTATTCTATACAAAGCTTACATCATGCACAAATACATTTCTACATTTTTAAACTGGAAATTGTAAATATATTGTTGTGCTCTCTAAATCCCAAAGAGTGAAGAGACTAGACGATAAAAAAAGGCACTATTTCGGTGGAATTCGATTGGATTTTATTTATTTTTTTCAAAATAATTCAGATAGTTTCAGATTGTGAGGGTGAATTTTCACTCGAATGGAGTGAATTTTTTTCACCCTTTGAGAGTGATCTGCATTTAACTCCATGAGGTATCCAAGGGTATTATAGATGTTTGTATTGAGCTTTGAGAATTCAGTCGTTGTGTTAAGGTTTATCATTACCCAGCTTTAGAATAGGGTCTCTTTTAGTTGATTTGTAGTCATTGTAACTGGTTGAATCATCCGTGCAGGCCAACTTTAAAATATAAATACGTTTTATACTGTAACTTCTTGGTTTCCCAGGAATGCATTTGGCGACCCAGTAAGTTAACCTACCTGCTTTGCGTTGGAGTAGTGCGTGCGCCATTCTTGTGAACTCATTTGCTGATGGGATGGATCAGGGAGGGTTTGGGAGTAAACAGCGGTGGTCGTTCCTGCCCTCGGTTGCCCTCAACAAGCGAGCCCTCCTTCTACCCCCCCCCTATTTTACCAAAAGCTCTCAGACCCAGTAAATTGCAGACTGTAGCCATTCGGCCTGGGCTCTTCATGAGCCCTTGTTGACACAGGCCCAGCGGTACACAAATTTGTTTACCCTCTGCTTTTATGGACTACTATCCCTTGCTCTGCATTTATGGAATTGGCAAGGGGCCCTTGGCGGCCCGCGTTTGGGAGGGTTCCCAGTCGATATCGAGCCCGAGCGTGGAAAAGCGGCCCCTTTGTCTGCACTGGAAACTCGGGTTAAAAATTGAACAGCTAACGAAAGTGAGTGCATGACAGATCGGTACTCTTCAAAGAAGGGAAGCTTTTTTGTGTGTATTTTCCTCTTTTTCTATTTTACAGGCTTTAAAAAAAAGAAAAAGAAATGGAGAATGAAGTCAAAAGGTCAATCTTCTATTAATGTTAGGCCTTTTTTTTATTTTGTCGTTACAAAAGGGTTTTCTTTTTCTAGCTACTTGAGATTGAAAGAAAAATTATATGGGGTTTTATTTTTTTTGTTCTAGACAATTTGTTTTGGCCCGAATTGAGATTGTCCCCAGTGAGTGGTTTTGAAGTAGTTGTATGAGTGGTGCCTTTTAAACTATTAGCAAACATAGTGCTTCATGCCAAAAAAACTCTTAAAACCCTCTGCAGAGAAAAGCCCTCATAAGGGGTTGTTTGTGTATTTGCTTATAAAAATGGCTCCAAGTTATCATTTTGGAATTTCGGAAGTCATACGGTGGATGAAAGAGGGTGATAGAAAATGATCAAAGCTTCAAAAAAGAGTTTTTGTTTTTTGGGTGGAACAAGAGCAGGCTCTGTTGACAAGAGAGCGCGCAATTTAGAGGAAAGTAAACAATGACTGGCAATCAGACAGATGTTGGCATGAATCGATTTACTGCAATGCACATATCTTGAAGTGGTTCTTCTTTTCCTTTTTTTTTCATGCTGGAGTGGGCTTTCAGTTTCCATGGGAAACAAAAGTGATGAGGGAAATTTAAAAAAAGGTTTTCTATCAAATGGTAAATTGTCGATGCTGTAGGTTCTTATCATATTTTTGAAACTCGACTGTTTCCGTAATATGTGATTAATGTGAAAAATTTGTTTCAAAAATTTGTCATTTTGTCACTTTTTGAAATCCCTGGTTGTTGGTAAAAGAACTTTTTGTTTTAAATAAAGAAAATTGTTCACTTTTTTCCAAACACACACACAAACACGCATTCGTAAACCACATAGCGACCAAGGATCCCCCTACTGTGTTTTCCTTTATTCCTGTACTATAACCCTAACCCCATTACCTAGCTCTTACTCAAACGATCGAGGACCGAATTCGGACAAAACCGTCCTTCAAGGATTATTTGTTTCCTTTATTTTCTTTAGTGTTTCAAATTCTAAAGGTCCACAGCGCATATATGAAATGTTTGTACACACTAAAAACCCAACTCATTTTGGCATTTTAAGCTGTCATTAAAAACAATTAAATGGAAGAGATTGGTCAACGAAACAGGTGCACGATGTCAGTATTTGGCTGCGGGGGAGAAAGAAAGGAAATCAACAAGAATGCAAATGTCCATCCTTCACGATTAACATCAAAGGCGGCGGCACAATGATGGAGCAACACTGACTCTACTGATAATTGTCTTTCTCACCCTCATAACCCTATTCAACCAGTGTACAAAAAAAACACACAAAAAACACACACACAAACCGATTAAAACGGTTTTAAACACAATTTCATAAATTGACAATAATTGTTCAAGTTGATGCATTCCAACAGAATGGAACGTTTTTTTTGCTCCAATGACAGATGACCAGCAATCATCCGGGGCACACATAATTGGTTTCTGTAATAGCTCTGTACAGCGATCAGTGATAATTCTCAGTTTAAGCTAATTGTGTCTCAATTTTGTGATCCAGCGCGCGGCCAATCGCATGTGGCAGACTTAAGTGTGAACTGAATTGCTCTTTTGGCTTGAAAAGACCAAAAGACACTGTTTAATTTGGTAAAACAGTGTCACAGTCAGCTTTTTAACGAGTCAAGTTTTGTAATAACCCTTTCTTTCCCACTGATGCCAAATGGCTACACCATTTCCCTTACAAGTCCAGTTCTTGGGAAATAAAGGGTTAATTACCTTTAATTACCACCCCCCCCCCCCCCCCCCCCCCCCCCCCCCCCCCCCGCTTCTCTTTTTGTCGTGCATGTGTTCAATTTATATAACGGTCATTTATAACGGCCAAAAATAATAATGATGGTAGAAGTTTCAAGACCAGATGCACAGGAAGAGTTAGCCCTTAATAGACGTGAATATTTGTTAAGAAGAAATCCAGCAGATCCATAACAATTATAATAATAGAAAAGTAAATGTCAGTTGTGTTTTGGAGAGGCAATGGTCAAATATTAACAGATGGCGGGGCTTTACATGTTGTACTGCCAATGAACTAAGCGGCAAAGGTTAACAGACAAATGTGGTATGTGTTTGGAGTGCAGACGTACATGTACGTGCACATTGTTGATAAAGATGTACTTCAATTGCACAATACAATATGGTGACATGAATTGGACCGAAATTGATATTTTTATAGATGTGATGCAATCTGGCAAAATGAGGCGGAACTGGGCACAGTATAGAAAACTGCAAAATTGTATGGGCGATTTTTTTTTTTAGTTTTCAGTTTTATTGACATAAGTAATCTTTGGTATGCCCGCTAACTATATTTTGTTAATAAAAAGTGTGTTAGTAGTGAAATAAAATTGTTTTAGAGGAAAAACAATTGTCATTTTTTCAACATCACATGTACAAAATTTTAACTTCAAATGCCTTTTTCAGAACATTTTACTTTTGTCTTAAAGGTAATATACAACATTTGCAAACTGAAACAAAATTAAAAAATACTGAATTATTATGAAATACTGCACTGTAAGTGAATAATAGTCTCAAGCATCCTGTGAAATCACAGCACCTAGCGCTGTCGTTTTCAAGAAAAGTGGAATTTTGTATCAATTTTCAACAATGGTCGGTCGGCCATCATTGGGAAAAACCTCACTATTTTCAAATACAGTTACACATCCGTAAATGGGTGCAAGCCAGCTTGTCTGGTTCCTTTAACCGATAATTCCCTGACATTTATACGATTGCTCTGTTTCATCTAAAGTAGCGTCAGGGAACCAGACCAGAAGAACACAATTTTTTTTCTCCAGCATCTATGAAATTTTCAATATTAAAATTCCAATACTGTACTTGTGTGTGGGAACTTCACAAGTTCATGTATATTGACTGATGATACTGTGGCATACCCGATAGTTGATTCCAGTGCTAGTATGAAGATCCTCAATAGATCAAAACCTGCAAATAATGGAAGCAGACTGATCATAAACATCCAGTTGGCACTAAAGGACTCCCATGCTTTTGTTCCTAATAATAACCACTTATTCCATAATATGCGAGTACAATCTACTTGAACAAGCTGAAGTACCATCACGCCAGGAAGGGGGGGGGAAATAGAAAGAAAAAAACACCGACCCTTTTGCCTGATCGGAATACAGAACCACGAGAGATCGGCAGGGCCAAGGGGAGGGAGGAAAGAAACGATGCTGGGTTTGAGGAGAAAGGGCAAGAGAACCAGAGGCATGGCAAGAGAGGAAGGTGAAGGGGGGCTTCTTAAAACCGAGGTCTGGGCAATTTGGGTAAGAGGCAAGAGGAAAAAATCTGCAATCGGTCGCTATCTCTCTCCCTCTCTCTCTCTCTTGGTTTCGCGAGTGCGGCACTTGCAGCGGTTGCCTGGAAATGATTAACAGATCTCGGGGAGCCGAAGCACGAGTGGCCCGGCGATTACTTCCAATTACCGCAAAATTGGAATTTCGTGTTGGCTCTAGTCGCTGGCGGAATTGGAATTGCGTGCAGGCTCTTTACGGGTGAAACAAATAACGAAACTCTCTCTCGAAATGATGGTGTTCCTAGGCTGTACTCTTGCCTATGGTCATTTGTTGGTTGTATTTTTTGTAGGTACATGTAGAATATAAACCAGGTTTGGGTTTTTTCGAGAATATTCAGTAGAAGCACTATCATCATTGTCTGCAGTGATCATTTGTTTTAGGAATGTTCAGTTTTTTAAATAATTCCAACATTTTTATCTCAAGAAATTTAAATTAGTCACTGGGTTATAATGTTGCCCTATTAAAGAAGGAATCGTTTTGGCCAGCAATTATTTTATTCCCACATACAGATGAAAAACGTATGTGGATGAATCAGAGAATTTATAAACGATGATTTATTGAAATAGCAATACAAATAATAATTATGTTGCTTCTAATTTTGTAACTACTATAATTGCCACATACATGTATGATCCGTTTAAAGATTAAATGGTGTATGGTGTGTTGGACTTTATGTGAACACAAAATAATGTTGAACAAATGAAGTTAGAGAGTCACCTATCTTTATAACAATCTACACTTTGCGACATGGTGACTAATCAAATTAAATTTTAAAGGAGGCATTAATGGAGTTGCGCATGGCGTAACCTTGCACGTGACAGTGCCTCTTTTTTTGTTTTACTTCTCATAGTTCGTCACCCTTACTACCCGGCCCACGGTGTGAACAGATCCTTAATTACATAGACAGACCAGTAATCCAAGCGGATTGTTTATGTAATCAGTGCTGTAATTCTCTACAAATGCATCACCTTCTTAAAAACCAAAACCTACAGCTAGCTTGCACTGCAACACTGTATACCACCAGGTGCAAGTCCATGCATAATGTATGGTACCGTGGTTATTAATCCCACCAGTAATGCCGGGGTTGAAATTACCAGCTTTCGCCAATTCAGGTCTCTCTCTCTCTCTCTCTCTCGGGCTGGCTGGCTCGTGAGGGTCAGACATCTGAGTCGGCGGGGGCAAGGCAGGGCTCCTCAGTGTGCGACGAAAAACGACCGGGTGCGTGACTTGGGTTACGGGGCCTTGGGAACAAGGGGGCGGGTATTAGATACAAGAAGGCAAAAAAAAGAACATGGGGTTAAAATGGGTTGTAACAATAACTAGGATGTGTGTTTAGGGGAAAGCCTTGGTATTATGTATGTATACTGTTGCAATTGATACAGTATTGATAATTCTTCTTGGAAAAATTCACCTTCCCTGTAGTGATTTGTTTTTGGATTTTTAAAAAGAAAAGAAAAAGAAAAGTGGATGTCTTGTATTTAGTAGCATTATATTTGATCGTTGTATTGAATTTGGTGTTGTTTGTGTTGACTAAATTGGTTTGTGCTGTTTGGTTGAGGATTTGTTTGTTTTCAGTTGAAGTTATTTGTTTTGGGATTTTTAGATAAAAAAGAAAATCAAAACAAGCAAAGTGAATGTCTAGTATACAGTAGGTAGTAGCATTATTCATTGTATTCAAATTACAAACTTGTTTGTGTTTTGTGCCTAACAGTTTATAAGAATACATTTATAAGAATCGGACAACATTAATTGTTTTCTTTTTTATTACGTACAAAAATATGTAAATATGTAAAATATTTACATTTGTCAGTAATTGTCATGTTGTATCACAGCCTGCCAATTTGTAATTGATGATAAGTGTGCTCTATCAAAGAGCCATCGTTCCAATTGTTTAGTGTCTCACTTGGAAAGTAATTTTTATTATCAAAAGCTTTTTGATAATAGCTATGATCAGTAATGGTCATGTTCATGGGTCGCTTGGCCAGCTCGACTTGGTAGAGATTGACCAGTTAAATAGATTAACAGTGATTTTTTTTCCTCTCTCTTCTCTTTTGTGAGTTTTCTAATGACCAAGTAGTGTATTCTAGATGAGATGATTTTCTTATAGCGCCCGCAGCCTAATGCCTTGTAATCCAATATTCGGCCAACTCCCACAGGGGATGAAAAAAGTAAAATAGAAACCAATCATCTTTGCATAGCCAAAAAATATATCCAGAATTGGTTAATACCCACCTAATGTGATCAGTTACCCCCTAAAAAAAAAATTGAAAAAAGACCCAGCGATGGAGCACAACACAAACACACACACACGCATACAACACCTCGATCTGCTTCGGGGAAGAAAATCCCCGTAATTTCTTTCAGATCACTACAATGACCGGTTGGCGTGGTCTTTTAAATTAAATCCTCCCTTTCGCGTAGCAAAGTGAAGCTCCATTCGGGATATTAAACCTGGCCGGTTACCATTTTTGTAATCAGCGAGATAGCTACGAGACCGGGAGAAAAAAAAAGGGAGGAAAGAGGGAGAGTCGGAAAGAGAAAAGGGGGTAAGGGAAAAGCCAGCGGGGATCAGGGATACGTTGGCCGCTCTGGCCCCCCACCAACCACTTGCCAGATGGTGCATGCCGACTATTGTTTTGCGTGCATGTGTGTGTGTGTGTCTGTTAGTTGCCTCCATCGCAATTTCACTATGTAATGGTTACCTAGGGCTTAGCTATTACACTGTTAATGGATGCACGGCAAGGTTTCTGTAGCCGAGAAACCGGAGGGAAATACAAGCAGAGAAGTGGAAGATGGGAAGAAAAAAAAGGAAAAAAAAGACAGACCGAGGGGAAAATAAAAAAGAGAGAAAAAAAAGAACGGGAAATGGAAGTCACCTGGCAAAGACGTGTTTTGAAACAGCTGCTGTGAAAGCGTTAGGCCAGGAGCTACTGAGTAGCAGCAATCAATACAGGTAGTAGAAATCCTTACATGCTGGGGCCAACATGCCAAGTCATTTCATTTGTCAAGTAATTGCTCTCACTCCATACGCTTAACTCCCTAAATAAATTGAGCCCCACAAGGAGAAGGTGTCTGTTGTGTTTTTTCTAAACAGAGAGTCGCAGCGAATACAGCAGCAAGAATATAAAAAAACTAAAAGCTAAAGTAGGTCGTTCAGAAAGCATGTGAAAACAAACATTTTTTTGTTTTAGTTTTTTTTGCAACTTTACCGGTTAGTTTAACCAAAGTGGATTTGTGACGTGAGCTGTATAGATTGCTTGTGGTAGGGGAGACGGGCTTGCGTACCGGCGTTGTGGACGCATCCAGGCAAAACACCGTGATAGTTTGTTATTCGGATTGCTACTTGTATGGATTTATTGATCCGATGGCTGGGATAATATTTGTCTTGCTCTTTCCCGGATGAAAGGAGCGGAAAATTAACAGGCAAATCTGTAACTTAAGTCCCACAAGCTCTTTGTTAGAAACTCGTTGGAGAGGGAGAAGGGGGGGGGGAGGATAGGGGAATGGATCAGTCAGCCGCCAGGGGTCGTCGAGATTCAGTTCTGTATCAAATGGAACTCTAAGTTATTCCGTGCGCGGACACAAAGAAGTGGCTGTAAGAGAATCCCCCCGCCATCCGATTGCCGCAGAATGCAATTATACACTTGCTAATCGGGTTCCGTGCATTCTAATGACGTGACACACTCTCCGTGCCGTTTGGTGCTTGTATAATCACATCAGTCTACCAATTGGGAGGGGGGGGGTGAGGAAACCACGAAACCCAGAAGAAAAATCAAACTGGCAGACATGAAAGAAGCTGGACTGTTTCTTTAAACCGAAGGAGGGGGTTGGGGGGGGGGGGGGGGGGGGGGTTTGGTGGGTAGTTTGGTGGCAAATTCCACTGAGAGTTTTTAGGAGGGGATACATGTGCTACTGGTCGTTTCTGTGCAGTGTAACCGCACCGGCATTCAAATTCATTTGCCGTGGCAGCAGAGGAGCTCATGGTCATCACGTTGCTCTGCTGATTGCCAGGAAAATTGGATTTGCCAAGATGTCCTAGGGCCTAGCTGACGAGTCGTCTCTTTCTCTCTCTCCGTGTCTCTTTCTCTCTCGCAACGATCCTGACTTGGGTCTGCACGCCCTGGCTCACTCGCTCTTTGCTGCAGCTGCTGTTACAAGCTTCCCTTCTTCCCGGCTCGTATTCCATCAATTACAAACCGACTCTTGCCCTGTTGTAGTCTAGTAAATTTCATGTGTGTGTGTGTGTGTCCCTGTCTGCCAGTCAGTATGCTTGTGTGTTGTTGTGAATGGAGATAAGCGGCTCTGCACTCAGTCAATGCCGGACGATTGAATAGTGTTTTGCTGTTAACAACAAGCGTTACACAATCACCTCCAGCATCACGGTCTCCGGGACCTAGACGGCATTGACACAAAGCAACGAACCCCCTCAGGACTTGCGATAGTATCAAAAGAGCAACTCGAAAGCCAACACATTCAGGCCGTATTTAACAATAGATTAAGAACAACTTCTCTATCACTCAAGAAAGACGGTGTACCAGCTGGTCGGTGTATTCATTCTAGTTCTTATTGTTTTGTTTCCCTTTTTTTTCTTTTTTTTTCGGAGCGCGGGAATTCTCTAAAGACTAGTCTCGCAACACCCAGCCTCCCCAACACCTCTGAGATTAATCGCCAACGACAACACGGCCCGGCCCGTTGAATTATTCAACAGCCGCGTGCTCCCCTGGTCCAAACTTTATTACATGCATATTTAATGGGTCCTAGAGGACAGGATGCAAATTGCCTCTCCCTGTTCATATCATCGGAAGATGAAGTGGCACATTTTGTCGAGGCTGGTGTCTCTCAAATCCTTAAGACGATCAGTGTCTGCTCTTATCAGCAATATTCTTTACATGCGTGTATGTTCGTCTGCAGCCTTCATTATGTGCTCATTTGGGTTTTGGTCACCAAAATTGTCTACATTTGATTTAACTTTGTAAAAAGGTTAGCTAAAAAAGTAACAAACAAATGAAGTGCCAACAATTTAAAATGATTATATTATATTGTATGCATCTAAGAATCCATGAACCAAAAAAGTGTTCTAGTTTATTCTGGATGCCACTGCTTTAAAACGATCGACCAAAAAAGTCAATGTCAGGGTGTGTTATTTTTGTATTATTTCAGAAATCTCTTTCAACTTCATGATCTATTGATCAGTAATAATGTCTTTTTATTCATAGGAGGTTTTTCTGGAAAAGAAAAAAATCCCTAATGGAAATGTGGTCTTCATCTAGCTGTCCAAATGATTGCAACAATTTTACCACTTCCCATTAACCCACATAGCCTCTCACCTTGAAATAGACGATAACACGAAAACACGGGAGTAAAAACAGTGTAATCGTGTAAAGGTTTTCCTTCCTTCCCCCTTGTTTCATCCTCCTTGGGCCTGTGGTGATGCGTAAAAAGAAACGCTGCCTGCATCAGCGGATTCAGTTATTCACTGTTATGAAACTAAACACTTTAGGATTGATTTGACGCAGAAATCCAATACATGCTACAGTGAAGGGCGTATAAATTTACTACTCCGGGGCTGAGTATTTGGCGCGCAGCTTTTCATCGGTCCTGGAACATTCTCCCACCTGGTTCTCAAGAACTCTTGAAGGGGTTCCCTAGCACGGGATTTTTTTTCTTTCTTCTTTTTCTTTTTTGTTTATTTGAGCATTGGGTTTGGCGACAGGAGCTGACCGGTGGGGTTTGGCGTTCATGTTGTGATGGTTAGGACGGGGCTCGGAGTGGCGGTGGAAGTGTCATCACTTGGGAGACTGTTGACGGAATCAAGGATTGGATGAGGCAGATGCCACCATCCGATCGCGGCTCCTTGGACGTCCCCTGTGGCACCACGCCAATACTTTTGGGGGTACTGTTCATCAGGTTGCCTGGTAGTTTCGCTGGGGCCAAATAATGCTAGGGGGTCCTTATACTAGAATCCAATTGACAGGCCTTGGGGCGCAACCCGGATGACCGTTTAATATGTAAAATGAAAACCTGTTGGAGAAACTCCTGACAACTTCGAAAACTCTTCACTTCAGTTGGTGGTTGGTGTTTATTTTTGGCTAAATGTGAAGTACTGCTCTCTTTAGCTTTGGTCAGAATTGAGATCGACTTTGGCTGTTCTGTATTCAACAAACTGAGAGCTCATCTGTCATGATCTGTCTCTGAACCGCGGTCGTTTTGATTTTCCAGACCAAGGAGTCGGCCAAGTTTAAAGGTTGTTCTTGGCAAATTATCTCATCCATGTGGCTAGGACTAGAGCTGTTGGATTTAAACCTGATAAGTAGTCTCTCAAAAAAGTTTATGTTGCAGCAGCCTTGCATTAAATTTAAGAACGTAAGAGGTGATCCAATAAAATTCCCTCAGCCACAAAAAAAAAGATGGATATGAACGGCTGCCCGGTCGTTTTCACCCAGTTGTCAGCCAGAGTGAAATGACACTGATGAAGCTGGTCGCCGCGCCGGTCCAATCAACCAAGCCCCACTCCGTGTCACCTCTGCTATAACTCCCTCATCCGTATTGCAACACTATTATTAGTGTCCTGTACCCGGCCGCGACCCCTGCCACCATCATTCCTAGACACCGTACTATAGACACCATGTGCAGTATACCTTGTACGTGGAGTTCAGGTTCAGGTACAGAAACTTACACATGATATCCAACCACAAATCAGAGAGGAGTTTCCTAGTCTCGCTGTGCAATCAATCTCCACACAGCTTCCAACCGCCCAGGCCCATTCATCTTTATTTGATCCCTGACACTTTACCTGTCAAATCCAATGAGCGAAAAAGTCTACCCCCAATCTGTCTTTGCCCGCTGATCTCTGTTTACCAGCAGCGGTGGCGTGCACATTATAAAGCATGGAATGTTACACCACGGCTGACATCTTGGCTACATGCAAGATGACTGAACGCTGGCCATAAACCGTATTCACAAGGAAGCCATTTTGGAATTGTTACACTGTTGAATTAAATGGTATCAGACTATTTTTGCATTTTTAGCCTCCCTTTCAATACTTTTTTTTAAATTGTGGCTTAAACGTTATAAGGTATATTTAATCACAAATTTTGTAATTATTAAGCAGAGAAAACTGGTGTTAATTTGTAATTAACTTTAGGTAATTTCTATCCGCAAGTTCCAAAACTGAAGATTTTACCTCACTTTGAATTCAATATGGCCGACTCGCAAATACAAAAGCCTATTGCGTTTTGCTTGCTGTGCTATATACCTTTTACCTCATGTTCCCCTTGTAATTTTCTGTTTGTGTGTTTGTTTTTAAATTAAGATATTGGATTGAATGTGGTTTTAAATGTTCGTGGAACACCTTGTGTACATGTATTTAGAGAATGTTGAGGATACAGCTGTCAGCTATAGAAATATAAACCAAATATGCTATTGATAAACAACTTTATTCAGTTTTACTGGATACTGTTTAATTTTACTGCAGCTGATAGTGACAATGAGTATCATTCATTTTAATATTATAAACACGTCTTTACAAGAGACAAGGAGAAATATGTACTAGAAATTTCAAGCAGAAAAAACAGCACACAAATTATATTGTTGAAAGATAATTTGCTTCACAGTACTTTGCACTGACATCTCTATTTGATTTGTTTTGTTTTGTTTTGTTTTTAGGTTTTTTTTGTCTGTATTTAAGTTGTTAGGAACAATACATTTAAAAGCATTTTTGTAAATAAGAACTACTTAAAATTGACAACTGCACCACAAACTGACACATGTTTTTTTTCGGAACCGAGTAATTCTTGTTTTCACTGGTCTTAATTTCACGAGTTTAAAGGCTTTCAGTTAAATATTTCTGTAACTCCACAAGTATACAGATGTATACGATTTGTGTCAAAGCTTGCAAAAAAAATGTTTTTCTTCGAATTGGATTTCTGCCGTATGCTTGGGTGTCAGTTTGTGAAAAACATAAAATTCTATTACGAACCAGTGTCCAATGTGCGTGCGCAAACCTGGTTGTAAGTTTGTGAAACCGAAATTATTCATTACGTGGTTTCACAAACTTACACCCCGCGCGTTTTGAGTTTGTAAAAATGGTGACTAAATATCCATTATTTTTGTTAAATACAACAATGTGCACTGCAGACTTGTATACTTCATCACTGTAGCTGGTGAAGAGGGATCTATGACAACATCTGGTACATTTTTGTCATTTATAGGAAATGATTGTAGCTACCTCTCCTGATCTAGTACCAGCAATAATATTCCCTCCCCTTCCTAATTTCTGTGTCTAATAAATTCATATCACGGTTAGTGGTCGTTAAGCTGGGGGCTCCAATTCCACCTTGAATAATATTTCCCAGCAAATATGGCAAAAGAATCGCACTTATGTATTAATTGCCCAAATCTCCACCGATTAACCCCGGATCTGGGAGATGACAATACCAGCAGAAATGTTAGGTCAGCCATGCATGGGCTGCCCCCCAACTGTTACAGTTTCACTGTCAACAAGGTCAATTGGGGGCTTAATTGTGTAATAATGCACAGTTTGCACACACTTGCTTCTGTCAAAATCACTAAAATGTCGGAAACATAGGATTGACTTGTGAAAGCCACCGTTTATTTTCTTTTGGCCAGCTAAAGAGTCTTTTCTGTTCATTCTGTTGTGATATTTTATGTTCTGTTGCTTTAAACTTGAAGTGTGAACGGTGGCAGTGCAAAGGGTGCAGTGTCATCAGTGTGCATCTTAAAGGAAGTTTGAATGTTGGTCAACTCATTCAAAGTGACGGGGCAAGTGCAGTCGGGCTTAAAAAATCAGACGGTCTGACCTGGCTTTTCTTTTGGGAGGGGACCTTGTCTGTCAGAAAGGAATACGGCTTTAGGTTTAGGCATTTGGGTTTATTGGAGTGATTTATTTTCCTCATTCAATGTTTAAATGTAATAAATTAGTTCATTGTGTCAACCATAACTGAGAGGCTACTGCTCACCAGACACGAAAGTCAAATGCCTTGACCAAGGTTTGGAAGGGGTTACACCTTGAATACCCCTCCCCCCAGATCCACCACTGATCCAGATCCCCCACATTGTATCAGCACTTGCTCCCCTCAATTCTCAAAGAGCTTTTGAATCTGTTGTCAGTCCAGGCTGGATGGGATCAGAAGGGTAGATGGTTAGGCTGACAGCACTGACAGCTATGGGATTGGCCCCTCACTGACAAGCCCTGACCCGTACCCCATGGTCAATAAGACGAGGCCTGAATTGTAGCTCTTTCTGCCCGAATAACAACAAAGTCAATTCCCTGGCTCAGAAAGATCCAAATATATACTTTTCGATCTCTGTTTAACTAGTCTGAGGCTCTGTGATTGCTTCAAATCTTCACTTTCCTCTTTTTTTTCCAGGGGTAGTATTACATTGTAGTGTTTTGTTAACAGCATAACTGAAAATTAGCATATGCTACATTGTAATACATAGTATTTTGTTTTACTGACTTTTCCATAGAACCATTTTAGTGCTCTGAATAGACACCCTCTTGTTACAAATTCCATGGTCACATTTTTCTGATGTTAATTTGACCGGGAGTGCCAAAATATGAACAATAAATTGTTGTTCAGCTAAACTTTTGAGTGTAAACAATACACTTTTTTAGAGAGGATCGGCAAGTGACTTTTTGGGTAACCCACAAATTGGTTGTGGTTTGAAATACACCAATATATTTTTTGCATGGATTAGCAAGTGAATACAAGAGTGTGGTGTGTCATGTTTCCTGCCCCAACTTGGCCAGAGTTGGAGGTGTTCAGCAACCAAAAACAACCCAGCTGTTCCGTTACAAACAGAACCCATTGGTTTGTGTACTACATGAGCAATAGTCTTAGATCCTACTGCGTATTCTCCGAAATGGCTGCATGCATGTTCATCACACAGAGCAGATGAAACTGCTCACAGTTTTGACAGGGTCAGGAGGTCAATGCTGAGGCCATTGCTCAAAGTCAATGGCCCCAAGACAGCAGCGCTGGGCCTCCAATAATCTGACTTGTGACTTGTGGTATACATCCAAGTGTGGATCACTGGAGGTGACCTCAGCTCAGGTCAAGGGGCTCAATCTTAAAATTAAAGGGATCATGCAGAAAGTTTGTGTTAAATGTATACAACATTTTGCTGTGTAATTAATTTAATTAATGGATGAAATTTGAGGGTTCGTAGTTTTATAACCAAAATTGTTACTGATGTGTTTAAAGTTTTGTGTTCATTGATGCTGGAAAAAAAAAACAAGAACAAAATTGCTGTTCTTGTGTGGTAGTCTGGCTTCCTGACACTACTTCAGACGAAACAACAATTTAATGATGTTGGGGGATTTGCCAGGTAATGAAGCCAGACTAGCTTGTTCCCAATCATTCATGGATGTGTAAACATATCTGGCATAAAGTAGAGACCAAATAAGTTTGAGAAATTGCCAGGTAGTATTTCAAAAGAGTAATTTTTTTGTCTATCGATTGAAAACAAATACTACCTCCAATTTCTCAAAGGGGAAACAAAGCAGATTAATTTCAGATTTGTTATTTACTTATTTTGTTTAGGGGGGGGGGGTGATTGTAACACATTGTGATACAGAGATTTACACATGTCAGTTGTCACACAAAATCTATTGAATCAATAGGACAGATAATGATTTGAAGAGCGTGTCTCCATTTTCGGTGGGACGGGCTTTACAAAAATTTGTTTGTATTTTTTTCACTGCCCCATACATTGTCAAGTAAACCCTCATATCTGCCAGTGCTAAGGTTATTTGTTTGTTTATTGTTGATAAGGCACATGTTGACATTTTAGGTTGTAGCTGGTTGAATAGCTTGAATGCTCATGTTTTACTGTCACTAGAGGGCAGCATATAATGTATCCAATAGTTGACCCGGAAATGAATGACCACAATTATGGGTTTGGGAGACAAATTAACTAGTGTTAGAAATACATTTACTGAACCAGGAAGGACAAAAACAGCTTGTAAAACATTTATTGAAGCAATTTGTCTACATGTTGGAAAAAAACAAGTCTAGTTTTTAATGCACTCTTCACCTCTGTGTGCCCACAATTTTTTTTTTTATAGCTTTGGGCACTGGGTATTTCTGACTTGTAAATTTCCGTCACGATGGAAAGGTGTTTTTGTAAGCCCCGTGGGCATTACAAAACTGCTCATATACTTCCGAATAGCAAGAAACACAGTCTTACGTTCCATATGTACTATGGACATTCCTTTGTTTTGGAGTAGTTAACAAAATGAACGCTAAATACTCATTTTTCTCGCTTCCAGAAAAGGAGAACAAATAATTCACTCCAAATTTTTTGATTCTGGGCCCCTCAGGACAACTGTTCCCCTTCATTTTTTGTTGGCAGTTAACCCTAACCCCAGTTTACCTCTAAAGCTCTTTTTATAGAAAGGGCGAAATGGCTATGAACTTGTGCAAGTTCACGATCAGTAACCTCTTCCCGCATTCTGTGGACATCTTTTTATCGTTCGCAGGTCAATGAGTATATAGAAGGTTCGTACACTGTACATACTGCACTTGTACGTCAGCCAAGTGCCCCAACAACACACATTACATGCGTGATACATTCCACAAATAAAGACATATTTGAAGTTCATTTTCTGCTGAAACATGGACGAAACCGGACACTGAGCAAATGAACTGATTACTGAATATACAGATTGTGTTTGCTTCAATCACCCAATGTCTACAGCGTGTGCGGTTTTGTTTTTTTTCCTCAACTCTTTGATCTATTTGCTCATGGTCTCTACGATCTTCCTCGTTTAAAGGTGGTTTGGGTTATCGGGAGAAAATCTGGAGCTGAAACTGAATATTGAATAAATAGCACGATTTTCGTTGTAAATAAACAGTTTTGAAGTTGATGGTTAGGCTTTTTATTCCTAGACTGACATTCCTGTTAAATCTGTTGTACTACGACAGAGCCGGCTATTTCAAAGCCTGTTTTCTCAGTTGTGTAATTTCAACTCCAAGGAATTAAGCAATATGTAACCATGTCATATGTCCGAAATTCTATGTAGCTATGAAAGCTTACTTTAGGGGCTTTCCAACCGCATATATAACTCAATTGTGGAGTGTTTTTTTAAATTGTTTGGTCTCTTTTCTTCTTATCTTTCAACAGTTTTAAGTATTCGAGGGGCACAAGAGGAGGAACCACCAGACCCCCAACTCATGCGACTAGACAACATGCTCATAGCGGAAGGCGTGGCTGGGCCAGAGAAGGGTGGCGGCTCAGCGGCAGCCGCAGCGGCCGCGGCAGCTTCGGGCGGCGGGCCAGGCCAGCCAGACAACGCCATCGAGCACTCCGACTACCGGGCCAAGCTGGCACAAATCCGACAGATCTACCACACCGAGCTTGAGAAATACGAACAGGTGGGGTAATTGAAGAGAAACGTTGGTCCAGGCCAGAGATTGCATTTTTTAATTAGTTATTCCCCGCTGACATAATCGGTTATTAATTTCTCTTGAGTGTGAGAGTATGCACACCTTCTCAACCCCCCCCCCCCCCCCCCCAAAAAAAAAAGGGGGGGAAGAGTGAAGTACAATGTTGGAAATTGTTTGTTTAAACCACAGACTTATTGAAAATCCATGCAGATTTCAAAAACAAAAAACTGAAATTTGAAAACACATTTTCAGTAACTTTCACGCTTTTTTTTTTAAGTTAAAGTTATAGTGTACTATCTAAAGAATGGTGCTTGATAACTATAAACCTGATTTAGTGTTATCCCTGTAAATGCTGTATATTCCGCACAAAAATATTCTAAGATTTGATTTTGAACCAAATTGGATTTACTAATTTAAAATTTCCAAAAATGTGTCTCCAAGACACATTTTTTAACATTTTTGAAAAAACAAAAAATCTTTACAATGAGAACCTGCCAGAAAGAATAATTTCCCAGAGACTTTAGAGTCGGTAATATCTTTGGAGTCGGTAGTACATTTTTGTTGGTTACTTTTTGGCTACTTTTTTGATAGTTGCAGACATGCAAATTGCTAACCAAACAAATTTGTACTCTCTTGTTAATACCATAAGAAGTTTGTTTTACGTATCCCATCCAAATCATGCTGTTCTCTGTTCGCATGCCTTTCCCTCCAGCAGGCCTGTAACGAGTTCACCACACATGTCATGAACCTCCTGCGAGAACAGAGCAGGACGAGACCCATCGCGCCCAAGGAGATCGAGCGGATGGTCAACATCATCCACAGAAAGTTCAACGCCATCCAGGTCCAGCTCAAGCAGAGCACGTGCGAGGCGGTCATGATACTCCGGTCCAGGTTTCTTGATGCAAGGTGGGTATAAAAAAGCCCTTCTCATACTACTGCCCGGAGCAAATTTCGTAAAACATGTAAGCACAAAAAATGTTGCTTAGCACCAAAATGTCTTGCTCAATAAAAACAGGTTATACCAGTCAAAACTCCATGTGCTTTTCTTGCTAATAAAAAACAAGCTGAATACCAGTCACAAACAATAAACATTACCTGAAAATTTGGTTTGTAACCCTGTTTTTGCCAAGGAAGACTTTTCATGCTAAGCAAATTTTTGTGCTTACACGTTTTATGAAATTGGCCCCTGGTTCCATGGGTGAACCCACTGCCGCCCCGGATTGAGTTTTGGATTTGTCAAACCCTTGTGTTCAACCCTGTGTCGTTTTCAAGCTGGCTTCATGCAAATAGCTTATTTCTATCAGTTACTACTACATGTATTTTGAAGATCACGGTTTAGTCCCCTAGCATAATTGCTGGATATGTCAAATAGTGCTACTACAAATCTGTATCTATATTGCCATCTCGACCATGCAAATTATTAACCTCCAAATCACATCTTTTCTATTCGCAGGAGGAAAAGGAGAAATTTCAGCAAGCAAGCGACAGAGATCCTCAACGAATATTTCTACTCCCATTTGAGCAACCCTTACCCCAGTGAAGAGGCGAAGGAGGAGTTGGCGCGAAAGTGTGCGATAACAGTGGCCCAGGTGAGAATAGGCAAATTATTACACTGTATATATTATTTTTTTAAATCACGAACTCTGTTGGGAACCTCCTGCTTTCAAGTGCAGAAGTCTTAGCACTCGAGCACCGAGCTAGCCAAAGTCGGCAGGCTCTATGGACTGGTT
This sequence comes from Crossaster papposus, assembly GCA_037893245.1. Taxonomy (NCBI): domain Eukaryota; kingdom Metazoa; phylum Echinodermata; class Asteroidea; order Velatida; family Solasteridae; genus Crossaster; species Crossaster papposus. The sequence goes on along the minus strand of JBAIAA010000277.1, from coordinate 939,579 downwards.
TGGACCGGTTGAAAACGAATGCCGTTTTTCTTGCTTTTCTAAGCATCCGTGATTGTAAAACTTTGGACAGGTCCATTAAACGATATTTACTATAAAATACACCCCCCCCCCCCCCAATCTATCCATTCATGATAATTCAAGCAAGTACCAATGGTGTATCCTACCAATAAACAGGAATAAATTTTCAAATTACAAGTGCTGCACACTTTATTCTTAAAACAGGAATAAAATGTTTTATTCATGTTTTTTGTTCGTTCCGAATACAACCGAAACAAACAGGTTTTTAAACAACATGTTTTGAACAGGATAAAACCATGTTTTATTCCTGTTAAAAAAGGACGAGGGTATAGACTCTAAAGTATTTTTACATGTATCTCTTTCTCTCTGCGTAGGTTTCAAATTGGTTCGGCAACAAGAGAATCCGCTACAAGAAGAACATCGGCAAAGCGCAGGAGGAGGCCAATCTCTATGCAGCCAAGAACGCGGCAGCCGCGGTCTCAGTGGCGACGTCACAACACGAAGGCAACCAGAGCCAACCGCCCTCGGCGCCCAGCACGCCCACGGGCAATGGTAGCAATCCCGGTAAGAATGAAAAAGCAGTCTGCATGATAAGATTTAAGAGGGTAGGATGGGATCTGGGTAATACGACGGTACCTGGAATGCCACGTGGCAGTAGTAGCTGTTTTAACCAGTTCGCGCCGGGATTATTTTTACATCACCGAATCGAGGCGCGGGATTATTCTTAACGAAACTCGATCCGAGGTGGGTTCAGGCAGATAGTACGGGGAAGCACACCCACGCATTTCCGGCCTTGCTCGCTGCTGACAGACATTTCTGACCTTGCTCTTGGCATGTTTATGCATCATCCGTTTTGAATCTGGGGGAAACTTTGCGTGTATATACGTCCTCCGGCGCGAACTGGTTAATAACAAAGTGTGTAAAGGGCAGTGACCGTTCATCAAATAAGTTGGATTTGGATGGGTTTTTAATGTGCCGCAGTGCGTGGCTGTTTATACTGCCATATTTGTGGGTATACCTTCCAGTATTGCTGGGTTTTTTTCTAGCTTTTTTGACCACCCATCCAAACAACTTCAAACTTGTAACTGCACATTCTTGGGTCCTGGGCAATATACACCTGTCGATGTTCTCCTTTTCTGTACATGTACAAGTGTGTACGCTCTTACATGGTATTACGACCGAGGATCGAAACCCAAAAGAAAACAAAGGTCTCAACAGAATTCTTGAACGATGGTTTATTTGTTTCAATTTGTCCTCAAAGGTTCGGGTATTAGTGTTAGGTTATAGTACAGAAACAAAGGGAAACACACATTTAATTCATCCATCTAATCAGGGAGAACTGCAATTTTTTTATTTTTTTATTTGATCAAAAGAACCAACTTCAAAGGTAAACAAATATAAGAACCATAGAAATATAACGGGATGCCCTACCGCAATATGCATTGTAAACATTGGAAGTTCATACATTGCCCGGTTCTAGAGATAATTAAATTGCAGACAGACAGACAGACAGACAGACAGACAGACAGACACCAAGACACTCTGGCAACTACAGACACACAGAGATTCCTGGAGTTATAGTACGATTATTATATTTCTTTTTCCCCTAACTTTCCCCCCAAATCTCTCTCAGGTTCAGGAGGCTACATGTCGTCCCAAAGCCAGATGGTCAGCCAGGAAGGGTCCTTCATGAATCTCCAGAACGGAGATGGCTACAACATGGCTAACCAGGTGGGCGCCAACGTTCAGTCACAGGTACACTACTGACACACACTCGTACGCTGTAAGCTCCTTTAGGGGTCTTTTTCTTTCTCTGTCAACTTGTGATATTTTTTTTTCTGATCTTCATCTTCATTTTTTTTTTTTTTTTTTCATCTTCATTTTTTATTAATTTGTGTGTGTTGGTGAGTATGTAAACAACGGCAATATTGAACTTGGGACAATTGGGTTAGAGGCATAAACATTTGGTCATACGATTAAGCGACCGTCCAGGATTTTAAAAATTGTGTACAAAACCTACAGGAGGCCTTCCGAAAAAGTACCCCAAAAAAGAGGGACAATAGGGGTCAACGATTGCCGGTATTTACATATATCATCACTGTCACCACGAAGTAACACCAATGTCACGTGATACGCGCGACACCCACTTCTTGTGTTTTCATGAAGGAATGAAAGCCCTAGACACGGATAGCGTCACTTCGTGAAAACTCGCAAATCAGATACCCTGTGTTCAAGTTTTTACAAAGTGACGCTATGGGCTTTGCGTTACTTTGTAAAAATGGGTTGCGCGTATCACGTGACATTAGTGTTAATTCCTGGTGACTGTGACGATATATGCGTGTGTGTGTGTGAAGTAGAGTTTAGTTTCTATGCATGATCTTCGTATCTTCGCTGTAAACGCAGTGATGTTGTCATGCACGCCATTTTAACCCTATCTCCCTACTGTTTTTTTTACTAAAACCAAATTCACTAAAATCTGTTGCTCGATCTACTTCTTGTACATGTGATAACGGAACCACCGCTTCTGTCGTGTTTTGGGGTTCATTTGTCTGACATTTTCAGAATTTTCTGAAGCTTCGGGTCTCTCTTCGCATATGAAGCAAGATATGAAATGGAGGGAACTACCTCCTTTGTGGTGGTCATTGTGCTTGGGAAATGTTGTAGTTTTATTTATTTTTTAATTGGGGGAGGGGGGAGGGTGGGGGGGTAACAATAGTCTAAAAGCTGTATAGGTATGGGGTACTAAGGGGGGAGGGAGTCCCTTGGTCTCATATCGTGCTGGGTATATCTCTTTGATTTTGGTCTCATAACGTGCTGTGTATATCTCTTTGAGATGATAACACCTCACAAGCACGCAACTTTTTCTCAGATCAGCTCAATATCTCGTTTTTGAATTAACAATCATGTCATTGACAATTTAAAAAAAAAGATTAGAATTTCCTTGTTTTAATTTTCCTTGTTTTAATTTTTTTTTTCTTCAAGTTGCATGCCTGCCCTTACAGTGTTTTTGTTTTTGTTTTTTTGCCAAACCTGTGCTGGTGCTCTTGTCTTAAATGTCTTCCAAAATTGTTGTCTCCTCTTCTGCTCTCACCGTTTTTTTCCACTCATCTTTTTGCCCTCTCTGGTTTGCAAGAAATCCTTGTCACTCATTCCCCGGACACCTGACAGATCTTAGAATGTTCATCTTCCTTCTAGACCTGGACATGTGTATAATAAATATTCCATTTCTGATAACATATATTTTTTTATTATAACAATATCACCTGCCACTAAATATTGTTTTAATCGGCAATTCATTTCCATTGATCCTGTCTCATCACATTGTCTCGATGTTTATAATCATTTGCCAAGTTATTTCATTAACATCACTGAATATCGCCTGTCAATAAATTTTGTGAAATTAATGAGTGAATTCACTTTAATATGAGTGCGTCCTTTTGTCTATTAAACTTTCAAGGAAGCACTAAGGTCCCTAATAAGCCAGTTTGGTATTCCACATCAAGAATTGGCAGTTTATCTTTTTTGAGAAAAACTGTTCATCGTATGCGTGCAAACACATAGCGGGTACCAGCCAATTTAAAAGAGATCGTCGCATTCTGAAGTGACATTAAAAAAAATTTTTTTATTGAAACAAAAGTTTCTATCGTCTTTTTAATTGCACGTAAAAAGTGCACAGAATTTACATGTGGTTATCACCTCCCCATAGCCTTGTGTGCATTAATCTGCCGCTTGGAATCTTGTTCTTTTGGAATACCAAATTGGCATATTAATACACTCCTCTAACAAAATGAACAGATATAAACCTCTAATTTCCATTTTGCTTGTTAAATAATTTATTTATTATTTATATTTTGTTTACTCACCCAGGTAGCTAGCCTGAGGCAGGTCATATCTCAGACAGGGGGCTATGGTGGGGAATCCCTACCCCCGCACACCCAGCCCCACTCCATGTATGACCCCAGCATGACCCAGTATGCCAGCCAGCACGTGTCGGGCCGCACCAGCGGGGGCGAGGTGGTGGGCGCGTCGTGACGGTCCCCAGGCGAGACACGCCCGTGATGAGTCTTTTTGGGGGGTGGGAAGTTTAAAGAGAAGATGAAAGAAAAAAATGTGCCACGGATTATTTCCTCGCGTTGGACTGTTGCTAGAAATTGGTTTGAAATCACTTCACCAAACAAAAATTACCACAAAAAATAATCAAAATCAAAATTAAAAAAAACACAAATGAAATTAGAACTCACAACCACAGCATTTCTAAATTGCCAAATGTTAATAGAAACGTCCTGTACACAGTTATTCTTCACGCAACCAGATTTTTTTGAATCAGCATTAGTGTTAAGCCTAGTTAACAAACGCGTATGACCTTTGAACCTGATAACTTTTTTGTGCAGTATGCTTGAGACTCTTAGTTGGCCGTGGGAGAGGGTGGTTTTTAACTCAAGAACTGAAATTCAGAATTGTAGTGCGAGACACAGTTGTTATTTGCCTTAAAAAACACAGTGCACTGATGGCTCCGCAAAGGCAACTTGGAGCCCCGTAACCCTCCTTGTACTTTTTCTTTCGTTTTAATTAAGACCAGGGATGGCGGAACACCACATTTCTTGTAAGCAGAGGAAAGTCTGATAATACTGCCCTCTGTTGCTGTCGTGCAGTAAAGCCCACGTGTATGACATGTATGTGTCAAAATCGAAAACATGGCGACTGTTTTCGAAACAGCGTTTATGGACGTGTATGAAGTTGAACAAAAGTACCCATGTGGGTGTGAAAGTAATCTGAGAATTATAGAATGAATAAGTTAAAACTGCCGCAAACTGCTTACTGGCTGGAATGACCTGAAATATACAAATCAAATATTTGTTGAGAGGGCCTAATCTTAACAAGATCTTCTTCAGAGGCAAAATTATGAATGAAAATAGTTTCAGCCCAAACAAAAATTCCATTAAACACAAAAAATACCAACATTTGAAGACTTTCCTGAGTGAAAGTAAAAAAAAGCTTGTCACAAGTTGTCTGCAATAAAGAAAAATTTAAAAGGCCAAATTCTATTTGTTTTTTTCGAGTAATAAGTAATTTATCAAATGTATGGTTTAATATACCAAGCTATATTGGTATTCATTTAGTTGTGTGCTGTGCATCCGAGTGCAGCACACAGTTGCTGCAAAATTATTAATTGATCTTTTATTGCTTTCATAAGGTGGCAGACGAAGCATATATTCAAATTCATTGAAGTCAATTTCATTTTTTTTAAAGCAGTTTGCGCTGGATAACGTATATAAACGCGAAGTTTTCCCCAGATTAAAACCGGATCACGCATAAACACGCCACGAGCCAGGCCGGAAATGTCTGTCAGTAGCGAGCAAGGCCAAAAATGCGTGGGTGTGCTTCCCGGCACTATCGGTCTGAACCCGCTTCGGATCGTGTTTCGTTAAAAATAATTCCGCCCCTCCGCTCAGTGATGTTGAAATAATCAATAGGGACCGACCGCGGAGAAAGGCGGCCATCGCGATACGCGGATCACTTGTATAAATGAGTCCAGACCAAACGTTGCCGTCTACTTTCAGATCCGAATCTCCAGCAAAAAATGCCATATTCTTCAGCGGAACACTTTCACCAAATCTTTAAATTCGCGCGTGTTTTGAAATATATACGTCACAATGAAGTTTGTCAGTAATTTTTACGGCTTTTGGTGAAGTGATGTATTCAGAATCAACTTGTGTATTCCACCTTGTTTATTTGTCAGCCCATTTTTATTTTTTTAATTAAAACATTAAAAACAATTGTGCCATTACTTTTTAATTTAACTGTTGATATACTCTTTGTGAAAACTATGCGTGCATGTTAAAAATATGTAGGCATTTTTAACATTTAATTTTTCCGAACTTTTTCTGATTTTTATTTTTGTTTATATTTAATACCCTTAGAACATATTCTTTAGGTGATTTTTCTTTTTGTTTTTCCATTTTTTAAGTAATTTTCTTTTCTCTTTCCCGCACTTGGGAAAAGCCGATAACAAAGTTCTTAATCTGTTAATGAGAATGATGCGACTGTAAATATAAACATTCTTTTTAACGCAAGGAAGAAAACATTTCTTAAATTGCCTTCCAAATGTGGATTTTACGTGGGATGTAAACTCTCTCGAAAAAATGGGGAGGAGTTTCAGTGACAATTAAGGAGGGGGTACAGGCGACGTTTTCATCACGGCTTGCTGTCTACATTTTATTGATTTAATGGTAGCGTTTTCAGTATGGAATGCTTCAAATTCATCGAGATTTTCTAATTTTGGGGAGGGTTGGGGGAAATGCACTTCTGAAATTATTACCCCGTGTCATTTATCTCGCTCAAAATTTTTAAAAATATTTTGAGGCATTTCTTCAACTATTTAAAGTTTAAAAATAAATATCTAAATGAAAAGCAGCAACTAATGTACAACACTACGCAACTTGCTGACCTATTTATTGTCACTTTATTGTTAAATATGTTTTTATTTAACGCGATGTGGTAAATATCTTTGCCAAACCCGATTTTTAGAGCACTGTATAATTCTTTCTCGATTTTTAATTCTCGAATCGAAATGGATTTTTGTTGTTAATTAGGCATGCAGGCATGCTGTGTCAGGGATGCAGGGCAGGACAAAATATATGAAAACAAACAAAATCATGTATCGAAAGATTTGATTGCCAAATTGCTAATTCTTTTTGTAGTATTATTATTATTATTATTTTAATTGTATCTTGTTTTTCCTATGCTGAATATGTCCATCAGTCCATCACTAATTATTACCTCGGTGATAAAAACAATTTTCTCGACTTTGGATATGGCTTACCATTTTGAAGCTTTGATAAGCTTTAAAAATGACTATGGCGTGCAGCCCATCGAAACCATCTTCAGCCTAGCCATGGGCTTTATGCAGTGAGCCAGCACCTGAAGCCAAATCCGAGGTTTCAGTAATGGCCTTATAAGCTCCTTTTCAAGTGGATCATAGACCGTTTTTCAAACCCTAGCTCTGGTTGTGGCTCTATCACCATTGCCACACTGCATGAATGAAGCCAAATACGAACATGAAGCTGGGGCTTTGAGAACAGCCATAGTTCCTGCTATTGGCAAAATGTGCCCAACCAGCAAACTTGGACAACTATCAAATAAACAAAAAGTAGAATTTTTGAAATCCCTTCGGTTTAAAACCTCCTAACCTTGAAAGACACAATATAAAGTTTAAACAAATCACCGAGTTTGGACTACTATAGCATTTTGTTTTGCACACTGTGCTTTGTGGATCATGCGTTATGCAGGCATGTAAAACCACTTCCTATTGGTTGAACCACTGAAATACTTTTTTGTTTTTCAATTAAAGTAGGAATGCTCTGATTGGACAAGATTTCACATACTCTCCTGACACACACACAGAGTTTTGTTTTAGTAGCTCTGGAGATCTAAAATCATTGTACATAAGGGACGTTGTTTGTTAATCATGTGTGGTTGTTATGCCCTAATTATTAATGGAGATTTTTCAAAATTGACTGAAGAGATTTAACTTATTTTACATTGACACTAGAGTAAAAAATGACTATATTCACTGGATTTCTTGTTCCTCCCGTCAAACACTGGTATGTTTGAGACCAGGGGGCCAACTTCATGGAGCTGGTTAGCATAAACATTTTCTTAGCATGAACATTCTTTCCTGTGTAAAAACAGGATTACAGACCAAATTTTCAGGTGATGTATATTGTTTGTGATTAAAATTCAGCTGGTTTTTGCTTAGCATGAAAAGCACAGAGTTTTTGGCTGGTAGCCGGTTTTTACTGAACAAGATTTTGTTGTGCTAAGCAGATTTATGAAATTGGCCCCAGTCATTCAACATTAGCAACTTCCCGACTTCAAAATATTTGTAATGGAATCCAAACCTTTATGTATTAAAGAAATGTTTTCTGCCACCTTGGGCCTATATACTTGTCATAAAACAGTTGCTGTGATTATAGAGCCATCCAATTGGCCCAATGCACTGTGAACATCAAACGCAGCATGTGATTGGTCTAAACAACACGGAGAAGACTTAATTGACCTATCACTCGCTGGCATGTTGTGTGGCAAATTAAGTTTATTGAGATTTTATGCATTGGTTGCTAAAGAACGAATCAATTCAAGCTTTGGATTTCGATGGACTATCTTGTCCGTGCGTTGAATATCGTAATTGTTGTGATGTGGTCCGAGATATCCAAAGTTACGTTTGTTTTTTTCACTGTACAAAATGTTGCCATAGCTATAAAATAGACACTAGATTTTTTTTTACTGGCTTGTTTTGTTCTTACCTGCTTGTTTTTAACTGTAGACGTTTCAAGTTGTACCCCATGTTTAATTCTTTTTGTGCAAGAATTTGGTAAGGTGTTAATTTTCAAGGATTTTGCCACAATCATTGGAGTGTTTCATTGGCATCTATTAAAATACAATGTAAGTTTTTATTTTTTATTCTGTTTAGTTTATACTATGCTTTTTATTTATTTAATTTTGGCTTTATTTTTATTAAATCTTATTTCTTGACATTACCTCTGTCTTTTGATGCAAGTTACCAGCGAGTCACCGTGTAGATTTTGTACTACTAACTTAATTAAAGGATAGAAAAACACCCAAAACGACTATTCTTTTAGCATCGAGAAATTTGGTAATTTTACACCATCTACTCAGAGATCCTAGACTCCTGCTTATTTCTTGCCCCATTTGTAAAATTATAAACTAAGGAAAACAAAATGCAGAAAACGGTGTCGTGAATTTGTGAGAAATTTACAGCATTTTTTTAGAAACATGGGGGATGCTATTTTGATTTGTCTAAAGTCCAAACTTAAACATAAACAAAGGTTGAATTGGAATTCAGCATTATGACGGAAACTGGAAAGTGTTTTAACAGAACCAATGAAAAAAAAAATTAGATAATCTTCATCTACAACTGGAACTGCAGGTGTTCTACAGGCCTGATCAGTTAAAGATGGCGTGTCCGTGCTTTTAGGGGGTAGCACCCTCCAAAATATATTTTCAAATTAAATGTATAATGCCGTTGTATATACCTGTTCATTTACGCATTCAAATAGTGGATATTAGACAATTGAGAGCAATGTAGTCCACTATTGAGATTCGTAAACAAAACATACAGGTCTTCCCAAGAAGTTAAAAAAAAAAAAAAAAAGATAATAATACAATAGTAGAACAATGGAAAGTATTTACAACGCTGTGAGTACAGAGGCATGTGTTTAGAGATTTGTACATGTGTTTATGTGTACCAAATGTACATGTAATATACATGCAGACTAGCAATCCGCCCTGTCAGTGACCTAAATTAGCATATAGGTCATATGCTAAAGGTCGCTCAAAACTTTCTGAACTAAAGCCCGCATTTTCATTTCAATGATAAGAATCACTTTTTTTTAACTGTAGAAAGGCCTGTCATTGCAAACAAGCACATTTAATTGTTAGAGTACATTATATTCCTGCAAAAATTTTCAGAAAAGAAAATTGAAATTTTGAAAAAGCATGGACACCCTAACTTTAAATTTAATCGCAGCTAAAAGTCAAAGTATTCCAGGCTTCATGTGTTCATTTATTGATAAAAGGCATTTGTCTTGACCATGTATAAAGTTTTTTTGGTTTTTTTTAATTGATGGGTGCTATGCACGTGTAATTAATCAGAGTGTATGTAGAAATTTAAAGGTCATAAATTCAGTTTAAAGAAAAACAATTTACAAAAGAAAACACCTCACTCTAACATGTGAACACTTTTTGTACATTGTACAGTCATTGTAGAGCAGTCCATATTGGAGATACAAAGGGTTCAGAGTGCAAGGGTTACAGGTAATGTGTAGGTCATAGGTCATTTAAAAGAAAATCACTGTAAATAGTAAAACAAAAATCAATAATAATCATCAAAAGTTCCTTTAACCCTTGCACTCTTTTTAATGTAGTTTTTTTGTAGATTTAAGAAAATGTTGCTTGTATTGTCTTGGCTGCTTGCAATAAAAAGATATGACCCAATGCGAAATTTGTTTGGGGGTTGCACTGCGGCGTCCATCTTGGTTGCTATGCACATGTGCAAGGCTTCAAAATAGTCAGATGCCTGTGATGATGCCAGGCTCACTAATGGAAGTCTCCATCGAGGCCTCTGGAGAGCAGACAAAATGGCAGCTGTATTTGCAGTACAAGCAATACTTTCTTGCGATATTTAGTTGAACTTGTACATTCACGTGTGCCAGTTTTCTCAGTATCATAGCTATAGCGGTATTGAGCTGCGTAGAAAAAAAATTACGCAGACTTTTAAACTGTAGAGCAGCACCGGTGTTGGTGTTGAGAATACTTGTGTTAACCGATTCTCAAAGGCTGCTTTTGACAGCTGTAAATCACTGTAATTATTTACCATTGTCTTTGAGGAGACCACCGTACCTACCCTACAACTAAAGAGAGAGAAAACAAAAGATGGTTTGTAATAATAAACACATTGGTGGAAAATGAGGTCTGGCTTTTCTTGAGTGGTTCTGTTACTTGGTTCTTTCCTTAAACTTAAGGGGTACATTGCCCTTGGATTGTTTACTTAGAAACAACCTATTGTCTTCCCGCTACCAAGAAACAGACACGTTCTTTACATTTGACGCAGCAATCTAAATTTAAAGCCCAATACTTTTATTTGAATTAAAAAGGTTCAGGGAAAAAGACCAGTTTCATTATTATTATTAATTATTAATATTATGCTGCTGCGAATATTGACCAATCAGAATCAGAGATTGCCCCCAACACACCTGTCTACCAATCGCAATTTAAATATTTATAAGATTAGTTTTATTTTTATTTCTAAATTTAAAAAAATGCATTTTATTTACAAATTAAATTCCTTAAATTATCTGCATTTATATGTGAACCAATGATTACCTAATCTTGGGGGAAAAAAATGAAGAACAAAAATGCTTTATGACCTGACTGGTCCCATACCTCTACAGGTTTGTGCATTCCCATGATGCATTGAGAATGTCAAGGTTTATTGACCAAGTGGTCTTTGTGTTTTGCATAATAGGCATGTGTTTGAAAACCCTTGAGTACCTGGTCCAAGCTCTGTTCCTTTCTCTATGGTCCAAGTAAAGTCGCTCCTAATTGCATTAGATGTTGGACTTTTGACGGACTTGATTCACTCCTTTGGTTCGGCGCGACTATAAAACGCCTTTCTGAAAAGGGGGTAAGTTGACTACAAAGTAAATCAACAATACAAACTTGTAGAAAGCAAGTGGCTTGAATATTATTTAAGTACAAATAACATTAACAATAAGAACAAACAAATGACAACTGCATCATATAACTTTTTTTATTGCGAAATGCTTAGAATACCAATTCTCAGATTAAATGATGAAAGGCCTCCTACAATATTTCCTGTATTTGGAATCGCTATTTCACATCTCACACACAAGTTTTCAACATTTCAGTTACATGTGAAAATACATTTTAAATGCTTTGATATATTTCTCAGCCACCAAATGAAGTGATCTCTAGTAAGGGATATATGTTCAACAGCACAGACATGAATATTTCAGCATAGACATGAACAAAAATCTACGTGTTTTCTCAACCACCACCATCGGCATGGAGTCTAAGCAGCGGAGGTCATCTGTACCATGTCAACGCAGAGTAAATGTATTCTCTCCGTGCTCCGCATTTCACTGCAGAAGTTGGCAAGATCCTCAGAGATTCGGTGATAGGTAAGCCCCGGGTGCCAATGTTAATAGTCCACCACCCCTTGTTTAACCCGAGGAGAGACTTGAGCGACAGGTCACGCTGTTGTGCGAAATGAGCAAGCTTCGCGAGAAACGCATGCCCAAACATGTAAACCGAGCATGTAGCCAACATCTTCAGAATCTGTAAAGGAGAAACGAAAAGAACTCACAATCATAAGGTTTCCTTGCCATCCGACGGTCTAATTAGGCCTATTATGACATTTGTAGTCACGCTTAATAGCAAATTATTGAGAAAAGACATACCTTTGTATCGCCAGGTTGTCTTCTAAAAGCTATTTCCTAGTACAACATAAAGCATGAGAAGGCCCATCAGCTCTACTTCAATGTGCCGATTCCCTTTAGAGACAGACAAGTTTAAGCACCCCAATTTGTAATAATGACAGCGTGGATGTACAAGCTACCCTTTAACTCACTGCCCGTTCGATTAGGCATGACCACAACTCACGGCAAGAAGACAAAACTTGCTGTGGCCTGGGTTAGATTCCCGGTTCGGGTCATATGTGAGTAGAGTTGTTCGTAGATTCTCTCCTGTGCCACATGGGTTAATTGTTCTTCTGGCTCACTCGCTTTCCTCGCTTCTTGTCTGTGCTTTGTGATCAGACACGGGTTGTATGGCAGCAGCCGCCCAAGGTTCCTTTGTATGAAGCTAGCTGCATCCTTCACAATTTAGCCTCGCAGCTACAAGAATGAGAGCCCTCCCCCCTCCCCTCCCCTCCATTCCCATAAACTCTTCCAAAGATGGATCTATTCTACACACACACACTTGAAAACAAAGAAGCAATATCAATGACAATTAATCTATGTTGGGATATTCTAATCCATTAAAATAAGTTGTTTGAAGTAGAACAGTTTGTGTGGTTCTGAAAGAACTGGAGTAAAACTAAACGTTTCGGACCGTATGCTCTGCCTGTCGTCAGGAGACTGAGGGATTCCAACAGTGAAGCAGGGTTATATGATGCTGGAAGCGGTGAAGCAAGAGAAGGTGAAAACTAAGAGTACAGGCTCACGTAGGATGATCATTGAGGCGCGTCAGTCTCCTCGCGACGGCAGATAGAGCACACTGTTTGAAACGTCGAATTCCCTCCGTTTTTTTCATAACCACACAAACTTGCAAAAGAGATAAGCCACATGGCGTTACTGCAAACAACTCATCTTACTAGTGCCTTTTGACCATGCAAACCTTCAAATATCATTGTAATCCTTTGAAAAGAGCAAAATTAGGGCACTTAGATTAACACACAGTCACACACACAAAATCAACTAGCTTTACCTTACATACGCACTGTGGACATTCCTTTGTCTTCGTGTAGTTAACAAACTTTGACTAAATACTCATTTTTCTCGCTTCCCCAAAACAAATTTACCCTCAAATTTGGATTATGGGCCTCTCAGCTGTCCCTTCTATCTTTTCTATATATAACCCTAAGCCGTTTTTCCTCTAGCGCTCTTTTTCGGAAACTGAAAAACGGATTGTAGACGTGTGCAAGTCCACAAACCGTAACCTCTTCCCGCATCGTGTGGACCTATATTGTTCGGAGGTCCACAGTGTGTATGCAAGACTAACTCAACACAAGAGAAAATTGCCTTTCACCGTCCGTCTTTTATTTTGGCAACAAAAGTCTTTAATGGCAAATCAGGGTGATTGATAAATTCAAATGGCCTAAGCTAAGAGTCAGTTTTATAAATTGAAACATACGGATCCCTTCTGTGTAGAAGCCGTTGTCTCGGGCACCCAGAAGTGATCCACAGCATCAATGATGTCATCATCTAAGGCAAAACGGCAATCACTAATGAGCTCCAACTTCAAGAAGACGTAGTGGTCAGGACAATAGGGGGATATTCAAGCAGTTTGAATCCACATTTCTGGATGACAGCCATGGCCAGTGGGTGTGTGCATCAGAGAATTGTCCTGGTTGAAGAGCACCCCTTGTCAACTTCCCAGCTTCCCACAAAGAATCTTAAAAAACAATTATTGTAGCCGTTTCAGATCAGCGTAGTAGGCCCTGTTGATAGTGTAACTTTATGTGTAATTACTCAACAAGTTGAACTGCATGCAAATTAGAGTAAAAACTGTATCCATGTAACATGTAGCTCATCATTCTACTTAGGCCACAAACCCATCAATCACCTCTCATACAGAAACAATGGCTCAACAAACTGAATTTCAAAAACTCACAATTGAACTTACAACGGAGTCTACACTCTCTCAATACTGAAAGTGTAAGAGTCTAAATGATACAATAACGAAAAAAGCCTCCGATGTACATGCATTTATTAGACATACTAAAAAGCTTTTACAAAGCACGGTTAAACAATAATCAAAAGGCTTCAAATATCAACCATTATGTCTGATGAACACAATTTAATAACACGGTAATACATTTGTACATACACATTGCTATTTTAATTTTGTATACAAAGCTAAGTTGTATTAGAATTTGTGTACACAATTTTCTTTCTTTCATGTTATTTTTAATCTCATTTCTCTGCAATTTGATATAAAGATGAATAATCCCAGACTGTTAAAAAGCAAAAGCATGAACAAGAACAAATACATACACAGTGAAGAATATACCTAACTTTTGTACTCTTACCATATGTACATTCAACATGTACAATATAGTCTATCTAGATCTATCATATGGGAGTTGGAGGGAGGGGGGAGGGTGGGGGGGGGGGGGGGGGGGGGCACTGCACAAAGGAGTTACAAATGCTGGCATTTCTAATACTCACTCTTGCTTTGTTTATACAGGCTCTAAACCACTTTTAATATATGACCTGCTCCAACAAAACCCTCCAAACAAGTTTCACAGATATTGTGCTACATCTGGTCCAAATAAAATGGGGACGGAAATTAAAAAACTGTTTAATTTTGAAATTTTTGATGAATTGTGTAACATCAATCTTTCTCCTCGTCATTTATTTGGTAAATGGTAAAATTGTGCAATTTTGAGAGCAAGTCGCAGATAAACTTTTAAAGTATTCAATATAATGTCCGGATTGTTGGTAATACTGTGGTTGCTATGGAGTTTTGCTTATCCTATGATAAACCAAGAAAAAAAGAACAGAAAAAAAAAAAAGACTCAATGTTCAAAAGTGGTTTTCCTTTAGTTGAACCAAAACCATACATATCTTCAAAACTAAACACCATAAAACAATTTGTGTCAAATTAAAGCTGAACATTTTCTCTTTCCATCTGCACCAAAAACTTAATTTCACCAAAATATGACTCAAGTTGTTTCTGTTTTTGTTGGAAGCATGTCACGTGTTTGCAAATGTTGCTTGTAAAGTCAATGACATGTAAAGAGAGCAAGGTTTAAGATCAAAATAATTAGGAAGTGTTCTAAACTTTAAGTTTGTTACACAGGTTCTATTATTAAAAGCGTAAGATACATTGATTACTTTAACATTGTCTTGTAGAAAAGCCTATCACCTCGTACTTGAAGCAATGGCTTCAACAGTGTCTCCTGAATATTCTGGCAAACAAATGTTCCATACACATGTAGTACATCGATTATACACAGTTGTTTCTAATTGAATTAATTCAAGCAATTGACAATCCTATTTTTGTTTTAACAATTATAAAGCAAAGTCTTACTAAATGAATAAGTCTTTTTTGAAAGGATTTCCATCTTCTAACGTTGCCATCCAAGACCGAGTTTATTTTTGCTAAGCAGAGAAGTTTTACAAAGATGAGGATTCGCATAAATGAAGAGTAAAATAAAGGTATTCCGTCATTCTTCTACTTCTGAGAGAATCTCCCATTCTTCTATCTGATGCACATCTTGATCTCCAACCCCTTCTGTGTCTATCTCCTCATCATCCGATTCCCCAACCTCATCAATGGCAAACATCTCCTCGAAATTGGGAATTCCAAAGCCTGCTTTCTCCTCATCACCCTCAGCATCCTCAGCATCCTCAGCATCCTCATCCACATAACCTTCCACGTCCTCGATGTAGCCCTCTACATTATCCGCGTAACCATCCATGCCCTCCATGTAACCCTCTACATCATCCACGTAACCATCCACATCTTCAACATCACCCACAACATCCTCCACATATCCCTCTACATCCTCCACTTCGCCATCAGTGCCTTCCACAGAACCATCAATGTCTTCCACAGAACCTTCAGCATCCTCCAAAAACCCCTTAATGTCCTCCACAGCCCATTCACCATCCTCCATGTAACCGACAACATCTTCCACATTAACCATCACATCCTCCACATCACCCTCAGTGTCTTCCACATAACCCTCACCATCATCCACAAAACTCTCACCCTCATCCACAAAACCCTCAATATCTTCCACAAAACCATCAATATCCTCCAGAGAACTCTCAATATCCTCCAGAGAACCCTCAGCATCTTCCACAAAACCCTCAGCGCCTTCCATGGAACCCTCAACATCCAAAAAAACATCAATAATATCCACAAAACCCTCACCATCCTCCACATCATCATCAACACCCTCCACATTCCTTTCAGCATCTTTCACAGAACCCTCAGCATCTTTCACAGAACCCTCAGCGCCTTCCATGGAACCCTCAATATCCTCCACATCACCCTCACTATCTTCAGCATAACCCTCAACATCCTCCACATAACCCCCGACACCCTCCACATCATCCTCTGGATTCTCCATACGACCCTCTTCTTCCTCCAAATCACCCTCCACTTCTTCCATGATCCAATCGCCTCCGGGCTCCTCTTCCCTTTTTGACACATCTCCCAACATATCATAAACTTCTCCTACAGTATCGGTGAAGACATCTTCTTCGTCGCCATATGCTGTGTCCATCTCTTGGTCACTGTCTTCATCCAGGATTATGACATCACCAGCCATTAGTTCATCAACATCTATGTACTCCCCTTGCTCCTCATCAGCAGATGCATCAGCCAAAACGTCTGGCCTGAAAGAGCTTTTTACTGGAGAACCATTTTGTAAACTAGGTGATTTAGATTCTGAAGCTTTTTCCGTCGTAGTACTAGGGGAAGATGAAGTTAATTTAGCAGTCTCAGTTGTACTGGCAAGTGAAATCTCATTTTGGTTTAAAGAACCTCGACACAAATTTTGAACTTTTGAAGTTGCCAGTTTAGGGTTGCCCCGTTTGGCTAGCGAATCTGATGCTGGAGTGGCTGACACAGGTTGCCTCTTTTCTGTTGAGGTGGCCAGACCCGACTTACTCGCTGATGTGACAGTTGGACTTTGAGGTTTCTTAGTCAGCTTTTTGCCTTTAGCTTCGACAGTCTTGGATGTTGCATTCCCACTAGAGTCTGCGACTTCTGTTTTGATGGACGTTTTTGGTGTACATACATTTACAGTACTGGCAGTTTTAGATATTGGCTTAACCTTCTGTGTCTCAGGAGATTTGTTGTCACCTGTGTTTGTCTGTGCAGGTCTAGTAGACTTATCTGATGTAAAGGCAGATTTTGAAGAATTCTCGAATAGTTTCTGTTCTGAAGGGGCTTCTTTAGATGCCTTCTTCTGGCAACTTCCTTTAGGTTGGGTCTCAGTTAAAGGCAGTACAGTTGTACTCTGTGCATTTATTAAGCGAGTGGAACTTCTTTCAGGAGATGGTACCACAACTTTTGAGGTAGTCGTTTTGGAGTTTGTATCTTTGAGATGTGAAGGATTTGGTGCAATGGAAGAAACGGACATGCAACTTAGAACAGATGAAGCTTTTTGTCTTGTTGCAATGTCCTTTTGATAAGCACCCTTGGGTGTCTGCTCCTTGGGAGAGATAGTCTTGGATGTGGCCTCCTTAGGCATCACTTCCTCGAGTATGGCTTTCTTCAGCCTAACTTCACGTGTGGTGGATTCAGGTGCAGTAACTTTGACAATGGTTTCAGTACATGTAGCCGTTCTTTGTGGCGGTATCTCAGCTGAAGCATTTAATGGTGTTTGTTCTGCAGGTTTAGCCTCCTTGGTCAAGATTCTCTGAGAAGGCTCCTTTGATGTTGATTTGGGTGTGATTTCTTTATTCTTGGAAGGTACCTCAGTTTTAGAGTTGCTTGCTGGAGCTTTCTTTGGTATCTCCCTTTTGGACGTTGTTTCTTTGAATGTGATTCTTTTAGGCGTGGCATTATTATTGGCCAGAGTTTCTTTTAGCAGGGCTTCTTCGCAAGGAGCTTCTGATGAAATTGCTGTTTCTACTGACTTTCCTCCAAAATCAGCTGAGCTTTCTTTCAACTTAGTTTTCGTTTTACTACCAAGAAGTGAAGGAGTCTTCACAGGGCAGGCTACTGGAGATTCCTTTGTAGTGTCATCTGTTAAAGTTTTGGTGGACCTAGTTATCCTGGGTGAGGCTCTCCTATGCGAAGCTTCTTTGAGGCTGGAAACCTTTAGAGCTGTGACTTTAGAGGGCAAGCCTACCTCTAGTGTAACCTTTTTGGAAGGGTCTTCTATTGACATGCCAATTGTTGACTCAGAGTTCTTAGATTCTGTTGTATTCAAACTGGAAGTGGTTGCTGTGGTTGCTTTGGATTTGGCATCTCTGTCTAAAAGATCAATTTCACCAGAGTCCTGGATGTTGATTTCAAGGGTTGGGGTTTCTGTGGCTTCTGTGGTTTCTGTGGGTACAGGGTCCTCAATGGGCGATTTTTTGACAGCAGCAACCTTTGCAGAAGGTCCAATTGTAGCAGACGCATTTCCAGAAGCGTCTTCCTTGGAGGTAGATTCTCTCTGGGGTACAGTTCCTCCTGGTTTTACAGCTTTTTCCTCTGCCTTCTCAGCTGTGATTTTGCCTGTGGAGATGATTTGTTGCGGCTCTTCTGTTACTTCCTCATCTCCTTCGAGAAGTGCTCTCTCAATTGTAGTTCTTTCCTTGTATCCTGTTTCTCCTTGCTCTCCCGTCTGCTGCTTCGTTTCCATGAGCTCCGCTTCCATAAGCTCCGCTTTCATAAGCTCTGCATCCATAAGCTCCGCTTCCATAAGCTCTGCTTCCATAAGCTCCGCTTCTATAGGCTCCACTTCCATAGGCTCTTCCTCCTTGTGTGTGATTTCTTCCCGAGACGTGTTAGCTCCTGGCTTACCTACATCACTCTTCACTTCCTTGGGTTCTGTTCCTCCCTCTGGATTTTCTGAATTCATCTCGGCTATCTTGGAAACAGCTTTCCGGCAAGTGGTTGCTTCTGCTGGTTTATTATCCTCCACCTTAGATTCCTTGAGAGTGGCTCCTCTCTCGTGCTTATATTCCTCTGGCTTTCTCGGTATCCCTTCAGTAGTTTTAGACACCGTTTCCTCTGGTGTGCTTGTCCTTGTTGGCAACACTTCTTCAGACTTGTTGGGCTCCCCTTCAGCTTCCTTGTACTCAGTCTCTTTGAATCTGGGGACTTCAATAATCACAGTTCTAGTCTCTACTGCCCTTCTCTTAGCTTCTGTAGTGACTGTTTTCACATGATACTCTGCTTCCGTAGATGCCTGTGATGCAACTTCACCCATCTTGGAGTCTGGGATTGACCGAGGCGTCTCAGCTTTGTCCGGATGGTCAGACCTTAATGATGCCCCATCTGCAAACGTTTGCCCATCTGAGGACATGCTCTGGACAGAACTTGGAGAAAGGGCACTGCTAGAGTAATTTCTGGCAGAGCTGGTACCTGCATCACTGGGCAAACCTATACTGCTTTCAGTCGGGACGTTTTCTGCAAGTGCAGCCTGAATGGAGGCAGCAGTTTCGTTCAGCACGGCACCCTGACTAGCTTTAAAGCTGGTTCCCGATGACTGGTTTCTGCTGGCATAGTATTGCTGTGAGAATATAATACATGTTATAAGGTTTAGTAAACATGAAATGACAACACACAATACCTCGGCAAACTGCTTTTTATTGAAAAAAAAATCTCCCAATTTTAACTTTTCTGCTCATTAGGAAATTGAAAATAATGTGGCAACCTTCGAATGCCAAGCACTAATCTAACTAAAGTTGCGATTTGCGGGACAAACATGGAATGAACACAATCGAGAACAAAAATTACTACATGTATTCCTTTTTCAAGATGTATTTGTCATTACTGTTTATTGAATTTCAAATGCAAAATACGTGGACACAACAAGACAGATTTCACTTAAAATGTGGCTTACTTTTTATTGTTCACTTCATCTAAATGTCAAGAAAGTTGTAAGAACTCACAAGAATGTTTCAAAACTCCTGGTCGGTTTTATCATATCAACCACTGACCCACATCTTTCTTTCTTTTTTGATTCAGAGGTGGAATTTTGTGCTATCCTTGTGCAGGAAAAGCACAAGTGCAAAACGAAATTGAAAAACAGTTTTGCCACAAATGTTTTATACATGTATCACCTTACATGTGTACAGGACTGATTTCCTAATCTTGTGAGAAGTAAATGACATTGTACACCAACAAGGATGTGATATAAATGATTCTCGAAGAAATCTGTCAGACCTCTACCGGGTCTACAACTCACAAATCCAGCCCAACTACCGTACTCACAAATCCATTTGGTTGGCAAAGATCCAACACTGATTGAAACTTACCTGAAACGGCCCGTATTCCTTTACAATTTTGGACAGAGCGAGGGATCAATGCAGAGTGATTTTAGAATGGAAACAATCCAGCTACTTGCCTGAGTTTTAGCGATGTGAAGGGCCGTGGCGCAATGGACCTCCCGGGCCGTTGTTTCATTGTTGTAGAACTTGGAGCACAGCTTACAGAAGAAGCCGGAAATCTGGGTAATGAACTCTGAACCTGGAAAGGAAAAAATGAGAAGTCGTTATTAAATTTCTAGTGACAAGCGAACGATTTCTTGAAAGTATCCAAGGTACTGTAGCTTACATGCTAGAAGAAACCTGTAAAGAGGACACAGCGGATTCCGGCAGATAGTACCGGAAGGCACACCCCGCATTTCCAGCCTTGCTCGCTGCTGACAGACATTTCCGGCCTTGCTCGCTGCTGACAGACATTTCCGGCCTTGCTCGTGGCTTGTTTAAGCGTCATCCGTTGTGAATCTGAGGAAAACTTTGCGTTTATATACGTCATCCGGCGCGAACTGGTTAATAACACATGGATGGTCCAGGGTCCTGCGGTTATATCGACTGAGCATCTACTTACAATACCGACCAAGGAATTACATACCAATGACGTTTGGCTTTTCCTGAGGAGGCTCTGTTTCCTCGGCATCTGCTCCGCTCGCGTTTTCGCCCGTTGCAGGTGGTTCTGTTACATGACTGGTAACAGGTACAGCAGGTTTCTTCTGCGCTGTGACATTCTGTAGCCCAAGAACAACAAATGACAGTGAACAAAAATTGTCTTTTTCCGACGTTCTCCGCTTGCAACTGGAAACAGTTTCAAGCCCCGTTTTAGGAGCTTCTGTAAAAGGCATTGCAGACCATTTGTAACCCGCTCCAGGAAAAGGTGAGATAAGTCGCGCTATGCATTTATGAGTAATGGCCTGTTAAAGTTAATATTTTTGTCAAAATCTGAATTTTATTTTTTGTCTTAAATGATATCTTTAATATCCAAAGTTTCAGATTTAATTTTTAAAAAGATGGAATTGTATTTGATGGAATTGTTCCAATGTATTGTCTTAGTTTTGTTTTGTTTCAAAGCCTGTTTTCTCAGTTGTGTATTTTGAATTCAATGGAACCATTAATATGCAAAAAGGTCATATCACCGGAACAGGAGGGGCTACGGAGCTGTACTATGTACCAAATGAAAGCTTATATCCTGGACTTTTTATTCATGTACCTATTTGTAGTTTTTGTGACTTATGTCACCTTTTCCTGGAGCAAGTCACATTTGTCATTTGTGATTTGTGATTTTTAAATTTTTTTTAAGCAGAAAAGGTTCTTAAAATCTAAAAAAGTTTTAGATCTGTATACTCCGAGAAAACAATATTCTAGGATCTTGATTTCAACTCGGAAGTCACCGAGTCATATTTTGAATTGTGGCCGAAATTAGCATTTCAGCATTAGCATAAAATACCATGAAAACCCACCTTTTTGTGTGTCACTGTGGTAATATGCTTGCGATACGTGACACTCTTCTGGAAGATGAGGTTACACGGGACGCAGCGAGGACGAGTGATCTCAAATTTCTGTAAGACAAGCACAAGTTCATTACAATACTCGAACCACCAGTTTTGCCCACCTTTCGCGATTACCCTATTTTACCACTTGACCGCAAATGACCTTTGATCTCCGTATGTGACCTTTAATATCACCATCACATGGAAGTTTACCATATTTCATCTATGACCCAAGTTTGCTTGCAACTGAACTTCAAGTTTTCAAATGAGATAATTCGAGCATATTTTAGAACTTTTAGTACTTGATCTTTGACACGATTATCATATAAAGAGACGGGAGGGTCTAATTTTTTGGAGCATACTCATTGTGAATGGGTTACAACAAAATTAACACTCTTCTCTATCCTTTGTAAACTCTATATGGACAGTGTGGGTACAGTACAAGATAAAGATAATGAGTATTTGTGAGGTATTTGTGAGACAGAACTGGGCACAAGCCAAAGTAGAGAAAAATGAAAAAAAACCAAATAATTGTCAGATGTATTTATATTTGTAATCTTTGATATGTCTACTACACATGTTTTAAAGAAATAGTATAAAATATGTGGAATAAATGTGTTTTTAAAGAAAAACCTTTGATACCTTTCATTTTCATGAATACGAAACTCAAACCTTTGTGGGCCATTTTTAACTGTTTGACATGTTCATAAATGCAAACTTTAACCAGTTCGCGCCGAATGACGTATATAAACGCAAAGTTTTCCCCAAATTCAAAACGGATGACGCATAAACACGCCAAGTTCAAGTTCGGAAATGTCTGTCAGCAGCGAGCAAGGCCGGAAATGCGTGGGTGTGTTCTTCCCGGCACTATCGGCCTGAACCCGCTTCAAATCGAGTTTCGTTAAATATAATCCCGCCCCTCGGCTCTGTGATGTTAAAATAATCCCGGCGCGAACTGGTTAAACAGGCATAAATCGTCAACGGGATGTCCGATTGAAGTGCAACAGAGAGTACCGTAAGCAGAATTATATTCTCTTATATTCTCTTTCCTAACATCCGCAAACCCCCATTTCGACGTCTGCCCAGTTCTATCTCATTTTCCGAGAACGCCTCACATTTTTCTAAGGGGTTGTAACATTTATATATTCACATCACTAACCTTGTGTTGCACCGAGTTCCAATGTTCGTGATGACTGCAGGAGTAATTGCGGAAACATATCTTGCAGTAGGAGCCCTCAATGGAGTCGGTCTGCTGAGACGCAATCGGGTTTTGCCTGTGGGTAAGAACAGTGACAAGGACGGGTTAAACACAACCAGTGTAGCTATGAACTCTTTGCGTGGAGTGAGAGGACTCGTGGTCAAGGGCCTTTTTTGTTCGTCAGCTTAGGCCGTGTCCGAAATGGGTGTCTAGAGCTACAGCTACGGCTATTGTCTGCGTCGGCCATTTTGTAGCGCTGTCCGAAATGCCGTCTAGAGCTACAGCTACGGCTACAACGTCACACAAATCTAGCCGTAAAAGAAGTTGTCTAGCTCACGCAAAACAAAATGGCGGCAGCACTAACGTTAATTTTGGAGCAAATTTTCGTTTATTTTTCAATGACAGTGCATTGAATTAAAACTAACAGATCGATAAATACGTCAATATCATCAGGTATTTGGACTGGCTGCAAACAAACATTGCGTAACATCTAGCAGACGATAATTGTTGTAAATTCTTACATCGTAATTTTGCAAACACTAATTCAAGCATCGCTTGGGGGCGCAATAACTAGCCGTAGGCTCTACCGTAGCCACGTCCGAATTACATTTGCCTTGGCGCCTTCGTAGACGTAGCTGTAGACGTAGACCGTAGCTCTAGACACTCGTTTCGGACACGGCCTAAATCTCATAAACAAAAATTACTTGCAATACTGTTTCCATGTAATGTACCCCTAGTTTCCTATAGGTTCCTTAGGTTACAAACTTTAACATTAATCTGTTTTCATTACAATTTCAACGCTTGGAACTGAAATAACAGTTATTGAGGGTCATTTTTCATACACTAAAATGTGTCATGTACCGTATCCCTGCACTTTATACATTATCTGAAAATTTGGTTTGTATAAAGCCTGTTGAGGAATTTTTTTTATAATAAGCAATTTTGTTGTGCTTAGCAGCGTCATGAAATTGGTCCGAGTGTACCGTGTGACTGTAACCAGTTCGCGCCGGGATTATTTTAACGATACTCGATCCGAGGCGGATTCAGGCCGATAGTCTTGGGAAGCACACCCACGCATTTCCGGCCTTGCGTGCTGCCGACAGACATTTCCAGGCTTGCTCGTGGCGTGTTTATGCGTCATCCGTTTTGAATCTGGGGAAATACATTTAAAGACTTACTTTGCAGCAAGACCCAAACTCTGCCCAAGCAGGCCGCTTCCTAGGGTGGCCTCCGATCCCTGTTTGGGCAAGAGCTTAAGTTTGGAGATGAGCTCCTTCTCCATGGTCACATAGTCGGCTTTCAGCAACGTGCCGTACCTGTACTTGTGTTTGCGGCCTCCAATGTGCGACATGTACACCTGTGTAGGGCATTAGAATGATCAAATTTACGCGATGCGAACATTTAAACCATGTCAGCCATGTCACAAATAGTCAGCTACAAGTAGAGATACGGATCTCTGACGGGCCTATATTTGAGCTTTTAAACCAGTTCGCGCCAGGATTATTTAGACATTGACCGGACCAAGGCTTGAGATTGTTTTTGGCAAACCTCGATCCGAGACTGGCTCAGGCCGACATCTGTGGGTTTTGCCAAACCACAGAGTAAATACTTATTAGTTATCTGAGAACAATGTGTTGACTTGTACTTTAACACTAAACCCCCTAGGCTCTCACACTAGAAAGCATACCAAACCTAACTAACTTCAACAACTGCACACAGGTTAACACGCGCACACACAGTAATTATTGGTACTGAACCCAACAGTACTAAACCTGCCAAACACTTACAGTTGACCAGGAACTGTGCTGTGACCAGCCCGAGCTCACCCATGAATAAAAGCCTGTGCATTTCCCCAAACATTTTTACAAGTCCTATGCCTTTCTGCCCTGAACCTCGCAGATTTCAACAGGGTCTCCCTTGGCCTTTTGTATTGAGTCAAACAAAGTCCAACAACAAGTTGGTAATGTTTGGTACCAAACCTGCCAACATCTAGCAAAACCTGCAGTTGTGGGTTTGGGGTAGTTAGGTTTAAAGGCAGTAGGGTTATTGTATAAAGAAATGTAATCAAGTCATCGCAAGCAAACTACAAGTACAATGTTATTGAAATGAACAGCTACATAGTCATTCCTATGTCATTGTTCACCACATGTTACTTGTGGCCAGACGTGTGATTTTCATTTTTGCGACTTGTTATTGAAAAGGCTAGCGGTATAAAACATTGAAATTTTCACACAAACCTTCAAGGTATGACAAATGGAGCCGCACACATAGCAGAACCACTCCAGCATCACCTTGTCCTGTACGTGCTGCTCAACAGAGAGTGATTTCAGGAGTCCCATCTTGAAGACGAAATATGTCGAGTCAAGAATTATTGAAAAGTAAAAACAACATTTACTTTTGCTGTCATTTTTTAGAAATGGATAGATTTTTGGGGTTAGTATTTCATAGCAAATATTATAACACACATCTTGCTGGTTCTTTATCCTGGTTGGGCTGAAACACGACCACGTTGTGTGTTTACTAATATAGGCTAGCACATGGAATTTGAGTATAGTGCTCAACCGGGCAATATACTCAAAATGTTTGACTGGTTACAGCACCC
The DNA here is from genome assembly GCA_037893245.1 of Crossaster papposus. NCBI lineage: Eukaryota > Metazoa > Echinodermata > Asteroidea > Velatida > Solasteridae > Crossaster > Crossaster papposus. The sequence continues at coordinate 914,016 of JBAIAA010000277.1, read as the reverse complement.
TCTGCAGGTTGAAAAGGCTCATCATTAAATGACAAATGGCGACGTCTGGTACAGATCACGATACTACTGACATATTTTGGACAAAGGTGCGTTATAAAACACATAGAGACCGGCATAATGCGGTCACTAGTGCACGTTTATGCACATACACTAGTGACCTCATTGCCAGTCAACATGTGTATGATATTACACTTGCCTGTTCTTTGTATACATATAGATGCTAGAAAAAACAACAAGAAAAACATGCTGTTCTTGTAATCTGGTTCCTTGACCCTACTTCTGATGAAACATTGGAGAAACTGTCAGGGTCAGGGAACCAGACTACCTGGCTTGCATCCTTTCACAGATGTGTAACTGATTGCAAAGAAAATGTAAACTAATACTACACAATTTTGTAAATTGTTGACAGCCTTTTTTTTGGTTAAGTCATTTTTTTCTAATGATGGTCGTTGATTAAAATTTGACGATCTCCTGCTGATTCCTGCGCGAGCAAACTTCGTATGTTTTGATTTTTTATTTGTATGTAAACGTGCTTTGATATTCAGTGAAAAATGCATATTGAGATTGATATCTCCCTAGTGTAGAATGCCATCATACTAGTTAAACAAATAATAATAATAAATGGGGACAAACCTGGTGTGCTATGCTGCTATCTTTGATTTCAAGGGCAGAAGATGAGTCAGCCAAGATGGCAGGAACTTTACGTGGCACCGTCTCTGTTACTCCGTCTCCTTTTCGCTTCCTGCTGATCCCGCCGATTGTTGGCTCGCCGATTGTTGGCTCGCCGATTGTTGGCTCGCCGATTGTTGGCACGCCAATTGTTAGGTCGCCGATTGTTGGCACGCCTTCAGCTGCTTTTTTTGGTGATGCTGAGGATTTTGAAGAACTGTTCACGGACGACAGATCTGTTGATTGCTTGCTGCCTTCCGCTGCAGGTGGGAAACTGGATGGTTTGGCGGTTGGAGTTGCCGATTTTGGACTGGATGCGGCTACATCTGAAAACCGCTTTGATGGGGAAGCATCGTCGCTGGCTAAATCGGATGATTTATGCACTGAAACTGCCACTTTGCACGACGATGCTTGTGCAGCAGCATTGTCGCTGCTAACTGCCGTCATTTCTGAAGACTTTGACACACCTAATGATTCATTAAGGCCGCCGCTGTTATCAACTTCTTGCGCGGTTCTGTTGAGAGGTTTGACTACTCCGGTTTGTCGCTCTGCCTTGGCAGGCGTCCTACCAGGTTTTTTTTTGGTATCAGTACTGGACTTCTCATTCATCTTTGCGGCTGCCTCTTTCATCTCCTTTCTGCTTGTCGAAGGTGCGGCATTCTTTCGCTCCCCTTCGGCTATTTTGGAAGGTGTCACACTCCGCTTTTTCTTCTCTGTTGTCGAAATTGGAGCATCACGTTTCTCCCTCGTCTTTTCGGTCGCTTTGCTGGGCGTGGCTTTCTCGTCTTTCTTTTTCGTAGATGTCGTTGATGTGTCATTTTTTTCCTGGTCATTTTTTTCTGTTACTTGGAAAGGCACGTTATCCTCTTTCTTTGCAGGCTTGGCTTTCTTCTCTTGATCTGCTTTCTCTGAAGGTGTGTTTGCCTTCTCCGTCTCCTTCTGATCCTCATTTTCATCTAGCTTGGTTTTCATCTTCTTAGCCTCTGTGTCTTTGGTTTTACCTTCCCTCTCGGTCAGAAGATCTCCTGCCGTTTTGCTATCTGGTGGCGTTGTTACCAGAACCGAACGCTGCCATCTTCCGTCAATGAAGACTTCGCCCATCTTCGCATCCGATCTCTTGCGCTTCCTCTCCCGGCTGTGGCTGTGTCTCCTCTCAGTTGGGACTGGCTGATCACTTGCTGGGTACCTCCCGTGCCTCCTGTCGATCTCCTTGGGTGATTCTATGTCTTTGGTTTGGTCTTTCTTGGTCTTATCCAGGCTGCCGCTTCGCAACCTTTTCGGGGACGGTGGGGACTTGTCTCGTTTTCCTTTCTCAGCATCCTGGTGATGACTTACGGACCTGGCCCGCTTAGCGTCTGTCAGCCGCTTCCTTGGTGGACTTGTCCCAATGTGCCATTCTCTGCCTCTGTCCTTATCAGCGCTTCTGTCATCAAGTCTTGACTTGTCTTGCTCTTCTGACTTTGTCCTGTCTCTGTCCTAGAAAACAATGAAACATTATAAAATTAAGTTTTGATATTCGCTCTAATTTTGTGTTTACAAGGGCATAAACTACATTTCTATATATATTTTTAAAGATTATATCCCAGATGGTGAAATTCAAGATGGACAACAAATACATAATGTTGGGCACGATCAGTAGACAAATCTCCAACTTTACTCCCCGAGAATCCCCGCTATTGGTCGATCGTGGAGGAGTGTTTTGTAAAAGGGAAGAAAATTCAGAGATTTCCGAGCAGATCGACCAATCGCCCAAGTGCATTTCTGCGCGATCGAATAATAACGCAGATCCACCGATTGCGCCCAACAAACACATACTTTCTCATCAGCCAGAGAGCTTCTCAAACTCCAAACTAATTTAATAGTGTAAAATTTGAAGATGATTTAAAATTAGTCGTTAGTATCGGCTCATTTTCCCTTTAATTTTATTTTACCGTTACGCTGGTACCGCACACCATCTTTCTCAAACTCTACAGAAAGCAACATCTGTTACTTTATTTACAAACCAAACTTAATCTCCTTACCCCTTTTTGGTCGGGCGGCGTCTTCTTTTGCCTGGTTACTGGTGCACTGTCTCCAGCCCAATCTTCAATCTCATTTATCTCCTTACAGAACTCTTCCATCTGATCCTGGAGTATCTGTTCCTTCTGCTTTTTCAGCATCTCAACCCTTCGGTCGATGGAGGAGATGGTCTCGTCCGTATCAACCTCCGACAGGAAGGGGATCTCGGTCGCGGGGGCAGTCGAAAACGGACTTGTTAAGATCACAGGTTTAGAGTCTTCAGGTGTCTGAGACTTATTTCTCCTGCGGGAGTCTTCTGGCGTCTTAAACTTAGTATCATTTTCCCGCTTGGTATTTTTTAGGAAGGCATCGACACTGGCATGCCATGGGCTTTTCGGGGATTCGTCGGTAGGTTTGTCTATTGTTCCCTTGAGAATGCTCCCCGGGGACTGACTTGACTGACTTGACTTCTGCGATCTGGTGGTAGTTTTTTCGCCTTTAAGTTTTCCTGAATTTTGAGATGATTTGGACAAAGTTGTGTCTCCTCGGCTTTTATAGTTTGGAGGTTTAGGCACAGGTTCGGGCGGATTCCAATCTTCATCTCGTGTGCTTGGCCACATGGTACTGATTTCATCTACATCATTAGTTTTAGGTTCTTCACCAGAATCCTTGGTTAATATTTTGTTATCCCTGTTTGGACTGTCAATGTAACCGTCGGCCTTAAGAGACTGCAGAACTTCTAGAGACTGTGACATCTGAAGCTCAACGGAAACAGGTGCCCTTGCTTTTTCCAAAAGTCTCAAACTCTGTTTTTGTGGTTGCCTACTGGTACCACTCGTTGTAGATGACATAGGTGAACTGGCGATAGGATAACTAACTGCACTGGGTCCACCTATTCGCCGTGGGTCCTGAAGTCCTGTGAAGTTTGAGGTAGAATTTATAACTGGCTGCCCTTGTAGTACAATACCAGTTTGACTCTCTGGTATTTTTGGGATGTTGGAACTAGTTTTGTTTTGCCAAGCAGGTGTGATCCTTTGCTGGCGTGGGTCTGCATTGGCATTTTTGTTGGCCGTGATGGTCTGAGCTCTGTTAGACCACTTTTGCGGCTGCACCTTTCCGGTTAACCTGACTGCTGCTGTTGGCCCTGGAACCTGTTGTTGTTGGGCCTGCAATGTGATTCCCTGTTGATGCAGCTGCGTTGAAAATTGCTGTTGCTTCTGCTGCTGCTGCTGCACGCTCATTTGTGCAAGTAGTTGCTGCTGCTGAACCGTTAGCTGCTGAATTTGAGACGCTGCCTGTACCGTTTCGTTCGCCGACGGTGGTAATACCGGCTTGACCGTGTTATAGAAGGCTGTGGCAATCAAATGTGCCTGGGCCTGTTGTGCCGGTTGTAACAATGTTTGTTTTGTCACATTTTGCCGAGTATTCAAAGAAATAGTAACGTTGGGCTTATTTTCACGAGGCCTATTGCTGATGTCACGACTAGCACTTGTTTGAAGAGTGCCCACAAGACTACCAGCTAATGTCACAGGAACACCCATCATGCGTGCAGCAAAAACTTGCTCTTGTAACAACTCTTCCTTAGATTTAGCAATAGCATTAGCAGGCCTACATGTAGTTTTGCTCAACAAATTTGAACTCGTTAAACCACCCAGCATTCCTGTCGTTGCTGATCCTGCCACACTGGTTACTGATCCACTCAACATCGTTGGCATTTCCATCTCAAGGTTCAGGCTTTGCCCGGGTGCCGGTGGGGAACGTGCGGTCGTGTTGGTGGTGGTTACTGTCTGTCTGGAAACTGGGCCACGTGTTGAAGCAACCCGAAATGGAAGCTTTTTCCAGCCTTGCTCGGCGCGCACAGAAGCCGCGGAGAACAGATCTGCCAACGGCTGGGGAAGGTTATCTTTGTTCGCCATGTCAAATACAATTTCTAAATACGAAATTATTCATCTACAGTACTTACATACACCATAAATAGTCTCGTTTGTTTCATTTTGGGTGAGATTCCGATTCCTATAACGCACACATCACGCACAAGCGTGCCTGCCACTAGTGCCAGGCACTTCGTGCGTGACCATCGTATACGATATCGTATACCGTACCCGTACCCTAGAGGGGGGGTTGAAACTTTGCATCGTCTTCAGATTGGCTTCGCCTCCGATTTCCAAATCACTGAGGAATGTAACTTGTAAGCAAATAGGAATATCCAAACTGTGGAATTTGTATCAACCGATTGAATGTTTCTGAAGCACAACTGGCATCAGAATGTGGCTTGAGGTTTCTGCAGTTGGGAGCTTTATAAAATCATCTTAAGCCAGGTACGAAACGAAGCCAGAGATTCAAAAAGGGCCCATGCGCTAACGACGTTGGTGGCAGGCTGACATTTATCGGAATACCGTTTTTGAAACTCTGGCTTCGTTTCTCGTCTTAAATATCAAGTTGGCAGTGACAGTGGCACCCGTACGCAGGGGGCCCGTGCGACGGGTGCGTACGCACCCCCCCCCCCCCCCCCCCCCCCCAAATTACTAAAAGGTCCACATTTTCCGGATAAATAATGGTATTTTGATGTAGAAATAACTGTACTACAGGCACACGAAAAATTTTGGTCCCATTTTTGGTCCCATCAGTACAAATTCGCCCCCCAAATTACCAAAAGGTCCACATTTTCCGGGGTAAATAATGGTATTTTGATGTAAAAATAACGATACTGGCCAGAAAATTTTTGGTTTCATTTTTGGTCCAATCAGTACAAATTCGCACCCCCCCCCCCCCCCCCCCCCCCCATACAAAATCCTGCGTACGGGCCTGAGTGGACACAGTTAGGTAACGGATTCTGCGTTTAGAACCACCCGGTACCCGCTCTCTCTGCATCAGAAGGCCGTTCTCGATCGTGGGTACGTTTATTGTACCTCCTCCAAACAAAATATAAATCGTTCGGCGCCCCCCTAAAACGTGTTATACAGAAGTTGAACCCCGGTTAATACGCCACTGCTCATAATATATTTAATTTATTTGTATCCACAAACCCTGTCATTCTTTCTTAGTATATTTTATGTTGTATTCGTCTTAGAACTACATTCTATTCCACTTAATTATCACCCGACTTTCTTTGCGTTTTCTCAAGTAACAATGTGATTTTCTAGATAAAAGAAATGCTACATGAATGCACAATTTTCTTTCCGAACACCCCCACCCCCCACCCACCATTGAGGTTTTCAAAACACAAAGCAAGTAAAAGAACATTTTGTGTCAAACTCTCAAAACACTTTTGTTTTATTAGTAAATAGAGATCTGAACATTAACAGTAACGATAACATTAAGCTCAATCATGGCTCAACTGCACGAGTTGTTACCTCAAAACGTATAATATTGAATCTTTCTATTTAAGAGGTTTATGTTAAACAATTAACATGCAAACTAAGTTTAAGCAAAAACAAGATTCAGGATAATAGTAAATTAATTTTGGATGTTGAGTTTTCCTCTTTTTATAAATAATGTTTGTTGAACGTTTCTCTCCCAAAATGTTTAAAAACTGAGAAAACGTAGAAAATATACAAAAATACAAGAGGACAAGTTTACTTAATTTTAAAATATTACAAAGCAATCATAATTTAAAAAGCAGGTATATTTTAGACTCAGACTGTACTTTCTTATATACAAATATATTTACAGTTCATGGTATAGGCACATGTCCAGTTTACACGTGATGGGAAGTTGGTGCCACGATGGTGGAGGAGTCAAGTCCATTTGTGATTTCTTGAATGGCTGAGACGGCTGAGTAGGGGGCAGCGGGCTGCGGGAGGCTGTAGTCGAGGTAGTAGGGCCTGGCTCCAGGATAGAGGTAGGTGTAAGGGTACCGTGCCGCCGACTGGAGGGCGCCCAGTGCCGCCCACGGGTAGTAGCCCTTGGAGGAAGCCCCGGCGTAATACTGAGCGGTGCTTGGGTGCTGGAAGTAGTGCGGCATGGAGTGCGGAGGTACTGATGGAACACAGCAGGCCTGGGTACAACCCGGAAAACGTTGAGGAAGCAGCGACGGCGGGCTTGCTGACGACTGTGAGGCAGCGGGTGGAGAGGCTGACAAGCTCGGGGAGCTTCGGGGGCTGGACGAGGTGGACGGCCGGGCGATTGGCTTGCTCTTCTCGGAAGACCTTGGCTGGTGGGAGTCTGAGGCTCTCGACAAGGGAGACTCCGGGGAGGAGGCACCGCTCAGGGATTGCTTTCGGCGGAGTCTGGCACGGCGGTTCTGGAACCAAACCTGTTCAAGACAAAATGAGAAAAATGAATGTTATTATTGCGTCAACAAATTCAACTACACTAAATTGTGGAAGTTGTACTTTTACAAACTACAAAAGAGAGTATCGTTCATGCTTTTGCTTTACATTCTGAGTTTGTTTGTTTTTCAATTGAAGGGAATATGCAAATATTAAATATATTTGCGATTGGGGGCCAACTCAATTCAATTCAAGAAACAACTCAATTCAAGAAACAATTAATTTCAAGAAACAATTCAATTCAAGAAACATTTCAAGAAAACATTCAAAGTTTTTCTGCTTGATATTAACAGGGAAACATCTTAAAAACAACTGACACGCACGTACCTGTACACGAGCCTCAGAGAGACCGACGGAATCAGCCAGCGCCTCACGCTCATCGATGCCGGGGTACTGCGTCTTGGCGAAGAGCGTCTCCAGCCCGGTGAGTTGCTCGGGAGTGTAGTTGGTGCGGGCCCGGCGACGGCCACCGCCGATGGTCCGCTTGGCTGAGACGGTCAAAGACGGCGTCTGGCCGGCGGGAGGCTCCAAAGAGACTCGCTGGCCCTGGCCGGTCATGGTGGACGGAGCAGGCACTAGAAGTAAAAAAAAATACATTTTGAAACAGTTTTAGAATGATGAAACATAATAGAGAATAACAATTAAATAAGATACCAAGAAAGGAATTTGTTAGAAAGATTCCTATTGTAATGTTTTTGGTATAAAACAAAATGAAATTATATTTTCGCCGTTACGAAAATAAAAGAGAAAATCCCGAACATTTAAATTAACCACAGTTCTTGAAATTGTTGTATCTGGAAGCAGGTTTTTTTGGCAATCGGTCAACAACAACATTTTCCACAAATTCTATTGGCATATAATTGTAAAAATTCTTTTAACAAGCCATAGTTGTTAAAACTGTTGATACCATTTTGGACAACGCGGGATTGACAATTTTGTGTAAATTCGGATACAAAGGTTAGGTTTTCCATAAAACCCCACCGCTTTACTATATACTCGATTGGTATTTAAAAAGAAATTGTTGAGAGTAACACAAAGCAGATTTGTGAAATCAAAATAATGAACATTACTTACTTGATTGGAAGAGGCCGAAAACTCCGTCGTGACGGAACCGGCTGCGAGGAGCTTTGGGCCCGCCGGTGACTCCTGTCATTCGCCGGTGGTCATGCAGAATGGTTGCGCCCTTAATGTCCGGGCGGCTGGCTCCCTCCAGAAACACGGCAGAAGACATAGTTTCGGCTGAGACGAGAGAGACTTATACTTAGCGGTAAGAAAATTTCGGAAAGTCGATCAGGAACTCGGAAAGTAATTCGGCGAAAATGTAGTTTGCACCTGGCGAAGTTCTGGAATCGAATGAAGAAAGATGCTGACGCCCGCCCAGTCTTATGCACTCTCATACTCCACGGCGCGGGCTCAGATGAAACAAGTCGGATTAGAACCACCGCCCTCCATTGTGATTGGCAGGCGATTGAAATAATTGTCGGCAAGATCAATGCTATGAAGCCAGTGACGCGCCGCTAAGTTGCACGCCGATTGGTCAGACATAAGAGACACCGTGGGCGGCATCAAATGGATCAAACGTACCGCCGACAGTCACGTGAGTTGTATAGAAATGTGAGCGTGGGGCGTGCCTAGGATATTTCTCAGTAACCAATTAATAAGTCTGAATCAGTTATTGTCGAAAATTACGTTTATACATACCAAGTTATTTCTTTTCAATGTGATGTATTTATTGATTACTAACTTTTCTCAGTCTAAACGCATTTTCATCTACAATGTACGTTCCGCCTCTACCAGGCCTATCGTTGAAAAAAGGGGCCACTAACAGAATTGAGATGTTGCAGTGAATTTTAATTTATCAATTGCTATTAACTAGTCTTGTAGACTCACGATTTACAAGGACACTAACTTGGAGGATTGCTACCCCCCCCCCCCCCCCCCCCCCCCCCCCCACCTCCTTTTTTTCTTTCTTTGGGTTTTAGTTACGTATACACCACCATGGAGAAATAATAACATCTTTATGGGCCAGCGCCATAAGTTAAAATCCAAATGGCGGGGTTTCTGAAAAAGGGTGGGGAGGGGAAGGGGGGGGGGGGGGGGGGGGGGTGCACATGTCCTATATCAGGGGAGCCGAACTTAAAGGTAGGATACACCATTTGCAGATATTGAACAAATGTACTACATAAGTATTATAATTTAGTACATAATTACAACAGAATTTAAGTTTTTGCTTTAAGACTTACTCGCTTTTAACCCTGAGGGACCCCGCGTGACATCTATGTCACACAAAAATAATGTGACATAGATGTCACGCGGGGTCCCTCAGGGTTAAAGGTAGTATACACCATTTGCAGATATCAACAATATTTACTACAGAATTATTAAGAAATATCTTACTCATTTGAAAGTAAATATTGATTCTAGGCATCCAGCAAAATGATTGCGCTAGATATCCGGTAATTATTTCGGAAAATATATTTTATAAAGAAAAATTCGCGATCGTCGGACGGCGATCGCGAAAAAACAAAGATAACATAAGAATAACTGCCCAACGCCGGTTGAAAACAGACGCTGTTTTTCGTGCTTTTCTCGGCATCCATGATTGTAAAACTTCGGATAGGTCAGTTAAACGATATTTACTATGAAATACAACTCCCCAAATTTACCCATTAATGATAATTCAAGCAATTACCAATGGTGTATCCTACTTTTAAATCCTGACCTTTCAGTAATAGACAAGCTTTTTCGTATATACAACTGATTGACGACATTGGAAATGATTTTTAACTTGAAATTACCAACGGCGAACACCACCAGGTGCAATGGGCTTACATGCTATATACTCGAGAATGACCCGGAATAAAGTAAACGGTAATCTATTTGTCAGAGTTTAGTTGGAAATCTCGGATCAAGTAAAACTGACCCTGTGTATCTTTCCATCACTTATGGTGATGTTTTTTTGTTTTTGTTTACTATCCATTTCATAGAAGGTGTGAACATCGCACTCGCTTATACTTATAGGCCATATGCCAAGTAGCAAGCTGCTTAGCATGGTCAATTGGCTGATAAACATCCAGTTGTCACTTCGAACTATAAGGAAGTCGCCAAGGAACGATAATCCAAAGCCAATGCAAGTCAACGAACAAGTACATGTATACATAATTATATCCGAGTACTATCATTGCTACCCCCCCCCCCCCTCCTTTTTTTTGGGGGGGTTTTAGTTACGTATACACCACCATGGAGAAATACTAACACCTTTATGGGCCAGCGCCATAAGATAAAATCCAAATGACAGCGTTTCTGAAAAAGGGTGGGGTGGGAAAGGGGGGGGGGGGGGTGCACATGTCCCTATATCAGGGGAGCCTAACTTAAAGGTATGATACACCATTTGCAGATATCGAACAAATGTACTACATAAGTATTAGCAAATATCTTACTTATTTGAAAGCAAATAATGATGCCTGCCGCCGGTTGAAAACGAACGCTTTTTGTTCTTGCTTTTATCAGCATCCATGATTGTAAAACTTCGGACAGTTCAGTTAAATGATATATTTACTATAAAATACAACCCCCCCAAATCATCAATTAATGATAGTTTGAGCAATTACCAATGGTGTATCCTACCTTTAAAAACCTAGAAATGCCCTCTGCGCTCGATCATATGCAAATGAATTTAAGGTGTATGTTTGTTTGTTTTGTTTTTTTTCATTCCACGATCTAAAACTGTTCAACAGAATTTAAGTTTTTGCTTGCTTGGCGGTTAAAGAGGCCTTTATCATTGATACTTGTGGCTTGGCATTCAATTCAAGTAAATACCCCCTTCCCCTCCAATAACCCTACCCTGTGCTTTAAGACTTAGGCCTACTCGCTTTTAAAGGTAGTATACACCATTTGCAGATATCAACAATATTTACTACCGAATTATTAAACAAATATATTACTCATTTGAAAGTAAATATTGATTCTAGGCATCCAGCAAAATGATTGCGCTAGATATCCGGTAATTAAATTCGCGATCGCCGGACGGCGATCGCGAAAAAAACAAAGATAACATAAGAATAACTGCCCAACGCCGGTTGAAAACAGACGCTGTTTTTCGTGCTATTCTCGGCATCCATGATTGTAAAACTTCGGATATAGGTCAGTTAAACGTTATTTACTATGAAATACAACCCCAAAAATTTACCCATTAATGATAATTCAAGCAATTACCAATGGTGTATCCTACTTTTAAATCCTGACCTTTCAGTAATAGACAAGCTTTTTCGTATATACAACTGATTGACGATATTGGAAATGATTTTTAACTTGAAATTACCAACGGCGAACACCACCAGGTGCAATGGGCTTACATGCTATATACTCGAGAATGACCCGGAATAAAGTAAACGGTAATCCATTTGTCAGAGTTTAGTTAGGAACTTCGGATCAAGTAAAACTGACCCTGTGTATCTTTCCATAATTATCTCTTATGGCGATGTTTTGTTTTGTTTTTGTTAGAAGGTGTGAACATCGCACTCGCTTATCCGCCCTATGCCAAGTAGGCTTACAAGTTGCTTAGCAGGGACAATTGGCTGGTACATAGGTATCACTATCAGTGATAAACATCCAGTTGTCACTTCGAACTAGTATAACTAAGGAAGCCGCCCAGAAACGATAAGCCCAAAGCCAATGCAAGTCATCAAACAAGTACATGTACATAATTATATCCTTACTATCATTGCTTAAAAATGTCCGCTTACTTTTTTCAGTTAAGAATATTAATGATCGAGATATTAATATATTTGCCATTTGTGACCGAATTCCTCGAAGTTTCCAGGTATTAGGTTTCCACATGCAGTGGAAAGCACTCCATTTTTGCTTCGTTTTTGTACATGTTTATCAGTCTCGGAAGCAAGATGTATGGCGGCTAACGGACCTAATGTTCCATCACTAAGAGAAGAGGTTTGCACCGGTGTTCCTGGCTGTGTGCCTCTGTCTATACGGGGTTCTTCTGGCTTACGAGCTACAGTGCCTTGGGCGCTTTTGAAGTACATGTATCCTTGGTTTCATTACCAGAAAATAATAATAAGAAGAAGAAACCATAATATGAAGCACGATATGTGGCAGAGACCCCCCCCCCCCCTTTTTTTTGTGTTGGCAATATTGTGTTCCTGGCTGGAATTTCATGAATTATTGTTTAGGTTTATGTGTTAGGTAACAATAGTGTGGAGTGTGTATATGGTATAGGGATAAGAGGCGTACCTCTCTGCCACACATCGTGCTGGGTATTATAAAGAAACAGTCAGAATATTCTGCTATGGGAACCTATAGTCCCATAAACGTGGATGCAACACGGCATGATAGCCGCCACGCGCACGCATCCAAGCTCTTGTATTATACAAGACATGCTGACAATAGTCATAGTCGTAACTCTGGAATTAGCCTGTTTCGGACACGGCCTAAACTTCTCTATTCTCTATTCTCTATTCTATTTCTCGGGAAATATCTACAAATGCACAGACCAAAATTACAAAGAATGCATATAAAATAAAAGCTTTAGATACAAAACTTAATAACCAAGACCATGGAGGAATCATCCATGCCAATACCAAGACAAAATACCTCCCGAAGGATAACCCAAAAGAAAAACATTGTTCCTGTCCTGTCGAGGGGTTCTCCAAGCAGAATGAACTAGTGAAGCTTATAGCGGGTTCGTTTGAAACCTATAGTGCATGGGCTAAGCGGCCGGTTCAGTTGGGGTTGCTGTTTATAGTGCCACGCCTCATGGACACTAAAGATTGACAGTTATTTATTTGGTTATCGGAAGACAGTAAACACTGTTGACAATAAGGATTTACCCAGATGACCGTCACCGCCATTAGTGAGCTTTTGTATCGCGTGTTTTACGATGATGCCGAACAAACACGTAAAAACCGCTTGAGTTGTGTCAGTTTGTTGGTGTTATCAATTTGTCATTTTTTTTCCCTTTTAAAAGGATCGTATACGTTTGGTAATTACTCCAAAAAAAATAAGGGCAATAAAAACTTACTTGGTAAGAAGTACAGCAGCTTCGGATAGTATAATGCAATTTTAGAAACTTTTCACTTCGAAGTACTGCAGTAATATGAAAAAAAATATCACTTGTTATCCCAAAAAATTTGAATCTGAGAAGCGTTACTGCAGTGACGTTTCTCAGACTGTGTATTCCAATGCAGATTATTCTTCCTGCATGGACATAACCGCTTCCGATTTTCGGCAATATCTCAACATCGCTACCACCTTTTGAAATGAAATTTTTACAGGTTAGTTTTATGATATATATCTATAGCTATATATAGGATTGAAACAAACAATGGGTTCCAATTACCAAACGTATATGATCCCTTTAAATGGCCGCTATTTTGGTGGTAACAAGCATTTTGGGGGCCATTAAAAAAGAAAAACTGCTATAACTACAATGCTATAACATATTTTCATACCTTGCCAAAATTTACCACCATGAGCATTTATTACTTATTTGACCCCTCCCCCCAAACAAAAAAAATTAAAATATTAAACTGATGGCCTAGATGGGTCACAATAAGTTTACCAGGCGCTTGACCGATCCGTTGAGTTATGTGAAAGACCATCATTTTGTCCTTGACGTTTATTTGCAATAACCTTACTAATTAATTTAAAACTAGTGGTTTTAGTTATAGGTATAACTAACAGGTTTCCAATCTTGTTTGGGGATATATCTTTGAAGAAGGAATTTCCGGAATTTTCGAGTCCCCCCAAAAAAACCCAACAAACCCCACCAACTATAACCCAAGAACTTATTCTGCGAAATCATAAAATAGGTCTTAAAAATACGTTGTCTTGGTTTTATCACTGCCGCCGCTGTACGATACGCCATTTGTTGACTCCTGGTGGCGCACTTTCGTAACCTTCAATAAAAACAATAAGCTGCCGCATTTGAGAGAAGGGGGGGGGGGGGGCTTAACTTGGCAAGAAAATCACTCCCGGAAGAAAAGGATAGTGCCTGATAGAACTCTAGTTGTTACTCAGTCAGCGTGGTTAATAAACAATGTTTTAGTAAACAAGCTAATATGTAATAAGGGTTAAAGAGGGATTGCTTTTGAGATTGGGTGTAATTTGCACCTCATCTTACACTGTCAATAATGATACCATACTAGACAATCCTTTATCAGGAAGTTTGGATTGAACAGTACTATCATGCGATGGATACTATGTGTTGAGGTCTGCACTGAAACTGGGCAACGGCACGATTAAAAGTTCTCAACTCAAAATAAGTTTATATCGTACGCCTTCCAATTGGTTTTAAGCCCCGCAGCGTGATTTAGCTAACCCTAACCCCCTATACGGTGTGTGAAAAATCATATTGATTTTGGAAGATTTGGGAGGGTTATACTCGGAACCTTCCACGTCCTTGCCAATTTCAACACGGTATGATAATCTCCGCACTCAAACTGTTGTACTCTTATCATTTTACTGAGCGCATGAAACAGATTCCAATGTGCTGTGGGCCATGGATTTTGGGTTTAGCCGGGTGCCCAGGGGCAGTGCAAGAAAACAATAATTGTCTTCACTTGTTTTTGTGTGTCTATACATGTATACACACACTATATTTGTTTTCCGAGTGAGTGCAGAGAAGTGTTATACATTGTGAAACGAAAACAAAATGTGGATTACAAAATAAAGTTTATGCATATAAGAAAACAAGAGTTATGGACAACTGGACATTTGGGATTGCGTACCATCTATCTTAAAAATTGTGTTCATTCATCATGGAGACAAATAGATTATTGGGAGAAAATGTCTCATTAATGCCACAGCTTTGAGCGGCTTGCCTTTGTCATTAGTTTGTCATCAGTTCGGTCGACTGTTATTATCACTTTGTTTTCTGGTATAGCCATCCCTGGGACTTTTTAACGCCTGAACACGTCACTGTAGCTTTATTGAAAGAGGACGTGTTGTGGCAGGCCCGAAAGGCGACGACTAGCCACGCACGCGCCTATTGTCTAACAACTTCAAAGGGCCGGCGCTCGAATAACGCTTATTGGCGGGTTCTTATGAAGGCTAGTGCAGTAATGATGACGATTGTACCTCCAAATAGGCACTTGGGGAGACAATCCCATAGAGATGTACACAAACTTGATTTATGCTATTTAGACCAAAATCTGTCGTTCTAGGACAAAAAATAACCCCCAAATATCGTGTTTTAGGGTAGATAGACACTTAGGGAGACAATGAAATGTCTCCCTAAATGCCACTGTCTCCTTATTACCTAAAAACGTATGCTAAATTGTCCCCCCAAGTGCCTATTTGGAAGAATTTAGTGTGGGACTTAATAATGGGTACTCTACATCCATGGAGCTCCATGTTGACCATTGACAACTTCACATTTACCCGGAAGCGTAATTTGTCTTTATACACCGTACCACAGAGAAGTACATGACTGCATATACTGCCTACAAAGTACTGATTACACGGTACTTATTGGTAGGATACACCATTTGCAGATATCAATTTTTTTTACTACTGAATTATTAAGATATATTTTACTGAAGTAAATAATGATTGTAGACATCCAGCAAAAGGATTGCGCTAGGTATCCTCAAAACAAATAGGTAATTGTTCTAAAAATTATAATTTTCTTAACAAAATTAACGATCGCCAGACGGCGATCGCCAAAAAAACAAAGAACAACATAAGAACTACTGCCTGACGTTGGTTAAAAACGAACGCCGTTTTTCTTACTTTTCTCAGCATCCATGGTTGTAAAACTAAATCATATTTACTGTAAAATACAACCACTCCAAATCCACCCATTCCTAATAATTCAAGCAATTACCAATCGTGTCTTTGCCTTCTATTTGTCAAAATTGTACCAAAGATAAATTCAGTTACTAAGAAAAGTAAATGCTACATAGTGGATTCGAACCAGTACCTTTCGATCTAGCAGCCCAAAAAACGCCGCTCAACACCAACTACACGTTTTAAATAAAACCTAAACCCCACGAACAGAATATGCAACCTGACTTCTTTCTATTAAATCTACTAAATAATTTGTAAGGGTACCAGGTTTAAAATACATGCTGTACGTGTTGTGGTAAGATGTGGTGCACCAAACTCAAGCGAACTTGCAAAATCTGTGCACGAAATGGACGAAGAAACCTTACAGGCATCGATCCTTACCTATAAACAACAGGTTTGAAAGTTCATCTGTCCCACCTAGCTTTAAACTGGAGGTTTAAAATCAATGCGTGAATGTGTGTGCGCAAATATTTGTGTGTGCACAAACGAGCGTTCTGAATCATTTAATACTGTAGGACTGGAGGGCAATAAAGGAGGGAGGGAGGGAGGGAGGGGGGGGGGGGGGGGGGGGGGGGACGATTTGAAAAATATTTTCGGAAAGAATGTTGCAACCTGACGCTGTTTTTTAAATATATCATCTTAATAAAGGTCAATCAGTGCAAATTTTTTTAAAAGACAAATCTGGGACTAAAAGTAAAAAACTTTTCCAATTTTGTTAGGAAATAATTTTTCTCAACTTTCTATATACTTTGTACCAGTACTCACAACCACTGAACTAAGACAGCGTCAGAATACTGTACTATATTCTTTCCCAGCACTAGTTTTAGTCGCACGACTCTTCACCCTGGCCCGTACAGTAATTCAACACCAATACAGACTTTTCCCATTTCTTTTGGTTGACATTTTTACAGCTTCGGCAGGTAGATACGGTTCTTCTGAGTGCAGGCACCGACGGTCAAGCAGAGTTGCTTCGACTTAGAGACGATCTCCAGCAGGTTATTCAACTGACTGAAGGTAATGGTGTGTGATGTTGGGAACTTGTTTGCATAACTTACAGTTATACCTCGCCCACAGACTCTGTACCTTGATTGCCAACTTGGCAAGTCACATGAATGGCATTTACACTATTTTGTATTATATAACTGACAATATAAGTGACCCGCTCCATCGTAATCAGGAATAAGTCGCTGGGTCCGTTTTACGCAATCGGTCGTTGAAGTGAACGCATGGGTGAAAATCGTGACCAAGTCGTTTTTCTGAACATAGTATTTTTAGGAAGTGTAGTTATCACAGATTATTGTCATTGATGTCTTGTATTCAAAAACGATCAAAAGATGAAAATGAAGAGGATTTGTGTGCGCTGTCCGTATGATTTTGATCAATTTTGTTTATTTCAAAGCCGTTTTTCTCAAAATGTGGATTCGGCAAATAAATATACGCCTGTCATCTTCATCAGACCATAACTTGTTAACCCTAAGAAGATATAGAGATTCTTGTCATTTGATTGGTGGAATGCACATCGCGTGACAATCATAATTAATGTTTTTGCTCCCGTTCACGCCGGGGCTCTAAAAGTTCCATTCGCCCATGGTGAATGGGAATTACTATTCAACAGTTAAGATAATCCTTGGTCCCACAGCTTTTGAACAGTCGACCCTCGCTCCAGAACTTGGGAAGAAAAGTGTGAAACGATTTGTGTTATGGTGCTTGTTGACAACCACACACAATCATGGCGGGGGGGCGGTGATGTCAAACAGACGAGCCAACGCTCGCGAATCTGTATATTATCAGTTTTATAAAAAACTAATATTGAGTGGCTTTAAATTGTGAAATGGGAGGAATATTATCACGTGGTAAAATCTGGACTTTTTAGAAAAGTCCAGATTTTACCGTGAAATTTAGTAAAATATAGTGAAACCAGCCTCTGCAGTTTCAAGATATATATCCATACACAATAGTTGCTATAAACAACTAACTTCTGAAGGATTTCTTCTTTTGTTTGTTTGTAAAGAGAGTCTACTGTCTCTTAAGAAGAGCAAGTTGCTGAGTTTTGTGGATGGCTCATCTTCGGCTGAGGCTAGTGGCTCATTGCCGGTGAAAGACGAGTCTCCAAAACGAGATGGAAAAGTGCAGCAAGGATGCTCATTGGCCACGAGTTCCTGCATAGACAACTTTGACGAGGAATATGCTGCTCTTCAGGTTGGAAATTGTCCTAGATTCTGCTTAACCAAGGAATGAATTTTAGTCGTCACTTTTCTGTAGGTTGTACTCCACAAGATAACATTTTAAGTCAGAATAAAGGTCAAAGGGTCATCACGCTTCAAATTGCTCAATCATTAATTATAATGGTCAATTTGGATTCCTCATGATGTTAAAGGTAGGATACACCATTGGTCATTGCTTGAATTATCATGAATGAGTAGATTTTGGGGGTTGTATTTTTTAGTAAATATCGTTTAACTGAGCTGTCCGAAGTTTTACAATCATGGATGCCGAGAAAAGAACGAAAAACAGCGGTTTTTTTTCAACCGGCGTCGAGCAGTTATTCTTATGTTATCTTTGTTTTTTCGTGATCGCCGTCCGGTGTATACTACCTTTAACTTTCCCTAGAAACTAAGGTCAACCAGATTGATCCCCAGGTTATGTGGGGATCTAACTCCTTGAACATTGGCATCCAAGTCTATTTTTGCCGAAATTGCCAAAAAACGTAAATGCATTTTCCAGTTTGTGGTTTCTTCATTGGCTTTGAGTGATTTCTTAATAAAAATGCCAACGAATGACTTTTTTTCTTGTTCTTATTTTTGTATTTGAGACTCGAATTTACTTGGGCTTTTAAATACTTGACTCGACTCGACGACACACTGTGACACGACCGTGACTCAACTTTAAAAATGACTCAAGTAAGGCCAAATAAAAAAACAAACATGTTTAGCCTCCTGCCTTTTTTAGAAAAAAATGAAGGAAGAGGCCCTTTTCTTTTTTTTCTTTTTTCTTTTTCAAATGGCCGCTTGACGAAAGACAACCTGCCAGGATATTTTTGAAGATTGTCTCCAACAGACGTACGTATGTACGCATGTACTACTGTGGACTATTTCCACAGCATGTACACAGGGATACTAAATTAAAAAAAAATACGATCTTATTTTTTGTTTAAGATAATAAAAAAAAATTAAAGAGAAAAAACAAGAAAAAAAGGAGGCTGCCTCAAAAATAGAAACGGGCGGGGACGCTAAACATGAATTTTGTTTTATTTGGCCTAACAAAAGTCAGTGACTTGTTTGTACAACTTTAATTCATTGTTACTCTGAACATTGGTTTTGAAAATCTTGTTTGAAACAGGCAGCTATTGCTGATGATGATAATGATGATGATGGTGGTACAGCCATCCCCTCCTACTCATCGAATGCCTCATTCTTGATCAATGAGACGACTACAACAGAGGGAGCAGAAGATGATGATGATACAGAGGAGGAGAAGGAGGAGGAGGATGATATATCCGGCACCAAGTGCAGTGTGGATCACGTGGAGGAATGGGGCGGCCAGCAGAGGCACAATGCGGTGGTGCTGAGCGTTGAGCCCAGGAACAATGCCAAAGAAGAGGTAAACTGTTCAATTACATGCAAACTGCTTCCGCAAAACCAGAAACAGATCATATTTTTGTAAAATTGATTTTTGTTTTGGTGGAAAGATGGAAAGAGGACATGTTCAGCTTTAATTTTTGACACCAACATTATTGTTATAATGTTGTTTGGTTGAGATAAACGCATTTGAAAATTGAGGTTGCTTTTTTTTGTTATGGTTTGTCAGAGGATTTGTTTAGGCAAAACTCAATAGCAACCACAGTATTTGCTGCAGACGAATGCGAAATGCCTTCTTTTACCAAAATTCCAAACAGTATGATTAAAACTTTGGCAGATTAACTGGGACTTGTGCTCAAAATTACTCACAATTTCACCACTTTATTGATTTTTTTTTCCCCGCAAAAAAATTAAAAATAAATAAATATTTATAAAAGATAGTTATTTTACAAAATATATAAAAAACTCTTATTGTTTGAAACAGGCCAACCACATATTTATTCCCTTATTTAACTATATATGGTAACTTTGGGTTTTCCACCATAAACATGTAATTAATACCTGATGTCATGGAACTAGAATAATTTTGCATGGGGAACACAATATATCAAGTATTTTCTGAGAAAAAGCAAACATTGTTCATTTTCGTTTCCTCAAACTGGTGGTAGTACATTTCCTGCTGTTCATTCATCAAAGTTTTTTTTTGCAAATTTTGTCACAGACTTTTTGTCAGTTTGTCATGTTTTGTTGTCACAGGCTTTGCTCAGGGTTCTGTTTTGTAATCCGACCTCTACGTCTATGAAGCCCTGCCCTTACTTTCTGGAGGGGACCTGCCGATTTTCAGTCGAGGACTGTAGGTAAGATCCAGGTAGAAAATAATGTAGTATCCTGACGCTACTTCAGCGGTTGTGTACAAAGTCTATGAAGAGTTACACACAAATTTAGTATTTACTAAACAAAATTGGAAACGTTTCTCAGTCTCAGATTCATGTCTTTTCAACATTTTTGCACTGATTCACCTTTATCGAGATGATATATGAAGAAAAAACAGTTATTGGTAGTCATGAGACAAGACCTTGTGAAAAGACAAATGGTGTTGGCAGCAATGACTCATGGAAAGATTTGCGATCATTTTTCTTTTTAGCCGTTTTTTCCTTTCTTTTGGTAGTGGTTTCTGTTTCTGACCAAAGTTTGAGTTGAGCAGAGGTATCGGTGCTGCGAGTATTTACGTACATAATATTCTATTTTCTTGACAGAAATGATGTGTTATTTTAGCAGAGATTTGAGTTATCCGGCAAATTTGGGTTATTGCGAGTTGACTGTATCATCCAACAGATGTCATTGATGTAGAAAATTGCTCTGACGCGCTGCCCGATCTTATCATAGAGATGGGGCACTTGGGCCCCCAAAAAAATAGTTCTGCTTTTGGTTACCTGACCTATCATATTTTAACGACCCCAACCCTAAAAAAAAAATCGAGAAAAAAAAAGGGAAGAAAACGAAAATGCCATGTAACTATTGGGGGAGGGAGCCTTGTGGGATTTTGCCCAAAATTCGTCAATAAAAATATGTTCAATACTTTGAAAGTGAAAGTGATAAGGAATTGAATGTAAAATAGTTTTTCTCTTATTAAAATCCCCAGATTTTCACATGGATATATTGTCAAGTTATCCGAGTTGCATTCCTTCAGAGAGCCAGACTTCAGGTGAGTATCTCCAGAAAAAGAGAGAAAAAAAAAGAAGTTTGATTTGAAAAGTTTTATGCTGATTTGAAGCTGTGCAGGATCATTTAGTTTTTTTAAACAAAATTTTTCAAAATTCAAAGTCGCGTGCATATTGCAACTAGCTTTTTGAGGTTTCAGTGGATTATACTATAATACATTTTGAGAAAACAGAAAATGCCAAATATGTGAGACTTGGTAGGTCTGACTTTAAGATGCTCTTTGGTTTCAAAACCCGGACAGTTTACTGAAGCTAGAAGCCCCGTGCCAAGCCAGATACAGCGATGGAGTCTGGTACCCAGCGTCCATTCAAGACATCGATGAGGATCAACACCAAGTAACAGTGCAATACGAGTCGTATGGTACCACGGCAACGCTGGACGTAGAAAGTGTACTTCCGTCAGGTGAGAGCGAAGTTGATGTTATACTATACAACAAAATAATTTATTGGCAGCGACAAAGAATATCAATGCTAACCAGCTTGATCATAAAATTATCTTCCGACTTGTGTTTGACCATTTGTACTAAACCACAAATTATACTTTGTCTAGCCGCTGCACTGCACAATGGACGCGAACGTACAGCCGTCACACAGGCTGTGTTATAGGCGTAGCACAGCTGATAACACAAATAGCCGCTTTCCGGCGTCTAGGGATTAAACAAAAATCTTCAATTTTGAGATTTTAACATTAATTTATCATTGCTTAACATTTTACTAAAAAAAATTCTGTTTGGGAAAAAAACCGAAAAAAGTAGCTAATGTTCCAAAAATATATTAGATATATGGATTTCTACAAAATACAATATGTTCAAAGGAGTAGGCCTACTTTTGGCATTAATGTGTGTAATTTTATTTCTATCTATTGCTGGCATGTGTAAAACTTGATTGGGTGCATTTTTGAATATTCGAATACAACATTATTCAAAAATTAACAGCCCTAACATGAAAAGTACCAAAGGTATGGACCTTAATCACGGGGAAGCCATTTTGGTCATGTTCCCTTATTGTATTCTCTAAATTGTGAACTGTTTATTGGATGGTGCCAGACTATTTTTGGCATTCTGGCCTCACTTTCAATAATTTTTATATGTGGCTTAAATATTATTGTATGTTTAATTTCAAATTTCATCAGAGAAGACTGGTATTAATTTTTAATTAACTTAAGGTCATTGATTTCATTTCGATCCGCAAATTAAAAAAAAATTAAGATTTTACCTTATTTTCAGTTTAATATGGCCGACTCGTCCATTTCAAGTAGTTCCAGTACTTTTCCAATTTCCGATCATGAAAAAACGTTGTCAAAATTATTACCAGAACAAAGTGCAGAGCCATCGCCATCCCTCTCATCAGCCAGTGATAAGGATAGTGACGATGACAATGACGATGATGGCACCAGTCTTCTATCTACCAGCTACTCAAGACCCAACAAGGAGGAGGAGGAGGTTCCCTGTGTTGCCTGGCAACCGTCAGGAGATAGAGTGCCTCTGGGTGAATGGGAGGCGCACACCAGGGGGATAGGGTCTAAACTCATGGCCATGATGGGTTATGAATTTGGGTAGGTGACTAGGTGCTTTGTGAGCAATTTCAGGGTCATGAAATTTAGTCTTAGGCCGTGTCCGAAACGGGTGTCTAGAGCTACGGCTAGGTCTATTGTCTGCGTCGGCCATTTTGTAGCGCTGTCCGAAATGCCGTCTAGAGCTACAGCTACGGCTACAACGTCACAAAAATCTAGCCGTAAAAGAAGTTGTCTAGCTCAGGCAAAACAAAATGGCGGCGGCACTAACGTTAATTTTGGAGCAAATTTTCGTTATTTTTCAATGATAGTGCATTGAATTGAAACCAACAGATCAACAAATACATCAATATCATCAGGTATTTCGACCGGCTGTAAACAAACAGTGTAACATCTAGCAGACGATAATTGTTGTCAATTCTTACATCGTAATTTTGCAAACACTAATTCAAGCATCGCTTGGGGGAGCAATAACTATCCGTAGGCTCTACCGTAGCCGCGTCCGAATTCCCTTTGCCTTAACGCCTACGTAGACGTAGCTGTAGCTGTAGACGTAGACCATAGCTCTAGACACGGCCTTTCGGACACGGCCTTAATCTTCAAAAAAGTTGTTGCGTCCGAAAAATTGGGCGAGTGTTCCCTAACGTGGCGCACTCGATGTGTCCCCTAATTTTCAAGAAAAGTAAAAATGTGTGTGTCAATTTGCATTGATGGTCGGCGTGCTTGATTGCGTAGAATGCACAGTTGCAGTTCTCCTACTCAGATGGCTGTCTTTGAGAGAGATCTATAATAAATACAAAATGTGACCTG
Source organism: Crossaster papposus (assembly GCA_037893245.1). NCBI lineage: Eukaryota > Metazoa > Echinodermata > Asteroidea > Velatida > Solasteridae > Crossaster > Crossaster papposus. The sequence goes on along the minus strand of JBAIAA010000277.1, from coordinate 890,654 downwards.
CTCTCACAAAATCAGACATAAGTGTTTGTTTTTTAAAAGTGAGATATTATTATTTCCATTTAGTACACATCTTCAGCTTTCATTTGGTACCAAAACCACCTTTATACCATACATACTTTAAAGTTGATGAGGATTTTAATTCAATGTATTTTGAAGATATATTACCACTTTTAGGGCACAGTTTGCCTCAATAAATGCATGCTTTTTGTACTTTCTCATCAATAAAGTTGATTTTGTTTAACTGAGGGTTAAATTAAAGTATACATATTAAAGAAGTTTTCACCCCATTTCAACTTTGACGAGCTGTATCTCGAAATAGCCTGTGCGACTTATGGTCACAAATGGTATTTAAAGTACGATGTCCACTTGTTGAAAATACTTTTTGTCTTTGTGGTTGCATTTTCAGGAAAGGTCTTGGCAGGAATAGCGAGGGCAGAGTAGAGCCAGTGGAAGCTGTTATTGTTCCACAGGGTAAGTTAAAGTAAGATCGACATTATCGCATATAAAAACAAAATGTTGAGCATTGAACAGTCTAGGAGAACTCTAAAGGTTCATGTTTACCAGTCGAGCGATCGCAATCTTTGCTGTCCAAAATATTGTTTGTTAGTACGAGTCTAAAGTGTATGGTGGTTGTAAAAAGGTAAATCATTGGACAAATGCATGGAGCTTCGCGAGATGAAGGAGCTCGGCCTTGTGGGTAAGCGAAAGAAGAAGAGAGGAAAGGTCAAAGGTCACCAGCTCAACCCAGGAGGGGGGTCCTCGTTCAACGGTCAGGAGAGGAAGAGAGAAAACGTCTTCGACTTCATCAACAAGAAACTGGGCGGCAAGAAAAGTAAGTTTGAATATTAGTCGCAATTTATTATCAAGTTTTTTTCCCGTATAATAAACAGAAATAATACAGTGGTTCAGTAAGACTCGAACCAAAGCAGTTTGGTTTTGAGTAAGTTGAAATGAGTATTTACAAAGAATTGTTAAAAGTGTAGTAAGTCGGTCTTTTCTTTGTGATTTTTTTCCCCTTTTCTGTGATTACCAGCAAAAATTACAGAGCTGATTCAACAAAACATGAACAGCAGAAGTTTTCTTGAAAAGGACAACACAAGACAGACCCAGGAAGAAAAACCAAGCCGGAAACTCAATATACAGGTTTGTGAAATGGGGTGATAGGTCCTGTGACAGTTTGCCATTTGTAAACACAATGTATTTGAACTTGTTTGATTTGAAAAGGAATGTACATCATTTGCTTTTGCCGTAATTTTTAGAAATAGATGGATTTGGAGGGTTAGCATGTTATAGCAAATATTAATTGTTACACTGAATTATTTGAGTTTATTTTTAACGCTGGTCGCCTGACCAGCATTGGAAATTGATACCAAAATACCACTTTACTTGAAAATGTCAGCACACCAGGAGCCATGATTTTACAGGATGCTTCAGACTGCCATTCTCTTACAGTCATTAATTATTTTGTGATAAATAAATAAATAATTTGATTTTTTTTCATATTTTTCTATTAACCAGTTCGCGCCGGATGACGTATATAAACGCAAAAAATTTCCCAAATTCAAAACGGATGACGCATAAACACGCCAAGTTCAAGTTCGGAAATGTATGTCAGCAGCGCGCAAGGCCGGAAATGCGTGGGTGTGCTTCCCGGCACTATCAGCCTGAAACCGCTTCGGATCGAGTTTCGTTAAAAATAATCCCGCCCGTGGGCTCGGTGATGTTAAAATAATCCTGGCGCGAACTGGTTAAACAAGTTTTGATTCAAAATGCGGGGGAAACATGGTTTAAAAAAGAGTAGTTGTTTTTCTAAGTGAAAATTGTATTTTTGTGTTTATTGATAGCTTGTCAGGAAACAGGAGGACATTCGGAGTACAGAAAAGAAGCTCGTTCGATTACGGGAATCACTGCGGAGAAACCAGAGGTACGTAAAACTATTGCTTTTATCCAGAAAACTTATTTTGTCTATACGGCAAATGGCGAGGTGCCAAAAGAGTATTTTTATGCATGTTTGTCATATCGTTGCAATGATTTAAAAAGTTTCAATCACCAGTTAATAAGCGTATGATGTGAGATACTCTGGCTTTTGAGTATTTTTATATTTTCCTGGCTTATTTTTTCACCTTGCTCCAACTGTTCTTACTTTTAAAGACAGTTTTACAAAAGTTTGACAGTGCATAAGTCCGCGGCTTATGCAACAAAATTTGGCGTAGCTTGCGCAATTAATTTAGGTGTCGTAAGTGGACCTGTAAGATTTTACCAGCAAATCATGATTGTCGTGGAGCCTGTTATTTCTCAACTTATCAACCTTGATAGTTGACACTGATAGCTTAAAGTTTGAAGTAAATGTATTGCTTTTGCACCCGTGACAGAATGGTTGAGAACTGCCGCATGATTCTGCGGGAAGTTGGACAAAACAATTCTAAAATGGCGGGCAGAGGTGATTCAACAACAATTTTGTAAAAGAACACAAATATACACAAACTTTTTGTGAAAAGAACTGTAAAGAAATGAACCAGCTACACCACTTTCTTTGTTGCATAAGCCTTACGCCACTTTTTGAAAATGGCACAAGCTACGAAATTGTTCGTAAAATCGGCTGATGGACTTTTTTACCTGTTTCTGAAATTTGGAACGAAGTTATGGGAAGCAGAATCCTCAACCAAAATGTTACAAACTTTTACACGTATTGAACACTTCTCTCTTCAGGGACAAACTCACCGCCTCCAAGCTCCAAGAGAAGATTGATGGGGCAGAGCGGCTGCTGAACAACCTGAACTCCTCAGAGAGGAAGATAAAGAGACAGCAGAACAACAGGGAGGAACACCGGAAACTCATGGTCTTCTGAACCAGGTTTAACCACTGAAAACTCCATGCGATAGCACCATGCATTTTGTTCCTCGGCAGCCGGTGGCGTCACGCCAATTTCGAGGCTCATGATTACCAGGCTATTCCGTGGCAAAATGTGGAAACGGCTGAAAAAGTGGAAATCTATGAAATCTTAGGAACCACAAGCATCCACAGCCCCGAATGCGACCCACTCCAACGAAACCGAAAAAACTTGTCGCACGGGGCTGATTTTGTGCACCAACTGGTCAAAATAAAATAAAATGGCGGTAAAAATTAAGTGAATTTTTGATTTTGAGTTTTGGATAGATTTGGTTAACATTATAGTCTTTATCTTTTACCCGAAAAAACTCCCCAAAACCAAATCTGTAAAGTGGTGAACTTGTGCAATTTTAAGAGCAAGTTGCGAATAAGCTTGCAAAGTTTTCATCATACTGTCCCCAAATCATCTGCAGCAAAAACTACATGTACACATTTTGTTATGGATGATTTTAATTTAAAACATTTGAGATGCTAAAAGGCCATAATATATTTTTAAATACTGCAAGAGGGCTGTTTTTATATATTGTTTTTCTCTGAGGTAATTAGCCTTCACTAGAAAGTAAACGAAAAACAAACAGTCGATGGGTGCTTTGTCATAGCATCAGGCTCTGTTTTAATAAATATTATGCATACAAGTCACACAATGGGAGATTTCAGTGCACTTTATTTTTACCCTAAACTCCCTACCCCATGTTTCCGACAAGATACCTAAATCCTCCAGTATCCTCTGATTTCAAAGTGTTAAAAGTACATATAACTTAAATCCTCCAATACGGCATGGCGGCATTATGTCAGACGGCAAATACTTCTTGGCACATGTATTTTTGCTATGCATGATTAATATTCGCCATACCATTCTCTATCTAGAACCATTCAGTTTTCTGAAAATGAGTCTGGAAACGAGATAAGGTGACTTCAGAAGTTCCTGGATGTCCGTGCTCGCTAATATTCGTTAATACTATTAACCAGTTCGCGCCGGATGACGTATATAAATGCAAACAAATTTCAAAATTCAAAACGGATGACGCATAAACACGCCAAGTTCAAGTTCGGAAATGTATGTCAGCAGCGAGCAAGGCCGGAAATGCGTGGGTGTGCTTCCCGGCACTATCAGCCTGAACCTGCTTCGGATAGAGTTTCTTTAAAAATAATCCCGGCGCGAACTGGTTAAGAGACCACTACTCGAATCCTCCAACCCTTTCCAGAATGTGCATAGGGCAAGTAACAGATAACCTGAATCTTCTTAAATCATCTTCTGGACAAAGACACAAATAACCTGGATCCTCCAGGCAAAATTCTTGTGACCTCAATCCTGCAAAACTTTCAAAGGCCCGCAATACTCTAAATTTTCTCTTTTGGGGAAGGTTAGCTTGGGGATTATAGTATACGATGCAAAGTAAACAAAATATGAAAGAGCAGCTTGTACAAAGACAAACAAACATTATTTGGAATGTTCAAACTTGCAAAATTAAAGAAATTAATGTACAAAAGTAGTGTACAATAAACGCATCTTGGTATTAAACAAAACACAAAGTCGCACAATTTCAAATAGGTGTTTGGCATAATTGTAGTTGACATTGTGCACCGTTTTTTCTTTTGTTAGATGTTCAGAGTGCGAGTCTCTCCAAATCCAGTCGCTAGTAACTAGATGAACAATGACAAAGGGATGCTCGTGTCAAAGGTCATTTAAATAAATAACTTTTGGACTGGAGGACTTGTGATGGATTCGACTACAAGTCTGGTGTTTGCAAATGAAAGATTGTGAAATTACCCCCAAATAAAAAAACAAACTGGGATTCACAGAATGGCATCATTACAGCCCATGTATCTCGCTGCCTGCTAATCGGTTAAACAAAGCAATTGGTTTGTTATAATATTTATATACATCCATTTACAGGTACAGTACATATTAAAAGAAAAAACGGCCTACTCCTAAAACCACCAGTATCTAAGGTAGATGAGAAAGATTACGACTAATGTGACGATCGCGGCAATCTTGGCGTTCCTTGACCTCAGGTTCAGGTACTTGGCATCCTGCTTGTATTTCTTGGATAACGAGGAGAGATTGCTGGCTTTGTTGTCCAAATCTGCGAATAACAAACACACAAAATGTGAATATTTTGGGCAGTTCTCCCTGTAAAACGTTAAACTTCATGAGCTGAATATTAAGTGATACAGGCGGAACGACAACCGCAACGATGAGCATCAATTAGCCACACCCACACCTGTTCTGAAATTGTCTCTCCTTTTGGACGAATTATAAACACGGGTGTTTGGCCGAAGATGCATTCATTATTTAATCACAACATTCTCAAATAGTGTGGAGCAACTACACTAATGACTTCTGCCTGTGCTCACTGGGCTAGGATAGACAATTGAAATTAACATGCCGAAGTAGGATTTAACCCTAACAGTCTTCCTCCCAAATCCTCATTGCAGTTTTGGAGGATTTTTGAAGATTGAGGATGAATGGCAAAAAGTGACAGTTGATTTTGGAGGATGCAATGAGTCAAGGTCCTAGGGCATGCATAGTGCAACCCTTCATTATGCTCGATACCACCCACACTGCTTCTAAATGTTATTGGCACCGACTAAACCCATAGCATTGATTGAATGAGGATTTTAGAGGATTGAGGAAATGGTCACTCCTCCACTGAACAAATGCAAGAAATAACCAATGATTTCGGAGGATGAATATGGTTCCTAGCAAAAAGAGCTAACTAGGGGGTTGGGGTTAAATTCATGTGATCACACCCACCTGATAGTGCTACCCCCCTCTGCATGACGTCGTCGATATTCGCGACCATAATCCTCTGCACATCCTGTAGCTCGGTGTTGATGTTGCCCATGTTCCGTCGGGCTCGGGCGTCTGTGTAGGATTTCTTCAGCTTCTGGATGTACGTGTCTGTTGAAGAACACGCATAAAAACGAGAAAAAATGTATTCCGGAGATATTGGAGTTTTGAAACTATGGACAAAATGTATACTCTCGTAGCAATCTTACAAAAGGCCGTATTCACGGGTAGAAATAAGTGAAAGTCTGATCTGATTTTCTCCTTACCAAACTCGATGAAGGAGTAGGGTCTGGTGACTGTGCTAACCTTCTTGCTGTTCTGGGAGTAGAATTCCTGCTGCAACTCTTCTAGGTAGGCGAAGGCTAACCGCTTGGCGTACTGCTTCTCACACAGGACTAGATAGATCACTCCTACTTCTATAATGTAACTGGAACAGTCGGTGAGAGAAAGAAGCCATAAGAATGTGACTAGTGTGTCGGGTGTAGTTTTCTATTTGTAAACCTGTTGTCACAAAATAAGCTTAACCCTAACTCCCTAGGGTGTGTGCAAAATCATATTGATTTTGGAGGATTCAGGACCGTTAGGGTTAAAGTAATTTTTTTTTAAGAATTGATACATTTATATTTCTGAATTCTGCAGAACAAGAGCTCTCCAATGGTATACAACATTAGGGGTCACTAAAGTTGTAAAACTAATTCTTAAAAAAAAATGGCATTTAAAAATCTTGCAGTTGTGTCACGGTGAATGCACAGTCAACTCTTACAAACGGGATAAAATAGGTTTTAATAACAATGGATTCTGTATCTCAGTACTCAGAAATGACGGATAGAGTCCATTTCTCTACTTACTGAAACACCATGGGACCACTTTCTATGCTGCACTTAGTTGGCGACTGGTGGTTGAGCTTCTTGAAGAGCATCTTGGCTTGGTTCTGATATTCCATGAAACTACGGCCAGACTGTAAACGAAACCCAAAACAACGAGACAGCTTAGAGGTTGCTTTGCTAATAATCAAAACCTCTTTTCTGAATTTATTTTCAAGGTCAGGTCATGCATGGGGTGACGTCACGCCATAGTTGTGATGATTGTCCCAAGCCTGAGATCTATGATAGAAGGAGTCGGTTTTAGAATATAAAACAAAAATTAAACGTAGAGTCAGTCACTAAACGGAATCAGAAGTATTTTTATATCATCTCTTTCTCAATGAAGGTCAATCAGTGCAAAAATGTTGAAAATACATAAATGTGGGATTGATAATGAGATATTGATAAACATTTCCAATGATGAAGTACTTGTACTTTTTGTAGGCCTAGGCCTACGGAAGTACTTAAAAAAATGTTTCAACTCTACAAATATAATTATAATGATATATAGCTTTGTACGTACACAACTTAACCGCTGAAGTGAAGTAGAGTCAGGATACTACATTTTTTCCAATATGATATTGCGTACGCCTACTTGTAAAGTTGCACAAGAAGGAAAAACGTACGGGACCGGTGACCGGTTCGCGGTATTTCATAATCAAAAGTAATTAGTTCGTTTTAAAACAAATATCATAACTGGTCAACGTATTCACAACGTTGTGTATGCCCACATCGTTTACTTGCCTGTTCATCCTCTTGCATCGAGGCAGCTAGCGGTAGACCATCCGCCAAGCGAGCGATCATTGTCATTAACACCATGGTGATTGGTTTATTGCTCTCGTTTGCCTCCAAAATATTTTAAGAATAAGATATTAAATTCAGAACAGCCTGGCCCTGTCCGTATCGCTCGATTGACGTGGCCCAACATATCATTGGTATTCGACAAGCTTTATTGCATTACAAGTGATTTTGAAGTGACTGCTGGAAATGAGCGGATTACCAGTGAAGAATTTACACTCTGACGCTTGACCCGATAAACTGGATTGATCAACCGATATTCCGCTTAACCTGGGCCGGTGTGGACGGTAATTCTGTCCCCCGGTAAAATTGTCCAGGGGGAACAACATTTACCTAGGTAAAAGTGTCCCCCTGGAGCCATTAATTCTGTCCCCCTCCAGTTTATTCAGTCCCCTCTCTAGGTAATTTTGTCCCCCCCCCCCAATTGTTCCACACATATTTTTGATGTTATTTCAATACCCATGCACAGGGTATTTATTATTTGGGCTTTTCTTCCCTTCATCGATTTATCAAAATAAAAATAACCTACAGGTTTACTGCGCAGGTTTACTGCGCAGGTTTACTGCGCAGGTTTACTGCGCAGGTTTACTGCGCAGGTTTACTGCGCAGGTTTACTGCGCAGGTTTACTGCGCAGGTTTACTGCGCAGGTTTACTGCGCAGGTTTACTGCGCAGGTTTACTGCGCAGGTTTACTGCGCAGGTTTACTGCGCAGGTTTACTGCGCAGGTCTACTGCGCAGGTCTACTGCGCAGGTTTACTGCGCAGGTTTACTGCGCAGGTCTACTGCGCAGGTCTACTGCGCAGGTCTACTGCGCAGGTCTACTGCGCAGGTCTACTGCGCAGGTCTACTGCGCAGGTCTACTGCGCAGGTCTACTGCGCAGGTCTACTGCGCAGGTCTACTGCGCAGGTCTACTGCGCAGGTCTACTGCGCAGGTCTACTGCGCAGGTCTACTGCGCAGGTCTACTGCGCAGGTCTACTGCGCAGGTCTACTGCGCAGGTCTACTGCGCAGGTCTACTGCGCAGGTCTACTGCGCAGGTCTACTGCGCAGGTCTACTGCGCAGGTCTACTGCGCAGGTCTACTGCGCAGGTCTACTGCGCAGGTCTACTGGAATAGAAAAAAATCATATTAGAATCGCGGCGCTTACGAGTTTTCTACTAATAGCGCTCAAACTGTAGAAATTATGTAGAAATTAACGTACAGAACGTGAAATAAAGCTTTTCTATTAATATATTATACAGAATAAGAAACGCCAATAAACTTAAGTACATGTACCGGTATAGTGGTAGAAAGTGTCATTTTACCAGGGGTACGGGTGGACGTTCCGCATGTATTGGCCAACTTGTTTAATGATTGCTGCGAATGTCCGCAGGGTTTGATGATGAGGGCGACAATTCAAGAGCCCGTTAAACTGTGCGTGGCTCAGGATGCTTTTGCTTCGTTCATGTTGTTTCACTTGTACGTTTGGAAATGATGGAGCAGGGTCGGACCTATAAGCTTGAGTTTGGAAAACGGTGACACACTGGATTTTTTTTTGGGGGGGGGGGGGGGGGGGGGTGGGGCCGGGGGGTACGCTATACGTAGCTCTGATTTTTGTACGCATTGATGTCTTCAATCCCCTTTTGCCTCTTTTGTTTTAAATAAAGAAATTAATACAAAATGAAAAAATTGTTTTAAGTACAGTAATCACCGCTTGTACAAATTACCCAAGTAAAGAATATACTAAATACCCTAACACCTTGCAGTCCACCTTGTTTGAAAATCATTGACCCAAAACAAACCTTTTTTTTCTTTGGCGGGGGTGGAATTTGCATCAACATTTATCGCGAGTGCTATGAAAATTAAAAAAAATCAAATTTTGTTTGCAACAAAAGCAGTTTTAAGACAACCTTTCATATTTAATTGCACTTAATTGTTTTTATTTCACAATTATTTTTACTGGGCTGGGCCGAGGCGGATGATACGTTATTTCCATGGAGGAATATGCTGTATGCTATAATGACTGGGACAGAAATTAATTAGTTGACCTGTTTTCTAGGGAACCAACTTTGAAATCTCCATTGTTTTAAGAAACACTCAAGAATCGAGATGAAAAAACTTTAGAGAAACGATTCCAAAACAAAAATCCACACGATATCTTCGCGCATCAATCCACGCATGCGCAAAGACACGTAGCCGAAGACACAGACATCGAATCGGACACTTCTGCCGACCGGCCTCGTCCATATTTTTCCTTTTTTAGAACGTAAATTGGGGTAAGAATCAGACAAATATTACCATTTATCTACCCAAAACAACCGTACCTTCAAAAGAGGTAGGTATAAGTCACGTATGTAGTGGAATATTGTTATTTTTTAGCAATGTTATGTTACAGTTCATGTGGTCAATTTATTTCCCCCATTCATTCACGTGACGTAGCCTGGATGTCTGTGCTTTGCGCTTCCGCAGGTGTTAATGCATGTTGGGTTCTGCTTCACTAATTTCGTGAAAAAAATGCGGGCCCTGGCCATGTCAGGGCACCACTTCTCTGTTTTTAACAAGAATTGGGTTTTAAAATGAAGTTGTAATTGAGGAAAAAATTGATGTCTTTCCTGCTTTTTTCAGCAAGGAGAAAAATGTTGTTTTGGGATTATTTTTCACAAAGGAATGATTTGTTTTCTGATACAAACAGTCGCAGCTGTTTTAACGAACGAGTATTGTGATTTTGAACATAATGTTTAATGTTTTGTTGGTGTTTCTACATTAAGTAATATGTTTTATTAAGTTATTTATGACAAGTTGGCTAACATAGTTGGTGCTTTAATTATGTTGTAGGCCTACTATTATTACTAAAAACATTTGTGACTATTTGAGTATTTCCCCATTGACAAAATTCAACAGCAATTTGCCTAGACCATTTCTTTGTTGCATGACACGATGGCCAAATTTATAAAATTGTAACTTTTAAACTACACAGGTTATTTACCTTGATTTTGATTTACCTTGATAGTGATACCACACACCTCCTCCATCAGATCCATGGTGCGTCTGGTGTGTGGAAAGGGTCAGAAGGTTTTTTTAAGCCCATTTATAATTTAATGTCCCTGTCATTAACAAACAAATCCTGATTCATCAATAAAATCTGGCACTCAATACAATCTGGCTTAAAGAAAACAATTACATACTGCAAGTTTGTCAACTTAAAACACCAGTAAGTAATGGCAAATTTTCTTTGCTTAAAAAATGTGAAATATCGTCACTTCTACTTCTAGTTCTAGTCATCTATTTAACCCTAACTTCTTACACAACAAAGGAAGTTGGAGGATTTTGAAGGAATTGTATTGTTCAATAACAATGGTGAGGGAGTTAGGGTTAAACAATTAAAATTGTAGTTTTTTAATTTCCGGTCCTTTACTTAGTAAAACTAAGTAGAAAGTTGGGGTTCCACGACTTGCAAAAGTCAAATCAACAGGCCTTGCGCTAACTTTTTTTCCTGGGTAGCCCACCGGGCTAGCAAACTGCAGATTTTACTAGCCCGTTTACATTTTTGCTAGCCTGTATGCACAATGCACAAAACTATTCGTTTGGCGCCCGCGCGCACGTGTGTACGTACCACTGACCTCTAGAGGTCAGTGGTACGTACACGTACGTACATTCGTAGTCGCGTACACAGAGGGCGCTGTTCTGAACAGACTCTTTATCAGACGCTACTACTACTAGTGACACGGCAGAACGCTACTGTACAGCTACGTAGTGGGCCGTTATGGTAAGAAAGGCTTAACGATGTGATAGTGCACATATGTGCGGTACCCTGCGCCGTAGTTTATACTATACTAATCTCACTGAAGCCCACCAGTCTACTCTGTTCGTGAGATCGCAGTGCACTGCATGCACGCGTGGATCGAGCGCTGCCAGGCTATCGATAATCATTCCGAAAAACACAAACAAAAGACAGTTTATACTCAGTTTATTTTGATCCGATATTTATTTAATACACAAAAAGACAATAACAATTTTAACATGTATTTTGAACTAAACCTTTACAGGTAGGTTACTGATTTTTTCACTAGCCCACCGGGCAACCAAGGAAGTGGGTCTGGGTAGCCCGGAGCAGTTTTCGCTAGACTTTGTACACCGGGCTAGTACTATTTCGAGGCCTGAGTCAATATTATACATGCAGTAGTACTTTTCATCGCTTTTTTTCTTCCTTGCTCTACACAGGACTTTTTAACAACACCCAAGACTTCAAAACACATCAGCTAATCATTCAGCAACATGTCGGGTGAAGATCAAGGCCAAATAGCAAATCAAGGGGGCTTCTACAATCAAGGTAAGTGGCACCCATGAATTACCATTGAGATGTCATGACATTATCAATGTAACGTTATCTTTGAAAAGAACAAAAATCCAGAAGATCATTTTTGACAGATTTTGTTGATAATTTACAGTTTGACTTGCATTGCGTGCCAAATTGACAGTACATGTACCTCTTTTTATGATCCTGGAGTCTTATATTATTAGATGTTAAAGAGAGTCCTAGTCAAACATAGTGACTTACATTTTTGTGTATTCTAAGCGAAACTAACAATCTTTTATTGAATTTGAGGTCAACGGTCATGTTGGGGACATTTGAGGTTGTCAATTAAACATGAACAAAATGCAATTTATTTAAGAACGCAAAACATATAAGGAATGAATGCGGGAAAAATTTTGCCAGTTGATCATTTTAACCCTAACTACCCCAAACCCATCAAACTCCAACTGCAGCTTTCGCTAGGTTTTGGCAGGTTTGGTACCAAACCGTAACAACTTGTTGTTAGACTTTGTTTGACTCGGTACCAAAGGCCCAGGGAGACCCTGTTGAATTATGTGAGGTTCAGGACAGAAAGGCATGAGACTTGTCAAAATGTTAGAAATTTTGAGAATGCACAGGCATTTATACGTGAGTGACCCACATTGTCACGGCACAGTTCCTGGTCAACTGTAAGTGTATGTACACTTACACCTTGTGTCCCCACTAAAACACATAATACCACTGGCCAGTTATCACTGTTCCAAGTCAATAAAACTTCAACTGTTGGAGTTTGGCAGGTTTAGTACTGTTAGGTTCAGTACAGTGTACCAAAAATTACTGAACATGTGTGAGCTGTTGAAGTTTGTTAGGTTTGGTATGCTTCCTAGTGCGAGAGCCTAGGGGGTTAGGGTTAAGTGAGCACTATTTGCAATATTTACCACGAATATAAACCATGATATGACCATGATTTAAAACATACCTGTGATGAAACATGCGAAAATCACGACGACGTCAATTTGAATATAGGCCTACTAAAGGCCTACTAAAGTAAGTGTGAATCGTCCCGAAATGCTGTAACTAATTGCCGATCACATTTGCAGCTGCTGTATATGCACGGGCTGCTAATAATATTTATCTTTTAAGATGCAAAATTACCACACAAGCTGTTTTATTATCGTAGCGTGCCAATTCTTGAGGAAAAGGCTTGATGTCTTTGTCAGCCAAATGTGCACGAAGTCGAAGCCAAGTCGTGTTGTACGACCTTGAGTTCCGTGTGTGCTGCCAGGTCGCGATGCACATGGCCCGGTCTGCAGGTCATGTGCAACTAGCTGCATCGCGATCGCTCCCTGTAGAACACGCTTGCACGCATCGTTCTCATTTTTACTGCATGCAGCAATGGGGTTTGTGCTCCAAGCAGCTCTAAGAAGGGACCTCTGGTTGAAACTCTTTGGTACAAAGCACAATCGGTATTGGTGAAACAATTGGTGAAAGCTGTAGTAAAAAAAAGAATGTTGACTTTCTTGGAACAGGTCCCCCTCAAGATCCTGGAATCTATAACCAGTCTCCAGCCAGCAGCCAAGAGTGGTTCAACCAACATCCAGGAGGCGGCCAACCCGTGTTCTTTAATCCGTCGGAATACCAAAAGCCTCAACCCGCAATTTTCAACCCTTATAATCCTGGAGTACCATTGCCAGCTCAGGGTAATGCCATCCCAGAAGCTCCTGGAGGACAGCAAGTCAACAACCAAAGCTTCTCAGCTCCTGAGGAACCTCAGCAGGCATACGGGCAACCGTTTTACGGTGAAGATCAATATGCGGGTAACCAGTGGAACAGTGCACAGCAAAATAACGGCGCATCTCCGCAACAGCCCATTGTACCGTTAAACGGAACTAACCACATTGACTCATTGAGTGCTGACCAACAACATTGGAGCCATGGCCACATTCCTGAGCAGCAACCCTTCACAGAACACAACCAGGCTCCCACCACAGGTTTCCAAAGCAGCATATACCAACCCTACGAAAACAACAACCAACAGCAGCAGGCCGCACAACCCAGTTTAAATTTTGGCGAGTATGCATACAGCGACGACAATGACTCCCACAAGGGCTTCAGCTCTTTTTACCAGGGTGATGACTCGGATGTGTTGGCTTCCAGCGGAACGCCGAGTTTGTCAGCTAGCGAGCGACAAACCCCTGACCATGGCCTCTATCCAGCTGTGACCGATGACCCTAGCAAGTCAGTATCGCCACATTCAAGTGAAGAACAGTCCCCGGTCAAAGATCACGTCCAACAAGGTGCTGATGCTTATGGCCAGCAGCACCATGGTCAACCTGGCATTGAGTCGTTGCAATATTCCGTGAATCAACAAGTACCTGTACCTCATCCATCTTCTCAACCCCCAATATTCCATCTGTCAGATATGACGGTCAATCAAGGGCAGGCTGGTGATCAAATTCCCACTGTGAACCCTGACAACAGGACTTTAGGAGGCTATGCAATATCCCATAATTCTAATCAACCTTATCCTCAGACCACAAACCATGGTTTTACAGAACCGAGCCAGAATCAAGCGAATGAAAGGCATCTATTTGCAGATCAGCCAGTAGCAGCTCCTTCCTTTGGACAGGCAGAGCAGATAAGGATAGCCTCCGGCGAGCCAGATTCCAACTTTGCCGGGATGAGTAATGATGCTGCGGTCATGCCTAGTCCATCGGTACCATCTTTTGAAGGGGGCTTTCCGTCATCCAGCTCTGACATTGCAGCACCTGAAAAGATAGGTCCACCAGTATTACCTGTTCATCGAAGTCCGTCAATCCCAGATGACCAAATGAGCAGTCATAGTCAAAGCAGTTCAAAGCACTGTGGGTCAGTGAGCTCCCAGTCCTTGCCTCCATCATCATCCACCAGTAGAAGCAACTCCATGCTCGGAGAGCAGCCTGGCCATCCATCTCTCAGCCCAGTCTTCCAAAACACCACACTGGGTTCGGGCAGTCCTGGAGGAGCTGCTGGTTCTCCAGTTGTGTTGCAGGGCTTGACAGGCCGGGACTCAACAGGCCAGGACTCAACAGGCCAAGGCTCATCCCCTCGGCAAATGGAACATAGTGAGTCACGTGATGCCAATTTGCCTCCAGACGCTCTTGAAACTGCTTCCATAGAACAATCATGCTTAAATCAGAACAACAAATCAATACTATCAGACCCATCTCCACAAATCAGCTGCGTAGACCCCTTGTATCAAAGCCAACCCAGGAACCTTGAGAGTGAGCAGCAGCCTCCAGTAGAACAATTGGTCCCTCAGTTGACGATGCCTAACCCGAATCTGGGACAAGGTTTTCAATCTCAACAGGACAGTGGTCCTGTTAGTGGAGAAATACCAGTACAGCCAATGCAAAACGAGCCACCCGTTTTATCAACAGTCAGTCCTGTCTCAGTTCCTAATGCAACAAATTTGACACAAGAAGACCAACCAGATGCATCGGTCCAGTCAGTTCTGAATCAATCTCGGCTCCCTGTACCTGATGACTCGGCTCCTACTTCATTACCGCCAACAGGTCTACCTAATCTCTCGACTTCCCAAACTCAGCGGACTGTTCCCCAGGGCCCTAAAGAACTCAGCCCTACTGACGAGTCTCCAAGCACACATCATAGTGCCTTCCGCAGCGTTCAGCGAGGCATGATGACCTCTGTGAATCCCTCCCCGCCCCTTTGGTCAGCTGAGGTCCCCCCGATGCCGGCCAACATCCTCTTGGCTCCTGCTGCCCCTCCAACTGCGAGCCTCGTACCGCCAATGAGACTCACAACCCCACAAGACACGGCATCCGCAAACTTAGCAGCTAGTGTTGCATCTGTAAGCGTCCCATCTCTACCAGTCGAAGCAGTTTCGCTTCTCACCCAGCCTGCGGTAAACCCAACTTGGCCAAATCCAAGCCAGTCAATTTCAGCACCGTCCTTGAACCCAAGCCATCCAAACATGGCCTTGCAGACCCCTGCCAATACAGCACAAACGTCAGGCATCCATCAAGTCACGCAAAACATGGGGATTCTAAACTTGGATTCTACTCGGAACCCACTGCTTATTCAACCCGTACCGCCTGTGCCAGTGCAACCAGTGCTCCATGATTCCACCTCGGCACCCCAAGCTAATAAAGCTCCAGAGTCTGTGGCACTAGCATCCTCAGCTCCTGCTCTGGCCTTCCAAGCAGCTACAAGTGCTGCCCCCGTTGGAAATTCTGCTCAGACATCTCTAGCTAGTACGCCCAGTCACATTCCATCTGCACAAGCAGCTGGGGCAGTCCCTGGGACTCCTCAAAACCAGACAGCTGCAATTCAGCAGCCACAGCAGTCGGCCTCAAGTGTTGATGGTCAGCAACAACTGCAGCAACAGCAACAACTAGAGCAACAACTGCAGCAACAGCAGCAACTGCAGCAACAGCAACAACAACTGCAGCAACAGCAGCCAGCACTGCCAACACAGCAAACACAGCAGCAAGGTCAAGCCTATGGACAACCACAAACCCAACAGGGGCAATTCCAGCAACAGGTATTGATAAACTTGTTACCCTTTTCAATTGATCAAAGCGGTTAATAATAATAATAATAATAATGTATGTATACCGCAGGATGTATACCGCCAAATTGTCTAAGGATACAAGGCGCTGTGTCATTATTACTCCGGTCATTGGGACCACGAAACATTCCAAATACCAATTCGGCTCCAGGGGGAGTATACAGCTTGATGCTGCCATTTTGGCCCAAAGCAACTAACGACAACCATCTCTGCATGCCCTCCCAGGTACCCATTTTCACCTGGGTGGAGAGAAGCAATGAGTATTAAACAAAGTGCCTTGCCGAAGGGCACACGCACCATAGTCCCATGCCGGGCTCGAACCCACAACCTGCAGCTTTACCCACAAATAAACCACAAGGGAAACTGACCATGTAAAATTGCATACATTTAAAAGTGAACAAAGAAATTGGCAAGACGGGACTCGAACCGACCTCCGAAGGTAGCAGGTTCGAGTCCCTTCTTGCCAATTTCTTTAATCACTTTGAAGCTTTATTATCGTTATCCTAATTTCATTAATCTCAATTCACTGGGAATATTGGCTTTTGACCCTTTTTGAATGAGAAAACAATGTTTTTTCTTGGCAATACTTTTTCTGTCCTAGACCATAGGCTTAGGAGGCAGGAACTTGAATGATGTCCAGATATGGAATTCTTTCTGAACGTTTATTTGTGTGATTACAGGGACAGCCACCAAGCAATCAGTGGTATGACCGGCGATCCTCGGATCCCTACTACGACAGGCAAAAATACGACCAGCGCTCTCCGTACGATTATCGCAACCAACAGTACGACTATTACGCCCGGCAGGCTGCATATGACAGGCAGAGAGCCTACGCGTACAGGGGATCTGGATATGATGCCAACAGGTATGTCAATAGACCCGAGACACAACGACGTCCCACGTCGCTCACATGTGCGCACTCACACCGAAGCCAGGTGTGGACAAGACCATATGTTAATTACAAATGCACTTCAGAGCATTACATAGTATGCATGTATGTATGTATGTATGTATGTATGTATGTATGTATGTAAATAAGATTTCTTTCCTGAGAAAACTGTTTTAAAAATCATAACTTAAAAGGTTTAAAAGCGTATATCATAAATAAATTCTACGATTGTTGCTTAATACATCATAAACTAACTTTTGAAGAAAAAAATTAAAATTGTAAGGAGTATCTTTTTTCATAATTCAATGTGAATTTCTCTACGCTTCACCCTATTTTTTAATAAAAAAAACTAAACGGAGACCATTCAAAGGGCTTTAATATGATGTACAACTTGGCTTTCTAGTTGCTATACTTTTGGAGATATAATTGTTTAAAGTTCAGAGGTCATCCTAATTAATTTTAAACTTGCTGACCTGCATCTCAAAATCTAATAAGCCAAAGTTTGAGGGTTTCTCATAATAGCCCAATCATAACACCAAATATCATTTCAACCTGTGAAGGAAATTGTTTTGATTTGACATGGAATGACACCTAGTTCCTATTTTTCATGAAGCTCTTACTCAAGACAAGGGTACACCAACCAGGAGCGGCCCCGATCGAGGCAGGGATACCCAAATCAGGAGAGGCAGGGATACCCCAATCAGGAGAGACAGGCGTACCCTGATCGGGAGAGGCCAAGATCCAGGCAGAGCAACCAAGACCAGTCAAAGCAAGGAACGTACCCCGATCAGGAGGTGCAGGGATACCCCAATCAGGAGAGTCAGGCATACCCTGATCGGGAGAGGCCAAGATCCAGGCAGGGCAATCAAGACCAGTCAAAGCAAGAAACGTACCCCGATCAGGAGAACAGACAGAGACCACGGTCGAGGCAAGAAAGAGGTTACGGTGCTGATGCCTACAACCGAGGCTATGACCAGAGGGACTCAAAGAGTTACTACCGAGGTTAGAGTTCAGGGGTCAAGTTAAGGTCAAGGGTCCTTTGAAACCCACACAGGCCAATAAAATATTGATACGCCCACTCATGCTTGACAAATTAACATAAATGTTAAACATTGGCTTTAGATTTGTTGACTTTTTAAATAAAAAAAAAATTGGTAATTTTAAAAACTAGAATTTAATATTTAAATTTATAAAAAAAAATGCATGTTTACAATTCTTTTCCAAATCATTTGCTTTCTCATTCAAACATCAGGTTATGATGCCTACGGCAGACCATACAACAAACAGATCCAGGAATACTGGGCCAAGCAAGGTTACTATGGCAACCGCAGCCACGACGAGCGTTACCAGAACTGGCAGAGCCAGTACTACCGTGACCGGGGGGAGGAGAACCAGCAGAAGCAGAATACCAGCGCGCCCGAGCAGACCTGGGCGACCGAGTCGCAGACTGGTGGAGAAGGCTACCAAGGCAGCCAAGGAGATAACAGGTTAAACAATTTAATCGCTTAACCTATATTCAGACTGGTTTTAGAGACTAGCATTTTGTAAAGTCATGCAAATAAAGCTTGTTTTTTTCCCAAATCCTAGCTTAGGCTCCGTCTTCGGCTCTATCACCATTGCCAAACTGCACGAACGAAGCTTGGGTTTGAAAAATGGCCCTAATGTCGGCCTCATATGTGCAGAACTTGCCAGCAACATTGACAAACAATCTTAACGAGTTGTTCGCTGTGTTTTTCAAAATGTACAATGTACAAGGAATTTTTATTTTGGACTTTGATGCCTTTAATCACCATATATACTGTAAACCCCTATACCGAACATTCGCCGATACCGAACACCATCCAAGGCTCTCGATTTTTGTGTACAAAAATACCGTTCATGGTTGTTGAAAATGTGTCAACAGGTTTTTTAAAATCCACTTAGTATATCAAATGCTATAAGGCCTAAGGCCATTTTTAATGCCGTTTTTAAGGCCGTTTTAAACGTCAAGCGGTCGGTGCTTTTAATATGCGAAAGAGTGAAAAATGGGCACCTGATGGATCGGCGGCTGAAAATTGATATACTGAACGATTGATATACCAAACAAAATCTTTCGGTATGGCGGCGTTTCACTGTACCTACCAATTTTTTTTTAAATGTCATGTAGGGGTCATTAGAGCTCATTGTTCGTATGTATGTTCAAGTTTCAAGTCAAGTTTTTGAATGAAAAAAATTAATATAAATTAATATAAATTATACATAGATTTTGATAAAACTTGGATTACTGAGGACAAATGTCATGTAGGGGTCATTTGAGGTCATCGTTTAAACATGCGCACAAAATTGACTTTTTGAAGAACATTTGAAAATCTTTTAGATTTGCATCGGAGTTTCACCACCAGGGCGGTGACACGCCGGAGAAGTACAGCGCTGACCAGAGCACCATTTACGGCCAGGACCACCATAGCAATCAGAACACCAACAGCAGCATGGGGTACCGAGACCAGTATGGAAACAGCTACGGGTACGGGGACAGTACGGATGGCACGTACCCGGAGGTCAAGCAAGGTGAGGCTTGGGCATGCCTTGGTCATTATTGGGCAGGTCTGGAAACTTCCTAAAAAACTGCATTGGAATATTAAAAAAAAAAAAAACCAAGAAGAATATTCTGGGGGAACTCGCGGAATCAGGCAGGGACTAAAAACCTAATCTACATGTTGGTCCAGGCGAGATTCGAACCCGGATCACATCGGCGGAAGGAGAGGAAAGAACCGCTATGCCGACCTGACTCAAACCTAAGTGTTAAGGCATGCTTAGAATTTCTCACGTCCAAGTGAGTTGCTTAAAGCGGACACAAATTGCTTAGCAGATTTATGCATTAAGCAACAAAACAAAAACAAAATCAATCAGCCAAGAACCGGTTACCAGCAGAACACGTAGGATATTTTGGCTAGTAACCTGTTTGTGCTAACGAACTTTGTACTGTACTTGAATAAGATTAATACCGCTGCAAACTGCTTACTGGCTGGAATGACCTGAAATATACAAATCAAATAAGTTAAGAGGGTCTAATATTTCGATCTTAACAAGATCTTTGTACTGTACTTGGCGCATTTATGTGCTCCAAGTAGCCGAACCAGTTTATTGCCAAACTGCCACGCACCACTAAATGAATTGGTTTATGTTCACATCATGACAAAAATTCCTAAATTGTGTGTTTTCCCCCCTGTTTAGTTACACCTCCACCGCTGGAGCGGCTGACCCCGGCTAAGTTTGCCCTACCCCACGTCATAGCAAGGTTTGGTCCTGGCGGTCACCTGGTCAAGGTCTTGCCCAACATGCCGCAAGACGGGATGCCTGCTACGGTGGAAATACACAGCCTGGAGGTAAATGTTTCCGCAAAAAAATTCAAATTGGACTTCTTCCCTTCTCTAACATAATTTGTACAAGTGCAGTGTATCCAGTGCAGTGTACTCAATGCTGGTCAAGCGATTCGTGAGAAGTCACAATCTTTTACTTTCGTGGGACTCGAACCCACGACCTCTTGCTTACTAGTGCAGATATCTTACCAAATGTTCAATAAGATGGATTTTGTTGTGTCGGAAGAAGTAAATTCAATATTAGAATTTGGCCCTTCAACGTCATGTATTTGCACTGTATACTCGCTGTTGTCCCAACAAAAATTAACTGACTGAGTTGGGACTCGAACCTATGACCTTCTGCTTGCTAGAGTTCGTTGGTTGGTTCCAATCTGATTTGAGGTACTGTAATCATTTACTATTTCATAATATCGAATATTTGTTGCTTTTTTATAAGCACACAGTGCATATAATGAAATTGTAAAAGGAAGCGCAAAATTCTATATTGAATGTATATTTCTTGGATGCACACAAAAGTAAAAATAAAAATCTGTATATTGACCTAGGTGGGATTCAAACCAATTACAGGATATCTAGCTCAATCATTTTGCTGGACGCCTACAAAAACTATTTAATTTCAAATAAGTAAGATATTTCTTAATAATTTGGTAGTAACCATTTTTGATATTTGCAAATGGTGTATCCTACCTTGAACATAACACGTTTTTTAATTTTTTTTTAGACCATGCTGGAGCATACTGCTGAGGCAGAGGAGTTGAGGGCTTACCCAGGACCACTAATCAAGTAGGTAGACTTCATGGATGGAATTTATCTCCATGTAGTAAAGAAAACAATGACTAAATACTTATTTTTCTCATGTCAGAAATTGTTTTAAACCCTAAATTTTGATTCTGGGCCTCTCAGTTGTTCCCCCTTTTTTTTTTTTTTTTTTTTTAATTTATTTATTCCATTTTTTTACCCAGGGTGTGCCCAAACAGTTTAAAACTGGTTTCATTGTGGCCCTGCATACATCATTAAATAAAATAACAGTACATATACAACAACATTTACACACAATTACAACAAACATAATAATAATATTTACAGACGTACAGAATATTTACAGGAATCCAAAACATTAATACTAATTCTGATTTACGAGATAGGCGAAAACCCACAAAAAAAATAACTTTTGGGGGAAAAAAAAAAAGAAGGGAAAATTCCTATCTGGCTCCACATTATAGTGGCAACCAAGTTATAACCCCGTGGATCATTTGTCTACAGATAACCCTAACTCGTTTTTTCCTTCTAAAGATCTTTTTTTCAGAAAGGGCAAAAACGGAGTATAGACTATGTCCACAATTCGTAACCTCTTCCCGTATACTGTGGACATCAATTGTTCGCGTGTCCGCAGTACGTATGAAATGTTGATACAACCGTTTCGTTATTGTCTACGTTATTGTGCTTTCCCCGGTGTTCAGGGGAGAGACCCACAAGAGCGATGTCATCAGCTTCTGCCACGAGAAGTCGACCGTCTGCAGAAACAGCACGGACATGCTGGACAGGGAGTCTGCGTCGCTGCTGTGGGACCTGATGGAGCTGGTCTGCCGTCAAAACGGGGTAAAACTAGCAACACTGGAAAAACAGTCCAAGGCCCAATTTGTAGAAAACCTGTAAGCACAAAAATGGGCTTAGCACAAAAGTGTTGATCGGTAAAAACAGCTTAACAGCGAAAACTCCACGGGCTTTTTTATGCTAAGCAAAAACTAGCTGAATGCCAGTCGCAAACAATATACATTGCCTGGAAATCTGAGAATGTTCATTTATGTAGATGAAAAAAACTTCTTAACCAGTTCGCGCCGGATGACGTATATAAACGCAAAAATTTTCCCAAATTCAAAACGGATGACGCATAAACACGCCAAGTTCAAGTTCGGAAATGTATGTCAGCAGCGCGCAAGGCCGGAAATGCGTGGGTGTCAAGCCTCAAATTTAAAAATTTTCTTCACTTACCTACCACTTACCCACCTGTGATTTTCCACTTACCCACTTTCAAGAATGACTTACCCAAAACCGGCTTATCAAATAAAGCATGATTAATCTTCTGCAAAAGTAATATTTGAGATCTTGCCACAGAATTGCCATTGGAATCACAGATATAAGTTTAAAAAACCCAAACTTTTAAAGTTTTTTTATTTTTTATTAAAACACACACAGGAAAATCAGATTTGGCAAGATAATTTTCCAGTTGTAATTAGAAAATGGTTTGATGTACAACCACAATAACATTTGTTCACTTTTGTCCGCAGGATGGCAGATGAACCAAGGAAATTGCATGATCAACACTATATCGTCTGAAATTTGTTGTTGCTTTGCAGGTTTTGAACAGTTAGGGTTTTTTTAATTTGAAAAAAATGTACACTCTAAACCGCAATTAAAAAATTGAAAAACTGAAAACACAATTATGTTTAAAACCAATCCTTTGGTACAAATCTGTCGCTTAGAACTTCATAATTTCAAAAATGCCGATAATAAAAAACAAATGGCTCAAGCATTTTGTTAAAACTGCAAGTACCTTTTGCCTCATTTTGCTTTCACAGGTTTCACATTTTAAATGAGCGGGGATTTCTTTAGAGTAACCAACAAAACACACATAAAAAATTTTAAAAAAAATAAAAAAAATAAAAAAATAAGAGAAAACCCCCCCCCCCCCCCCCCCCCCCATCGGCCCATCCCCTCCAAAAAGTGTAAAACAAGTTTTAAGACTTTGCAAATTGAACTCCAAAAACTCCCCCCCCCCCCCCCCCAAAGAAAAAGAAAAAATCCACAAAATAAAACAGCATGATCGAAAACCATTTTTCCTCTGATTTGCATATGGAAACTCCAGAATAAACGTTATATTCTACTGATACTGCAGTGTAATTCACCCATTCATCATTCACGCACGGGGACACCACTGCCACGGGCGCCACCGATCGAAAGACATGAACGTTCATTGATAAAAAAAAATCACTTTACCCTGCAAGAAAAACAAGATCTCGTCCGATATCATTTACCTACAAGGACCAATGCCTGCTAAAACAATGGGCTCCTTTAGTGACAAAGACAAACACTGTGAAACATCACTTAACACCCACTAAAGTTAAATTTGGCAGACAGTAATATTTCAAGTACGTCGATCGTTGACATCGTTGATCGGCAGAGCTACAATATTATTGGGCATATAGTTCGTGACAAAATGCCACTGTAATGATTCTGAAGCAAGGTCGAGTGCAACTAGCAGTACGATCTACACGTACGTGGAGTGAACACGGACTGTTTTATAAATAAACTGGCACCCCAGCTGTGCAGACATTATGACTAGCACTATTTCAGTCTGGGTATCGGACCATACTTATGCGATGCATGTGCTTGCTGGGCACGCGCAGAACTACGACACAAGCAGTGCATTTAAATGGGGACAGGGCGTACACCAAATTATAGCTAAGTTGCCTTAGTAAAAGTAGAAAACATTCACACAATTCGATTCTTTGATTATAAATCATTTCTTTATCATATTTCATCATGATAATCATACTTTAAAGTCACTTACCCAGCAACTTACCCATTTAAAAAAATCACTTACCGCCGAAAAAAATCACTTACCGCCGGTAAGTGGGTAAGCGTTAATTTCGAGGCTTGGTGGGTGTGCTTCCCGGCACTATCAGCCTGAACACGCTTCAGATCGAGTTTCGTTAAAAATAATCCAGCCCGTCGGCTCGGCGTTGTTAAAATAATCCCGGCGCGAACTGGTTAAAAAGATATTGAATATTTATTTCTGTATCTCATTCTTGAGTTGTGCTTCACCTTCTGTCACTCATTCCGTAATATTCACCAGATTTTTTCAAATGATTTCTGTGGGATTTAGTGCGGATTTTAGGATTTGGGAAAGATCCTAGCAATAATACCTAGTCGATAAAATAAAATG
Source organism: Crossaster papposus (assembly GCA_037893245.1). Classification (NCBI taxonomy): domain Eukaryota; kingdom Metazoa; phylum Echinodermata; class Asteroidea; order Velatida; family Solasteridae; genus Crossaster; species Crossaster papposus. The sequence continues at coordinate 866,272 of JBAIAA010000277.1, read as the reverse complement.
CATTAGTGACAATATTATCCCTAAAATAATGATTTTTATTTTGTTTTACTTCTTTTCAAATATCAATAGAATATCATGGAATCCGACGTTTCTGACCTGCTGCTAAAAAAACATCCCATGGTGTCATCTAATTCCTCTGCGATTTCGGCCTCTCGAAAAGGAGAAGAAGAGGAAGTGGCTGGAGAGGAGACTAACTCCGAGGGTCAAAGGGCAGAGGTCACGGCCAAGAGAAATCCCCACCTGCGGGACGTGGAGAGCGACACCACTAGGTTTCGCGAGCTGCTGCTGTTCGGTCGCAAGAAGGTGCGTAAATGTGATCTTGAGGCATTTTTGAAATCTTGGCAAGGCAACCGATCAAAAAACTATACTCTGAAGCCAAACCTGCAGTTGTATCCAAGGTTTGAAACTACCACGTACGTTTCATGGTTTATACACTTAAAGGTAGGATACACCATTTGCAGATTTCCCCCAAAAATATTGCCGAATTATCAAAGGTAGGATACACCATTTGCAGAAATCAAAAATATTTAAAACAAATTATTAAGAAATATCTTACTTAATTGAAAGTAAATAATGATTCTAGGCATCCAGCAAAATGATTGCGCTAGATAACCTGTAATTATTTCGAAAAATATAATTTTATAAACAAAATTTGCGATCGCCGGACGGTGATCGCGAAAAAAACAATAATAACATAAAAATAACTGCTCGACGCCGGTATCCATGATTGTAAAACTTCGGACAGGTCAGTTAAACGATATTTACTATAAAATACAACCCCCCAAATCCACCCATTCATGATAATTCAAGCAATTACCAATGGTGTATACTACCTTTAAGCTGAAAATAATAATTGTAATTCTTATATAGTGCTTTCCATTGTATCAACATTCTCAAAGCGCTTTACAGAGATCACCCCGTTCATCAGGCCACAGAACCACTTGGCAGCTGGTCTAATTGGAGTGTCGGTCAACTGTGATTGCGTGTTGATGCTGGGTTGATACGATAGCCAAAACAAAACTTACCAACTCCGAAAACTCATTAGAATTCAATTTTGGTTGATTGGCAAGCAAACACAATGCAATAAGATGTCAGCTTTTGCTTTAAAAAAAACACTTCTACACGTCACATTTAGATTAGCCTTGTGATGGGCGATTTCCGTAAAAAGAAAAGAAAATGTATTTTTTTCGTTGATGTTGTTATTTTGCCAGGATCCCTTGGGCCTTGTGATGGGCGATTTCCGTAAAAAGAAAAGAAAATGAATTTTTTTCGTTGATTTTGTTATTTTGCCAGGATGCCTTGGAGGCTGCAATCAAGGCGGGTCTGTGGGGCCACGCCCTCCTCCTTGCCTGCAAGATGGATAGTAGGACCCACACCAGCGTCATGACCAGGTGAGAATCCATTTTCTTAAAAGAGGTGTGAATTAAAAAAACAACAACCAGTATGTTGTAAATAGATGGCAAGGTTTAATTCTTTTTGGTAGAATATTTTGGGGTATAATGATGACGAAGACGACAAAATAAAACAAAATAAAACAAAAATGGCGATCACCATGACGCACACCATGACGCACAGTAAACAAGCAAAATCGCGTTGATTTGCTAAACCACCGCCATACGCTAAACAAAAAAGATAAAATTGCCTACCACAAGATAAACTGTTAACATTTTGTACAAATTGTATCATTAGAGTTGAGAGGAGTATGCATATTTATTTTGGAATGATAAACGCCCCCTTGACTCAAATTAGACTGAAGTTATCAGATCAGCTAATTTCATCATTTTTCACTTCACACTTATGGCATCGGAAATTGAAAAAATACTGTAAAGATTGAAATTTTCTCAATTTTTTTGTTAATTAGAAGTTGCATGCCTATTAAAAAGGGCCCGTAATTACACGATCGCGTACATTTTTGCCAATAATTTTCTCGTAATAATAATAATAATGATAATCATAAAAATAACAAATATTTATGTAGCGTTTTTAACTTAGATCAAAGCGCTTTACATTATTATTACCCCTGGTCATTGGGCCAATGAAACATTCCAAAGACCATCTGAGCTCCCTAAGGGAGAATGCAGCCATTTCGGCTGCCAAAGCAGCTAAATTCAACCACAATAACCATCTCTGCCCTCACAGTAACCCATTTAGTCCTGGGCGGAGAGGAGCAATGAGTTACAAAGTGCCTTGCCCAAGGGCACATGAACCATAGTCACGGGCCGGACTCGAACCCACACCCTGCAGCTTTTAACCCACAGACGGAAAATCCAATGCTCCAGACCACGAGGCCACGGCACTCCAAACAGAGGACTAACAGCGTCGTGTTTATCGTGTTCACGAGTTCACGAGTCGTATAATAGCGTTTTAATCGCCTGGTAACTCGTGTTCACCAGTGGTGAACTCGAGGTGGATTTATTTTCTCCATGTTCACGACTTAATAACAAATGAAATACTCGCGCATGCGTGTTGGTTCACGTACGAGTTCTCACACGAGAATGTCTTTAACCGCACAACTAAATTCAACTGTGCGCGTGCGTCTTGGTGAGTAGCGTTTGAAATGCAACCTACTCGTGAATATGGAGAAATTCACGGTGAACACGATAAATACGACGCGATTGGAACGCAGCAATACACGCGAACTCTCGGCAACTTTGCATTGATCAAAGCCATTGTTTCATATCCGATTGTTTTTGGTCTATTTCTACATATAAGGTTTGCCAACAGTCTACCAATGAACGACCCCCTTCAGACTCTGTATCAGCTCATGTCCGACAGGCAACCGGCCGCTGTCACTGTGAGTTGAGCTTCTCTTGAATTTCTTAAGATGACATTTTTTGTATTGTCTGTGCTCTTATTAACCAGTTCGTGCCAGATGATGAATATAAACGCAAAGTTTTCCCCAGATTCAAAACGGATGACGCATAAACACGCCACGAGCAAGGCCGGAAATGTCTGTCAGCAGCGAGCAAGGCCGGAAATGTGTGGGTGTGCTTCCCGGTACTGGCGGCCTGAACCTGCTTCGGATCGAGTTTCGTTAAAAATAATCCCATGCGTCGGCTCGGTGATGTTAAAATAATCCTGGCGCGAACTGGTTAACCCTAACTCCCTACTCCATTTTTATCACACATAACCTGAATCCTGCAAAATCCTGCAATTCCAAAGTATTGAAAACTCCATGTATTAACCTGAATCCTGCAAAATTCTCCAATATTTACTGCTGGAGACCACTGCCTGGATCCTGCAAAATCCTGCAGTGGGTTTACCAATTGAATTTCTTGAAGTGAATGGTCGGTATATCTTTAGAGTAAAACGGTTTGGTTACTGGCACGGATTCGGTGATCTGGACCGTCGGTGGCCGGTCCAGATGGGGGGGTCGCAAGATCCGAGGAGAATGAAACAGGTTTTTGTGTCGTTATTTCTTCTTTTTGTTTTAGGAATGAATTTTCGGGATTAAAAATAGTTTGGTTGATTTACTTTTTTATCAAAATTTTAAATAGCTTATATTACAAGAAGCCTGCCTGCCTACATAATTGGAAGCAGACGACATTCGTCTTGTGTGTTCAGGAATTGACACACGAGATTGGTACTTTGTTTTCTTACAGTGCTGGATCACATGATCACATGTATGAAACAAACATGGGGGGTCAGGCTGGTGTGGCTGGTTATTGTCCTCGCCTTCCACCGCTGTGGCCCAGTTTCAATTTCCGGCTTGGGGCCAATTTTATAGAGCTGCTACGCACACAAATTTGCTTAGCACAAAAAAGCCTTGCTCATTAAAAACAGGTTACCGGTTACCGTGGATTTCATGCTAAGCAAAAAAACAGCTGATTATCAAAAACAATAAAGACCACGTGAAAATTTGGTCTGTAACCAGGGTTGTAGCTACGCTGGCCGGCGCCGGCCGGCGGTAGCCAGCATTCAACATCACCGGCCGGCACTCGGGGTAAAAATGAAGCTTGCCGGCCGGCACAAATTTTGCCGAATTACTCGCGATTTTGTATTTTTTGCTGCATCACATCGCATCGCATCGCAATTTTGTACGTGTCCATTTGCATGCTTCATGCCGCAATCGCTGATGCACGTACATGTATACGCGTACTTGCCGCATGCTTAACTAGACAAGAGCGCTCGCAGGTTTTCCGGTTCTCAGACCAAAATATTCTGACTAATTTCTGGTTGATTAGGTCAGGGGACCAGACTATCCGACGTCACGTCGTTTTGTTTTATTCAATCATAGAGCCGGTGATGTACGTACGTACACTGTATGCACATGTACCGGTACAATGTACATTGACCCGCGAGCGCGCGCGCTCCTCGTTCTTGCAGCTAAATGAGCTGATACAGCCCACAGCCTCGACTCCATGGGCGCGTGCGCGTTAAGATCACGCAAGGCATGGTGGGAAAACATGGCGCAGCAAGATCGTAGCCATGGTAACGAGGTTGGAGCTGGTACGACCGTGCGGCTCTCGGCCCGAAAACAGCCGGCACTAAAAAATTTCTAGCTACAACCCTGTCTGTAACCCTGTTTTTGCCGAGGACAAATGTTCATGCTAAGCAAATGTTTGTGCTTAGCAGCTCTATGAAATTGGTCCCTCGTCCGCATGAGGATTAGGTTTTCAGTCCCTGCCCAAGTTCGTGGTTTTTCCCAAGAATATTCTTCTACGATTTTCCTCCCACCTCTGAAACTCTCCTCATTATCTTCTCTCTACAGGTTTCTTCAGGCTTACGAGCTACAGTGCCTAAAGGATTCTTGGTGCCGAGGGGATTGCTTTTGAGGGATCTTTGGTTTCAGTACCAGAAATGATATAATAATAATAATTAATAATAAAAACAGGGCCCAGATCTCATGTTTGGCTGTTTTTTCCCGATCCTCCTCAGAGTTGTGCAGATGAGAAGTGGGGCGACTGGAGGCCTCACCTGGCCATGATCCTGTCCAACCTTAGCCAGGACTCGGAGCTGGACAAGAAGAGCATCATCACGCTGGGAGATTCACTCGGTAATGGCTAGGGCTGCAGCTGGTTACTGTAATGGCTAGGGCTGTAGCTGGTTACTGTAATGACTAGGGCTGTAGCCATTCACTGCAATGGCTAGGGCTAAAAGTGCTTTACTGTAATGGCTACGGCTAAAGCTGTTTACTTTATTGTGTCAAAGAGCTGAGCCATAGCCACAAAGTACTATGGTAGTTGGAACCGGTTAGAACTTGCAAAAACCGGTCAAAAAGGTGGCCAGAACTGGCTGGAACCAGCACTTGCAAACAGTCGGCATTTTCAATGTTCTGGTTTTAAGCAGTACATAAAACAAAAAATGGAATCCGATCAAACTGGTCATGTTGATCTTTCAAAAAGTTTGTTCTTAATAATATACCGTAAAATATATGGCAATTTTACTCCTAAATATGAACAGTTTTAAGTTTAAACAAAAATTACTTCATACAGTTCATTAATTGATTTTGTTTTCCTGATAATATCTACCCGTACAAGTTTTTGGTTCTAAATATAAAATCGTGTAATTGTGTAAAATTGTGTAAAATGCCGACTATCAAGTTGATTACCAGAGTGTGGTCTATCTTGTCCCGTTTCAATCTGTCTGTAGCTTCCAGGGGTCTACTGAAGGCGTCTCATTTTGTGTACCTGATGGCCCAGGTCGGCTTCGGTGTCTACAGCAAGACAACAACCAAGATGGTGCTTCTAGGTTCCACTCACAGGTACTAGTACAGTGCAATTAAAAGTTAACACTGAGAACGGGATTAGGGAATTTTGTTGAAAAAAAAATGGAAAACAGTTTCCTATTTTGTAAAAAAAGTGTGAAAATCGGTTTTCCACTTGTGAAAATCGGTTTCCCACTTGTGAAAAGGTTATGAATTTTTGTTAAAAAAGGTTTTAAAATTGTGTAAAAAAGTGTGAAAAAAACGTTTATTTAACCGTCTTGGAATTATCTGGTTAGGAAAAAAAAACACCGACACTTAGGGAGACAATCCCATAGGGATGTACACAAACTTAAAACAGTCGAAACTTGTTTTACCCTAACCCTTTTCTCTAAGATCTTCGAGATTTATGCTATTTAGACCCCAATCTGTCCTTCTAGAGCAAAAATAACTCTCAAATATCGTTTGTTAAGGTAGCTAGACACTTAAATGTCTCCCTAAGTGTCACTGTCTTCTTATTACCTAAAAACCTACGCTAATTTGTCTCCCTAAGTGCTCATTTAGTGAAATATTTTTGTTCCTGTTTGCAAATGGTGTCTACTTCCTTTGAAATCATTTTGTTTCTCTCTTGTAGTCTTCCTTTCAAGTCGTTTGCCTTGAATGAGAGTATACAGCAGACAGAGATATACGAGTACGCTCAGCTGCTGTTTAATAAACAGTATACTCTGCCAAACTACCAGCCGTACAAGTTCATCTACGCGACCCGGCTAGCGGAACATGGGTTCACAATGCAGGTAATGACCTACTGGGACAGTGGATATGTTTAGCCTGTCAGGAAGCTCTAAAAGGTTAAGTCTTATAAAATGAGGGTAGGAACTAACACCTCCCTCCCCTCTTATTTTACCAGTAAACCATGATTGGTCATTCCACAACTTATCAAATTTGATACAAGACACTCACAAGTAGAGTGCCGTGGTCTTGTGGATTGAGTTTGAATCTGTAGGTAAAGCTACAGGTTGTGGGTTCGAGTCTGGCCTGGGACTATGGTGCGTGTGCCCTTGGGCAAGGCACTTTTCACTCATTGCTTTTCTCGCCACCCAGCAGTAAATGGGTACCTGTGAGGGCAGAGATAGTTATTGTGGTTGATTGTTGTATACTCCCAAGAGAGCTGAGATGTTTTTTTGGATGTTTCATGGGCCCAATGACCGGGGTAATAATGTTAAGCGCTTTGAGACTTTGGTGATAAAGCGCTATATAAGCACCGCACATTATTAAGTTTAAAGTAAAATGAATTGCTATTTTACTTTTTACTTTTTTTGTTTTTTTACTTTTTAATATTTTTTTATAGAGTTGCCGCACAATTGAAGTATAACTTGCTGGCACATAGCCGCCCTGCTTAGAAAACCCTATGAAATTGCGTGCGGTATTTTAATTTTGTTTTGTCTCGGAGTTTGCACATTCCGCGTCGATTTGCAAATTGATGCGATTGGACAACATTTTACAAGTGCGTTGACGCAATTCCATCACAATGAGACGATTCCGACGGGAGCTGGACAAAACATTTCTAAATTGTAGGCTACCTTTCCGTGAACAAAAAAACAAACCATAAGTCCAATCGTAAATGCTGTCATCATCCTTGTCCAAGATGTTTAGATTGTTTAAAACGTTGCGCAGCTATGCCAAGTTAGGATAAAATCGATCTTAACTTTACTGTGCTGCTGTGATTCAAGTCCTAAGCTTGGCGTAAGTTACGCACTGTTTTGTCAAATTGACTGCAGGGGATAAACACAATTCAGTATTAAGATAAGAGATAAAATTCCAAGGCAGGTTCTATCACAAGACTTCAATTTTTTTTAAATTTTTTTTTATGGTGTTCCAGGCTCTGAGTTATTGCGAGGTGGTTGCCAATGCTGTGGCGTACTTGCCCAATCTCTACAGTGCTACCCTAGTGACCCAGATTTGCCAGGTAAGAATAAGCATTACCCGTGTTTCTCAACTTTTCGTGATTTTCAACTTTTAGCAATTAAGTGAGAGGAAATAAAATAAAAGAGGAAACGTTGAGGTACCTTTTTTTTTAAAGTAGCGTGTATTTTTATCTCCAAGGATGTTAACCAGTTCGCGCCGGATGACGAATATAAACGCAAAGTTTTCCCCAGATTCAAAACGGATGACGCATAAACACACCATGCGCAAGCCCGGAAATGTCTGTCGGCAGCGAGCAAGGCCGGAAATGCGTGGGTGTGCTTCCCGGTACTGGCGGCCTGAACCTGCTTCGAATCGTGTTTCGTTAAAAATAATCCCTCGCGTCGGCCTGGTGATGTTAAAATAATCCCGGCGCGAACTGGTTAAAAAAAATTACACGCACATTTGTGACCCAATCATGTGAAATGAGTTGGAGCTCACCAGAGTTGCTTCTCAGATTTAGACCCCGAAAGAAGCACATCTTGCACGATGGACTTGGGTAAAAAAAACCTGTTATTTGTTTACCCCAGCCCCATAATTTCCTTGGTCATCAGCATGTCAAACTGTGCGGTGCATCACAATGAACTGCGTATTGAAAATGAACAAGTGAATAAATTTAATAATCCAAGGATTCTAGTTGATGGCACAGAAGATATGTAAGGTTTTCTGGCAACACAAGACTGAACTGGGCAGAGGTCGAAAAGAGAGTTAGCGGGGCATTAGGAAAGAAAAAGCTGGAAGAATACCTTTCATACTTGCTCAGCAAAAAGGTCACCGGTTACCTGCCCAATTTCAAGTCACTTATGTTACTGTCGACTGGGGCCAATTTCATAAAACATTTAAGCACAAAATTTGCTTAGCACAAAAATAGTTTTGCTCAGTAAAAAACAGGTTACCAGCCAAAACGTCATGTGATTTTCATACTAAGCAAAAACCAGCTGAATATCAGTCACAAACGATAAACAAACCCTGAATATTTTATTTGTAACCTTTTTTTTTCCCAAGGAAGAATTTTTATGCTAAGCACATTTTTGTGCTTACATGTTTTATGAAATTGGCCCCTGGTAGTCTGCCGATTCCTGCTTAACATGCGAATTTGCTTAGTTTAGTAAAAATTGATCCCCAGTAATGAAACGCTTGTTTTTTTAATTCAAACCCTTCTACTGTAATAGCTTGCCAATCGTCTGATCTACCATGACGATAGATACTCTGACGGCCGAGACACCGCAGTTCCCCATTGGCTGAACAGGCTGCAAGACATACTCACTCAAATGAATGTAAGTTGGGTTCCTGTTTTCAATCTATATCTTTGTTTTGTTCAGTCTTGATGAACTCTTGACAGATGGGATTGGCACCACGAAATGAGCGGAAAGTCGCACATGTCCAAAACGAGTTATTAGCCGAAACGTTCATTTTTCAAGTGGGAGGTCGGTTTCGAGTTGTTAACGTTTTTACTTACAAACAAAACTTCTTTATCATATCACAACATTTTATAGCTCAATTAAAACTCTAAAGTGTGTTTTTTGGTGGCTGAATTGCACTGAGTGATAGTATAGTTGGCACGGTTCACGGACTTTGAACTCCGTTTTCTTAAAACAAGGGAGCATGACTTCAGCTATTTCAAAAGAGTATAGTGGTGGGTAGGAATAAGCTACAGCAACACACAATACATCATTTGAAAGCTTAAGATGATTTTTTTTCTAGAAATGTAATAATGTCAATTTTGTTATTTTGCGACTTTCGACCCATATCTTGGTGCCAGGTCACATATATTGGGTCAAAATGGCCCCCTAAAGACAATGGGCAGATATTATTTGCATGAATGTCATAGTGTATTGTTTTAATTCCGTCTACTTAAATTCCATAAGGCAATAAATTCCATAAAAAAGAAGTTTCCAGTCATTAATTATGTAAATCTTATTACTATTTGGAGAATCTTCTGCACATTTTTTGTAAACATTTCAAAGTGAACAAAGAAATTGGCAAGGCGGGACTTGAACCTGCGACCTCTGGAATACCGGTCCTGTGCAATTTTTGTAAACGTTTTTTTCAAAATGACTTTATTTAGGAGGGTCAGATTCTGCCCTCTTCCTCATCTGGTACCCCGATGCCCTGGGTGGAATCCTACAGCAATCTCAGCACGGTGGACAGCGCTGGCAGTGTGGACAGCTCGGGACCAACCTTTGAGGTGCCCAGCTCAGAGGGCAAGGAACCTTATACTGCGGGTACGTAATCCCTAAAGATGAGATTTTTGTTATTGTCTGTGGTCTTATTAACCCTAACTCCCTACTTCATTTTTCTTACACATAACCTGAATCCTGCCCATCATCTTCTGTAGCCACGGCTGTAGCCATTGTCAAAAGGTGTTTAGAACTTTAATGCTTGGCTTTATTTTATTGGCCGCATGTTTCTGCATAATCGAAGCTGTGTAAACAAAACTGTGTCATTTCGTCGTTGTTTTTTTAACTTGCAGTTGGCGATTACACCTTGACTGCAAGCGGCTACTACCAGCCAGCAGCATCAACTGCGGATTCTTCAAATGACCCCACTCAAAGTCAGCCCAACACATACAGCTATGACCACCAACAACAACAGCAACAACAACAACAACAACAACAGCAACAACAACAGCAACAACAACCTCAAGAGAACACGGCAGCGACCACGCAATATCCGGGCAACTACACGACGTATGGAGAGCAGCAACACAAACCGCTCTCATCGCTGCCTCAAAACCTGGACCCGGGCGCCTCCCTGACCAGCAACTATTCTGAATACAGCACGACCAGCGCGACATCGGTCGGGGAATCGGCAACGGAGTTTGAGGAAAGCGGAGCCTCGACGGCAGCCTTTGACTACTATGCAGCAGACACAAGAAGCGTAAGAACCCAAAACAAAAATTATTAGTGCAGAAATTTCAGTAAAACATTTCAAACTAGACAAAGACTCAATAAAGCGCAGACCCCCACCCCAAACAGAAACAGAAAACAGAAAGACAGACGGACAGCCCGACAGACAGACAGACAGACAGCGGTGCATACATTAATTCCGCCATTGGCGATGGGTGGAGGTATTAATCAAGCAGGACTTGAACCTGTGACCTATAGATTACCATTTCGGCTCTGTACAATTTGCGTCGGGGTGATGTAAATTCGATATTAGATTTTTGTTCTTTCGGGTTCTTTAAAGGCCCACTAGATAGAGTTGGTAATTTTTTTTTTAAGAATCCCTCGGACAATACTGAGTATACAGTGTAAAAAAATACGCAGATGAAGAGCACAAATCTTGGGGCCTTTTCAAATTCCTGGCTTCATCTTAGGCGCGGTCTCATTAATGACTGACTGTTCGGCGCCCCGGGAAGTCTGCAGGATACCCAGGACCAAAGTTAACAAAAGACCCCTTGACAACCGGGTATAACTGCGTCTGGAACGGTCATTTACATATCAAAGGACATGAATATTCCCGTTCTTCCCGCGGAGGCGCCGGGTTACCCTCAGCGCCCAGAAGGCTAATTTAAATATGAATGGTTCATCACGGGGCTGACAGTCCGCGAAATACCGGCCTGCCAAACCACAAGTATTTCGCGGCATTTGTGTATAATACTACTAGAAATGCCGAGACAATCAACGTACGAGTTGAAAAAAACCCAACTTCTCAGTAAATTAACGTGTACATAATGAATGCACCCCCAAATAAATTGTGCACGTACGTACCTTTACAAGTAATTAGTTCAAATTCGCCGAGGATTTAAAGGCGGATTCATACATACATACTTCACGAGAATGCCAATGCAAAACAAATTTCATATGTCATGAGACGACATTTTGCTTGAGAAATGTGTTCTACTTTTGCGAATTCACAGCGCGAAAACTCGATGAAGGGAAGAGAAGTCCAAATAATAAATACCCCGTTGGGCTCAATTCATTGAAATAACATCAACATAACCACTTATATGTGTGGAACAATCGGGGGACAACATTACCTAGAGAGGGGACAGGATAAACTGGAGGGGGACAGAATTAACGGCTCCAGGGGGACACTTTTACCTAGAAAATTCTGTCCCCCCGGACAATTTTACCGGGGGGACAGAATTACCGTCCACACCGGATTCCTTCTATTTGCAAATGCACTTCATCCGAGAAATAAATAGTCCGAAAGTCGCGTCAGGAAATAAAACAAAAATTATCAACAGAAAAAGCAATTTAACAGTGGTTTCTTTGACAACAATGTTGCTATGCAACTATCATTGTTTTGGGCGGCCCTAGTATTTGGGCCTTTATTAGCATCTTCAGGCCGATAATCTCATTGGTGCTACAATTCCGTCTCCATGACAATTTGCTGTATTGCACTTAGTTCCCACGGTCATTACTTGGCGATGGGCCAAGAAGTTTCCCGCGCAAAGCATCGGTTGGAGTTGTGGACGGCTGTTTACTGTGCAAGTAGTAGACCTACATAATTATATAATTGAGAGATAGCTTTCCTACATGTTACAACATTGTTGCCATGTGTGTTTTTCTAATCATCCTAAAAATAATAATTTATAAAATAAATATTTATTTCTAAAATTCCTGTAAACATTAATAAACAACGGATCATGAATATATATTAGATAAGGCCTAACAGGGTATACTTTCGGATTGTGCAAATGTGGAGGAAGAATAAAGCAACCGTTGATTATCCGTCCAGAGGCCTGCTACAGTGTCGAAAAACACCGACGATCTGCACCGTACCATCAGCATCGGGGAGAATTAATTTGCTTTCATTTAGCAACTTGTCTGTTAAAATTACTTGTGCGCTTCCCCTATCTTCATTTTAAGTGCATACATAAACTGTCGTCGTGTTCCCCGAGCTACATGTAGCAATATTACCGCTTAAAATATTGCGTGCCAGCGGGGATTTCCCGAGGCCATTTTCCAAACCACAACTTCGTCTCCACTGCACTTGGGCTTCGTTCATGTAGTTTGCCAATAGTGATGGAGCCCGTACTGGGCCTAGGCTGGGGATTGGAAAACGGCCCGTGTGGTTTAGTCCCGATTGCCGGTCGTGGATTGCGTGCGTGGATCACTGGAAAGTTCGGATCCTGTAAATTGGCCGTTTCGTGTATAATATCGCGTAAAGTTCTTTTTTTTCGTTTAGCAGTGAGTTTGAAACATAAAGATGGATATATGCAAGATAAAGGTATCAGAAGAAATAGGAGATTGTAATCTTCTTAAATGATGCAAACTTTAACAAACATTTGTGATTAATGTTGCAGTGTCTGTTCGTGAAAACGGTGAAAGGACATGTATGATGTATTAATTCGTCCCTTCGTAAAAACGAAAAACACGCTTGGGGATACATTTTTCTTAATCCCCTAAAATAATACCCCTTAAAAATAATAAATAATACCTCTCAACAACTTAAAACCAATGCCCTCTTTTCGTGTTCGTGTTCGCCAATAACCAGTTTGGTACAGCTGTAGTGGGATCATGTTTATTCATTTAACCATTGAAGCGATGACAATAGCGCACAGCCAGCCTGCTCATTAAACTTCGCCGCGCTTGAGCGCACACCCCATCCAGTTCGCGGATTCCCGTTCTCCTTGACAACGACGTACCGATCGGGAAGAACGGGGCAAGAACGCACAGTCTTTAATGAGACCGCGCCTTAGTCGAATTTAGGCCCCAAACTCTGGGAACTGCAGCTGCATGCTGGTGCTTGTAATGCTTCAGAGACATTCAATCGGTTGATATCAAGCAGAAAGGTAGAATATTTACATTTGGTTTGCTCCTCAGGATGGTCTCAGTAATTCATAAGTCAGAGACGAAGTCGGAGGCGAAGCCGAAGATGAAGCGAAGGTTTTGAAAACCCCATAAATATTGATCAAATTTTGGCAGAGTGACTTATTACTTGCCTGTTACTGAGTTCAGTATAGTCTGAGCACCGCTGGTTTTAATATTAACTGTCGACGCTTTAAATAATTGCACCAATCAGTAGATGACGGGCACTGATAACAACTTATTATTAACGTTGGACTGAACACCAGTCCAATCAATCAACCTGTCGGACTTGTTTACCCCTAGATTTGAAGCTCCGATCATTGTCACTGCTCAAGACTTGTGGTGGGTGATCGATATAAAAAACAGATTTGCTGCACTGTGGCCAGTTACAAGACGTGTACTCATCTCTTTCTATGCATCAATGTGCTGATTTCTCATAGCCTCCCAGAGCAAGTTACTCGTTGAATGTAGCACATGTGTAAATTTAAAACTGCCCTTTCCACTGGAATACACAGAATTATAATTTACGGCGAGAAGGACTTGTATTCTCGAAGAGCACACAGCAGTACTGACACACAGGCAGCACGCAACTTCTCAAACATCGACCTACGCTAACGTCGCAGCTTTGTTTAGAAATGGATATGGCTCTTCTGACATCACCAGCGCCGACGCCACAGATGCCGGGCAACTATGAGCCAAACTCGATTCTGATTGGGATTGAAATTTCCCTGAGCATCGTGGGACTGCTTGGCAATCTCCTCGTGGTTGTGACAATCTTCAAGAGCAAGTCTTTGCACAGCCTCTCCCACTATTTCCTTCTCAATCTGGCCATTGCTGACAGTCTGGTGTGCATCACCGGCCTAATGAGCTCAATGTTTGTTTTTGCGTATCTGTATGACGGATGCAAACTAGATACTTTGTGGTTGCTTGCAGTGGCTGTGTACTTGAAGAAGTCTTTTATGGAGCAATCGATACTCGGTCTTCTTTTGGTCACCTTCGAGCGATACATCGGCATCGTTCATTCTCTCCGTCATTGCAGTTTCTTTTCCAGAAGAAAAGTCATTCTTCTCATCCTTATTGTTTGTTCACGCCTCTCTTCTTAGAAGCTTTGCCATGGGTTTGTTTCGTTTTGCTAAATCAGACACTAAACTGCACAGAGTCTAATTCCCTTGATGACCCAAGTGATCCTGTCCCAAATCCGTTTTTGGGCGGGATTATATTTTTTATGGTGAATTGCCTCTTGCTGTTTGCCGTACCGGCTGTCGCAATGATCTTGATGTACATTCAGATCCTGAAGGATCTGAAGCAGAGCGCCCGGAGAAGGCAGAATCTCGGCATCCAGGAATGCTACCCCGATGAGCTGCATCGCGCCATGCAGAGGCTCACCCACACCCTGCTGATGGTCATTGTCGCCTTCCTGATGCTCATTTTCCCAGCGACAGTCATCCATTTGGTGTCTACAATCATCTTCAAGGACACATTAAACGAATCGTTCACCATTGCCCTGCAGTGTTCACTAATCTTAGCTGTGATCAACTCTGGGATTAACCCTGTCCTGTACGGTCTCAAGTATGACCGATTTCAGCAGGCAATTAAATCCACCTTCCGCTGTCGGTCAAACCCCACAAAAAAATGTAGCACAATGAATGCGAAGACAAATATTAAACCGATGGCACCACCGCAATTGAGGAAACCACGAATTGCACCTATCTACTGTGAAAGTAACGTTTAAGACTGTTCTTGTTCTCGGGAATAAACTGCTCTGATCCCTTGAGACCTTCATTTTTAAGAGCAAGTCTTTGCACAGCCACCCCCTACTGTGTTCTCCTTGATCTGACCATAGCCGCCAGTCTGGTGTGCGCTACTGACTTATAGAGGCAGATGATGCCATTTGTGACCGGCTCTACACAAAGGTGTATTAAGTCGCAAAAACAGAAATTGAGTTATATACATGGTTGAAACGCCTACAACATAAGCTTTCATTTGGTATATAATAGAGCTCCATAGCCCCTCTTATTTTGGAGATATGACGTGTTTACATATTGGTTACTTCTTGGAGTTCAAATTACACAACTGAGAAAACAGGCTTTGAAATAGCCGGCTCTGTTGTACTACAACAGAACGATGCACACAAAATGGGATTTTTTCCCACTTTATTTATCAAAATCAACATTTCTTTGAATGAAACCTGAAACTGTAGGTATTAAAGATGTCCTTCATGACAAAAAATAAAAATCACATTTTGATGAAATGTTTACCCTCTCAATGTTGAGCAGGCCATTACATGATAGTGCACAGCGCGACTTAATACACCTTTTTGTAGAGCCGGTCACATTTTAAGGAGATGTCTACCTGAGCAATCTGTGCCGAGTCTCTTGGTGGTCACCTTTGTGTGTTACTTTGGCATCGTTTACTCACTCTCTCATCGCAGTTTCTTTACTAGATAATATCTTTCTGATTCTTTTACATGTACTTCAGTATAAAATATATTTATTACATTTAGAGAGAAAAAAAAATGCCCTAGGCGATAGAATGTCACCAAAAATATGTAAATAACGGTGCTAATAAACTAAGTGTTGGCATCTTGTCGTAGTTGCATTATCAAAACAGTAATATTTTACTGAAAAAAACAAAACTTGTAAGTTCGATAAAAAATACCAGTGGTCTCGGTAACTTGAAAATAAACGCAGCGCGAACTGGTTAAGGATTGTGAAAACTAGTTGTAGATACGTGTACATTAGCTGGTTTTATCGTATGTCGTTGCACAAAAACAATTAAATCTGCAGTTTTGCAACTGCGTTCTTGGAAGAACCAAAAAGTGTTTACATCATTGTGCTATAGTGTGTTATAGAACCGACATATTCCATGTAGCTATTATCCCTATACTTTATACGCACTCAACCTAAAAGGAATTCCTGAGATTCCGGGAACACAATGGTCAACACAAAAGAGGGAGGGTTTTCTCTGCCACATATCGTGCTTCATATGATGTTTTAGCTTATGCATGGTACCCTGTCTCTTCAATATGTGTTATTATAACCCATACTTTGAGACCAAACTAGCTGACCACTGATGCCCACCGTGTACAGCAACGCGCTAGCGTTAGCAGACGACATGCGCATTTTAAAAAATGCCTCGCGTATAGATACAAACGTTCTACGCGTACAGTTAATCGCGCGCAGTATCAAGATTTGACGCGTCCTTGTTACAAGTTACCGTAGAACTGTTGCATTCGGCCAATCATTGGCTTACATGATGCTTGATTAATGCTGGTTCAGAGAACCCTTTTTCGCTTCTTCTTGAAACCCATGATATGTCTACCTGATAATCCACTCCACGTGATCGAGTCTCGACCAATCAGAAGCCAGCAACTCTCCTAGGTATTTATTAAAAGTAAATAACCCTGACAATTTGATTGATTTGATTGGAAATAAGACCGCGGAGATGTATATTACTTCTTTGTCTTAACTAATGTTTGCTCACCCTGGTGAGACAAGATTTTGCTCTGCCCTTGAGATGAGTCTCACAAAATAAATCCAGACATTATTCATACACTTCCTATAAATTTTATCGACACAATTAATATATTATAATTAACTGGACAGTTAAACAGGAGGCCCTGCTAGTCCTGGGGGACTGGTCATGGGGGGTTGACCAGACACTCGGAGCCATTGTCCCCTCATCACCCGGAGGTATGTGGACCTGTGAAAATACCGGCGGGGCCCGGGCCCTTAAACTGCAAGGGAAACGGCCGGCCTTGCGGGACAAATTTAGACAGGGTGCCGTGTGTCTGGGGAATCCTCTGTGGCCCGCCTTCCACGGGATTCTCCTGGAAAACTGCCTAGAATCAGCCTATCGTTATTCTTCTATACAATGGTTTTTCATTCTTTTGATAATTGTTCCTTCTGACTCCGAGTTCTTATATTCTCCACAGTTCACTTGATTGTTTTTTTTGTTACTAACTATTGTCTTATATTTGTACACATTCCCGCCGTGAATATGGCCACTGATGCCGGTACGGCGTTAAACCCAAAACTCACTCACTCACTCACTCTTAACTAATGACTTGGGAGATTGACAATATTGAGCTACCACAAGTTACTGATGACAGAGACCGCAGAGACTTATTACTGTTTTTTTTTTAATAATGACTTTAAAGGTAGGATACACCATTTGCAGATATCAACAATATTTACTACCCAAATATTAAGAAATATCTAAATCATTTGAAAGTAAATATTGATTTTAGGCATACAGCAAAATGATTGCGCTAGATATCCTGTAAATATTCCGAAAAATAAAATTTAAAAAAAATGTTGCGATCACTGTCCGATAACAAGAATAACTGCTCGACGCCGGTTGAAAAAAACCAGCTGTTTTTCGTGCTTTTCTCGGCATCCATGACTGTAAAACTTCAGACAGGTCAGTTAAACGATATTTACTTTAAAATGCAACCCTCCAAATTTAATCATTCATGATAATTCAAGCAATCACCAATGGTGTATCCAACTTTAAAGGGAAACTCCACCCATAGTTTGTAATTGCATAATGTTAAAGAGTGTCTATTGCCATTGTGACTTTTTTTTTTATTTCTTTTTTATCGGTTTCGGTAATCATATAAAACGGATTTTCTCGCACTGCGCTTACCGTCATGCGAGCCGCCATTTTGTTCTGGTTTATCGGTACATCCGAGATATGTGACGTAGTGTCTGCACCATCAGTACTCGAAGCCCGATCGATAGCGGCCCTGCACGCGCAAGGAATGCAAGTGAACCCTTTTGTGTACGGTATAGTGTATACATAATGTGTACTGTACATGTGAAAGTGGGCTCAAAATTGTACGGAGAAAGACCTGATGCAATAATTACTAGCTCACAGATTTTCAAATAATACAAAAATAAACGATAGTTTGTGGCGCGTCAAGTCGATATTCTGCACAGAAATGCAATACATGTACTCGCAATAGTCGGGCGCCGTACAACATACGTCTGCATAATGTAGTTGGCCGCGTCAAGGTGGGATACCAGTGCGAACAACAGGCAATAAAGCGATGTGCATTGAGGTGCAGACACTACGTCATAATTTCCCGGGCGAGGCGGGAAATTTGAACAATATGGCCGCGCCCTTGTACTCCTAAATGGCAAGAAATCGTGAATATAATAGGCGCGTGTGTCGTTCTCGGTAACAAATCAAAAGAAATTCTCTTCGGAGTCAGTATGTTACCATATTCTTTTAGACTAGGTAAAATATTATTTAGCCTGGAATTTCCCTTTAAGGGATTGACAATATCGAGCTACCACAAGTTCCGGATGACAGAGACCACAGAGATTTATTACTGTTTTCTTGACTAATGACTTGGGAGATTGGCAATATCGAGCTAAGTTACTGATGACGGAGACCACAGAGACTTATTACTGTTTTCTCGACTAATAACTTGGGAGATTGACATTATTGAGCTAAGTTACTGATGACGGAGACCACAGAGACTTATTACTGTTTTCTCGACTAATAACTTGGGAGATTGACATTATTGAGCTAAGTTACTGATGACAGAGACCACAGAGACTTATTACTGTTTTCTGGACTAATAACTTGGGAGATTGACAATATCGAGCTAAGTTACTGATGATGGAGACCACAGAGACTTATTACTGTTTTCTCGACTAATAACTTGGGAGATTGACATCACCGAGCTAAGTTTAATACTGATGACGGAGACCACAGAGACTTATTGCTGTTTTCTGGACTAATAACTTGGGAGATTGACAATATCGATCTAAGTTACTGATGACGGAGACCACAGAGACTTATTACTGTTTTCTGGACTAATAACTTGGGAGATTGACAATATCGAGCTAAGTTACTGATGACGGAGACCACAGAGACTTATTACTGTTTTCTCGACTAATAACTTGGGAGATTGACAATATCGAGCTAAGTTACTGATGACGGAGACCACAGAGACTTATTACTGTTTTCTGGACTAATAACTTGGGAGATTGACAATATCGAGCTAAGTTACTGATGACGGAGACCACAGAGACTTATTACTGTTTTCCCGACTAATAACTTGGGAGATTGACAATATCGATCTAAGTTACTGATGACAGAGACCACAGAGACTTATTACTGTTTTCTCGACTAATAACTTGGGAGATTGACAATATCGAGCTAAGTTACTGATGACGGAGACCACAGAGGATTATTACTGTTTTCTCGACTAATGACTTGGGGAATTGACATTATCGAGCTACCACAAGTTACTGATAAGCGCCGTTAGGTCAGAGTATACAGCCTTCTGCCTTAAGCCGTGTTCGCACTGGATAAACATTTTGGGTAACTGTACCATGACGCCGGGTAACATTCCGATGTGTTAATCTTTCCACCGTCCACACTTGGATTTAATTGACGCGGGTAGAATTGCCGAGACCATGGGTAAACTAACCGAGCTGGCTCCAAAACAATAAAGAGGGTGCCCTGCGTGACCTATGACCGCGACTTGACGACCGGATCGTCTGTTCCCGACTATAGCTCTCAACATTAAATCTTCCATCACCGGGTGATGGAAGATTTAACCGAGACGTCGCGTCCGCACTGGATTTTCTGGCTCGGTTAAACTGACGTGGTCAATCTTCCTGGGCACCTTTGGCTCGGTTAAACCGAAATGCGTGGGTGTGCTTCCCGGCACTATCTGCCTGAACACGCTTCGGATCGAGTTTCGTTAAAATAATCCCGCCCCTCGGCTCGGTGATGTTAAAATAATCCCGGCGCGAACTGGTTAAGAATACAAATTGCTTAAGCACAAAACATTCTTGCTTAGAAAAACCAGCTTACCAGCCACAACTCCATGTGATGTACTGTATATTGTTTGTGATTTGTACTTAGCATAACAATCGCATGGAATTTTTGCTCCCTACCTGATTTATTAAGCAAGGGTTTTTGTGCTTAAGCAAAATGTTGTGCTTAAGCAGCTCTATGAAATTGGCTCCTGGTTTTCTCGACTCAAGACTTGATGCATGGAGGACATTGAGCTCCAGCATTTATTAATGGGTGTACTATAGCCTTTGCCTTATTAATACGCGTTTGTCTCATTGAATAATTGCTAGCGTTATTTGCCCATGTTGAATCATCAAGTGTTCATTTATCATACCGAGTGCATCTATCCATCCGTAGATGTTCGGCACTGTTTGCAAATTAGTTATAACTGTGGCCTTTGTACCAATTAAACTGTCAGGCTTGTTTACGCCCCGGAACAACGTGATTAACTCGGGACGTTTTACCCAAGATTAGTATAAAAACGTTGGCAGAAAACTCTTGTTGCACTCTGGATTCTGTCATGCACTGAATTCATCTCGTAAAACCTGTAGTCCTGCAGCGATTCTCATAAACCTGAAGGAGTCAAGTGATTGTTTTGCATGACGCAGAATGTCCAACTCGGATAAAGTAGCAACAACAGAAAACTCTTGCCTCACTCAGAAGGCTGACAGGCACTGAATTCATCTTGTGAAACCTGTAGTCCTGCAGCGTTTTTTCATAAACCTGAAGAAGTCAAGTGATTGTTTTGCATGACGCAGAATGCCCAAATGGGATAAAGTAGCAACCACAGAAAACTCTTGCCGCACTCAGAAGGCTGACAGGCACTGAATTCATCTTGTGAAACCTGTAGTCCTGCAGCGTTTTTTCATAAACCTGAAGAAGTCAAGTGATTGTTTTGCATGACGCAGAATGCCCAAATGGGATAAAGTAGCAACAACAGAAAACTCTTGCCGCACTCAGAAGGCTGACAGGCACTGAATTCATCTCGTTAAACCTGTAGTCCTGCAGCTTTTCTCATAAACCTGAAGGAGTCAAGTGATTGTTTTGCATGACGCAGAATGCCAAACTTGGATAAAGTAGCAACCACAGTAAACTCTTGCCGCGCTCAGAAGGCTGACAGGCACTGAATTCATCTTGTTAAACCTCTAGTCCTGCAGCTTTTCTCATAAACCTGAAGAAGTAAAGTGATTATTTGCGCTATGCCGAATGCCAAACTGGGATAAAGTAGCAACTACAGATATGGCTTTACTGACAACACCAATGCCGACGTCACAGATGCAGGAATTCTCCAAGCCAAGTCCAATTCTGATTGGAGTTGAAATTTCCCTGGGCACCGTGGGACTGATTGGCAATCTCCTCGTAGTTGTGACAATCCTCAGGAGCAAGTCTTTACACAGCCTCCCCCACTATTTCCTTCTCAATCTGGCCATTGCTGACAGTCTGGTGTGCATCACCGGCCTAATGAGCTCAATGTTTGTTTTTGCGTTGGTGTATGACGCATGCAAACTAGATTCTTTGTGGTTGCTTGCAGTGGCTGTGTACTTGAAGAAGTCTTTTATAGAGCAATCGGTACTCGGTCTTCTTCTGGTCACCTTCGAGCGATACATCGGCATCGTTCATTCTCTCCGTCATTGCAGTTTCTTTTCCAGAAGAAAAGTCATTCTTCTCATCCTTATTGTTTGGTTCACGCCTCTCTTCTTAGAAGCTTTGCCATGGGTTTGTTCCGGTCTGCTAGATCGTACACTAACCTGCACAGAGTCTGATTCCCTTGATGACCCAAGTGATCCAGTCCCAAATTCGTTTTTGGTCATGACTATATTTGTGATGGTGAATTGCCTCTTGCTGTTTGCCGTACCGGCTGTCGCAATGATCTTGATGTACATTCAGATCCTGAAGGATCTGAAGCAGAGCGCCCAGAGAAGGCAGAATCTCGGCATCCAGGAATGCTACCCCGATGAGCTGCATCGCGCCATGCAGAGGCTCACCCACACCCTGCTGATGGTCATTGTCGCCTTCCTGATGCTCATTTTCCCAGCGACAGTCGTCCATTTGGTGTCTACAATCATCTTCAAGGACTCATCAAACGAATCGTTCGCCATTGCCCTGCAGTGTTCACTAATCTTAGCTGTGATCAACTCTGGGATTAACCCTGTCCTGTACGGTCTCAAGTATGACCGATTTCAGCAGGCAATAATATCCACCTTCCGCTGTCGGTCAAACCCCACAAAAAAATGTAGCACAAAGGATGCAAAGACAAATATTAAACCGATGGCACCACCGCAATTGAGAAAACATCGAATTGCACCTATCTACTGTGAAAGTAACGTTTAAGACTGTTCTTGTTCTCAGGAATAAACTGCTCTGATCCCTTGAGACCTTCATTTTTAAGAGCAAGACTTTGCACAGCCACCCCCTACTGTGTTCTCCTTGATCTGACCATAGCCGCCAGTCTGGTGTGCGCTACTGACTTATAGATGCAAATGATGCCATTTGTGACCGGCTCTACAAAAAGGTGTATTAAGTCGCAAAAACAGAAATTGAGTTATATACATGGTTGAAACGCCTACAACATTTGGTATATAATAGAGCTTCATAGCCCCTCTTATTTTGGAGATATGACGTGTTTACATATTGATTACTTCTTGGAGTTCAAATTACACAACTGAGAAAACAGGCTTTGAAATAGCCGGCTCTGTTGTACTACAACAGAAGATGCACACAAAATGGGATTTTTTCCCACTTTATTTATCAAAATCAACATTTCTTTGAATGAAACCTGAAACTGTAGGTATTAAAGATGTCCTTCATGACAAAAAATAAAAATCACATTTTGATGAAATGTTTACCCTCTCAATGTTGAGCGGGCCATTACATGATAGTGCACAGCGCGACTTAATACACCTTTTTGTAGAGCCGGTCACATTTTAAGGAGATGTCTACCTGAGCAATCTGTGCCGAGTCTCTTGGTCAGTGGTCACCTTTGTGTGTTACTTTGGCATCGTTTACTCACTCTCTCGTCGCAGTTTCTTTACTAGAGAATAGCTTTCTGATTCTTTTACATGTACTTCAGTATAACATATATTCCTTACATTTAGAGAGAAAAAAAATGCCCTAGGCGATAGAATGTCACCAAAAACATGTAAATAACGGTGCTAATAAACTAGTGTTGGCATCTTGTAGTAGTTGCATTTAATATCAATACAGGAATATTTTACTGAACAAAACAAAACTTGTTTGTTCGATAAAAAATACCAGTGGTCTCGGTAACTTGAAAATAAACCTGGCGCGAACTGGTTAAGGATAGTGAAAACTAGTTGTAGATGCGTGTACATTCGTTGGTTTTATCGTATGTCGTTGCACGTAAACAATTAAATCTGCAGTTTTGCAACTGCGTTCTTGGAAGAACCAAAAAGTGTTTACATCATTGTGCTATAGTGTGTTATAGAACCGACATATTCAATGTAGCTTTTTTATAAAAAGTCATTCATCGAACATTCTAATTTACGGAGGCGAAGCTGTAGAGAAATGGAACTTGTTCTAGTTTCAAAAGCCTCAAATGTCAATGACAGCCACATTCAGGGGCCAATTTCACAGAACTGCTAAGCACAAAAATTTGCTTAGCATGAATGAAAAATTGTCCTTGGTAAAAACAAGGTTACAGACCAAATTTTCACCTGATCTTTATTGTTTTTGATTAATAATAAGCTGTTTTTTTGCTTAGCATGATAAACATGTAGAATTTTGGCTGATAACTTGTTTTTAGTGAGCAAGACTTTTTTGTGCTAAGCAAATTTTGTGCTAAGCAAATTTTGTGTTTAAAAACAGGTTACCAGCCAAAATTCTAATCCCAAAACCAGCTGAATATCAATCGAAAACAATAAAGATCACGTGAAAATTTGGTCTGTAACCTTGTTTTTGACAAGGACAAATTTTCATGCTAAGCAAATTTTTGTGCTTAGCAGCTCCGTGAAATTGGCCCCAGGAGTTACTAATACTCATGAACATGGAAAGTCCGCAGGTTAGCGTGCGTTTTAAGTAAGTGTTCAACGTGCAGCAACAGCTATCCATTAAATCCTGGAGCAATCTTAGCAATTCTTCCTGGGAGATAAAAAGTAAATAATCCAGACAGTTTGATTGATTTGATTGGTAATAAGACTGCAGAGACATATATTACTTTTTTTTTTCACTAATGACTTGGGGGATTGACAATATTGAGCTACCACAAGTTACTGATGACAGAGACCGCAGAGACTTATTACTGTTTTCTCAACTAATAACTTGAAGGATTGACAATATTGATCTACCACAAGTTACTAATGACAGAGACCGCAGAGACTTATTAATGTGTTTTTTTAATAATGACTTTAAAGGTAGGATACACTATTTGCAGATATCAACAATATTTACTACCAAATTTTTAAGAAATATCTAACTCATTTGAAAGTAAATATTGATTTTAGGCATACAGCAAAATGATTGCGCTAGATATCCTGTAATTATTCCGAAAAATAAAATGTTAAAACAAAAAATTGGGATCGCCGTCTGATAACATAAGAAAAGAATAACTGCTCGACGCCGGTTTAAAAAAAACAAAACGCTGTTTTTCAAGCTTTTCTCGGCATCCATGACTGTAAAACTTCGGACAGGTCAGTTAAACGATATTTACTATAAAATACAACCCCCCAAATTTAATCATTCATGATAATTCAAGCAATTACAATGGTGTATCCTACCTATGGTGTATCCTACCTATGGTGTATCCTAAGGGATTGACAATATCGAGCTACCACAAGTTACTGATGACAGAGACCGCAGAGAATTATTACTGTTTTCTCGACTAATAACTTGGGAGATTGACAATATCGAGCTAAGTTACTGATGACAGAGACCGCAGAGAATTATTAAGGTTTTCCCGACTAATGACTTAGGGGTTTGACATTATCGAGCTACCACAAGTTACTGATGGGCGCCGTTAGGTCAGAGTATATAGCCTTCTGCCTTGGTACGTGTTTGTCTCCTATCGATTAATTGCTTCCACCAACTTGCCAATTTTGAAGCATCCAGAGTTCATTTAGGTCTGAAAGCAGCAGTTTTGTTTACGTTTTAATTGCATCCATCAGTAGATGACAGGCACTGTTAGCAAGATAGTAATAATAACTTCATTCTTTTCTGATCAATCAAACTGCCGGGCTTGTTTACCCACGCTCCAAGAGCAGCTCGATCAAGCTCTGGGGCCAATTTCATAGAGCTGCTAAGCACACAAATTTGCTTAGCACAAAAAAGTCTTGCTCATTAAAAACAGGTTACCAGCCAAAATTCTACGGGTTTTTCACGCTAATCCCCAAACCAGCTGAATATCAATCGAAAACAATAAAGATCACGTGAAAATTTGGTCTGTAACCTTGTTTTTGCCAAGGAAAATTTTTCATGCTCAGCAAATTTTTGTGCTCATAGAGCTGCTTAAGAATACAAATTGCTTAAGCACAAAACATTCTTGCTTAGTAAAACCAGCTTATATACCAGCCACAACTCCATGTGATGTCCTGTATATTGTTTGTGATTGGTACTTGTTGTTAGCTTAGCATAACAATCACATGAAATTTTTGCTCCCTACGTGATTTATTAAGCAAGGGTTTTTGCGCGTAAGCAAAAATGTAAGCAGCTCTGTGAAATTGGCTCCTGGTTTTCTCGACTCAAGACTTGATGCATGGAGGATATTGAGCTCCAGCATTTATTGATGGGTGTACTATAGCCTTTGCCTTATTAATACGTGTCTGTCTCATATTGAATACTTGCTAGAGTTAATTGCCCATGTTGAATCATCAAGTGTTCATTTATCATACCGAGTGCATCTATCCATCAGTAGATGACCGGCACTGTTTGCAAAATAGTTATAACTGTGGCCTTTGTACCAATCCATTAAATCAAACTGTTAGGCTTGTTTACGCCCCGGAACAACGTGATTAACTCGGGACGTTTTACCCAAGATTAGTATAAAAACGTTGGCAGAAAACTCTTGCCGCACTCAGAAGGCTGACATGCACTGAATTCTTCTCATGAAACCTGTAGTCCTGCAGCGTTTCCCATAAACCTGAAGGAGTCGAGTGATTGTTTTGCATGACGCAGAATGCCCAACTCGGATAAAGTAGCAACAACAGAAAACTCTTGCCGCACTCAGAAGGCTGACATGCACTGAATTCATCTCATGAAACCTGTAGTCCTGCAGTCCTGCAGCGTTTCTCATAAACCTGAAGGAGTCAAGTGATTGTTTTGCATGACGCAGAATGCCCAACTCGGATAAAGTAGCAACAACAGAAAATTCTTGCCGCACTCAGAAGGCTGACAGGCACTGAATTCATCTCATGAAACCTGTAGTCCTGCAGCGTTTCTCATAAACCTAAAGAAGTCAAGTGATTATTTGCTCGATGCAGAATGCCAAACTGGGATAAAGTAGCAACCACAGATATGGCTCTCCTGACAACACCAGTGCCGACGTCACAGATGCAGGAATTCTCCGAGCCAAGTCCAATTCTGATTGGAGTTGAAATTTCCCTGGGCACCGTGGGACTGATCGGCAATCTCCTCATAGTTGTGACAATCCTCAGGAGCAAGTCTTTACATAGCCTCCCCCACTATTTTCTCCTCAATCTGGCCATTGCCGACAGTTTGGTGTGCATCACCAGTATTATTAGCTTGCAGTTTTTTTTTAGGTATGAATTATGCATGCAAGATACTGTGCTGTTGCTTGCAGGGGTCTCTTATTCTTACTTGAAGAAATCTGTTATGGAGCAATCAGTACTTGGTCTTCTCCTGGTCACCTTTGAGCGATACATCGGCATCGTTCATTCGCTCCGTCATCGCAGCTTCTTTACCAGGAGAAAAGTCATCCTTCTCCTCCTTTTTGCTTGGTGCACGCCTCTCTTTTTTGGAGCTGTTCCATGGGTTTGGTTTTTTGTGCAGAAACAGACGCTAAACTGCACAGAGTTTTTTTCCCGTATTGATGACCTCTATGATCCATTTTTAGACGGAGCAATTTTTGTGATTCTTAACGGCGTCTTCCTGTTTGCCGTACCGGCTGCCGCAATGATCTGGATGTACATTTGGATCCTGAAGGATCTAAAGCAGAGCGCCCGGAGAAGACAGAATCTTGGCTTCCAGGGATGCTACCCCGATAAGCTGCATCGGGCCATGCAGAGGCTCACCCACACCCTGCTGCTGGTCACTGCTGCCTTTCTGACGCTCATTCTACCGGAGAAGGTTGTCTATTTAGTTGCCCTGTGTATCTTCGAGGACGCATCGATAGAAGCATTCCGCACTGCCCTGCAGTGTTCAATAATCTTATCCCTGATCAACTCGGGGATCAACCCTGTCCTGTACGGTCTCAAGTATGACCGGTTCCAGCAGGCGATAATATCAACTTTCTGCTGTCGGTCAAACAGGGCCGCAAACCAAAACACACCGGATAAGAAGAAAATTCAACCAATAGAACAACAAAAATTGGGAGAACCTCAAACTTGCTTTATTTACTATGAAACTAGTGTTTAGGTTGTTTTTATAACCCTAACCTACCTGAATCTATCATAATCCATTTCTTGTTCTGGAGGAGTTTGGCAGATTCAGGATACCTTCATATTGAACAGTCGCCAATACCAACATTTATTGTACATAAACGAATAGGTGGACTTTGGCGGGTTCAGGATACTTTAGTAGAAACATCCAAGAGGTTAGGGTAAATACATTTTTGATCCCACAAGATTCTTTTTTCCATTTATAGACTGATCTTTACGACCAATAAATACACTAATATTGCATGTAGGAACCTTGCTATTTTACCTTCTGGTAAGTGGTAATAAAGATTTGAATATATAATTTATAACTATTTCTAACATTTAATGATTGAAAACGTTCTGATATATAAACGATGTAAACAACACTGGATGTAGCTATAAACTCGCGGTTTTCTATGCCGCGACATACTTGTAAGCACTTAAAACTTAAACTCCTGCAACTTTGTTCTTGGAAGAACAAGAAAGCGTGTTAATAACGTCATTATGAAGTACCGTCGGCTGTTAAATGAACTGCAAAAATTCTACGTAGCTTTCTAACAGTGATCCGTGGAGCTTTGCCATTTCCCGATTGAAAGCCGGGAGGGAAATAGAGCTGGTTCTGTTTTTTCACTGGATCAGGTGTCGGTAATTCTTGTAACTATGAGAGACCTACAGACGGACGTGCTTCATGAGATGATTACATCAGATATATACATCAGTGCGCAGAGTTCATCAGCAGCTTTTAATTAACCCTCCTACTCTTCTGCACTTCAAAAACCCATCAATTTTGCAAGACCACTTTTGCCCACGGAGTTTAGCATCCGCACTTCAATTCCCATTGAGGTAAATTTGTTTGCGTCCAGGCATGAGATTTTGTAGACTTCTGTATAAAATCTGACTTTTTCAATCTCAGAGGAAGAGAGTTTGTACACACTAAAATGCATGTTTCAGACATTTCAATTTATTTTTTTTTTTATTTTTTTTTGTTTACAACAAAACCTGGTGTTTGAGTTTTACTGGATGGGAATTGTTGGGGTTTAAAGGGAACTTCGGCAACTTCATCTGATAAATTATGATGTAGTCAATAAGGCAATTTGTATCCAAGTGGTGAGGTATAACTTGAAGCTGATTTCACTAATGCTATTGACCATTTCGCACCGGGATTATTTTAACATCACCGAGCCGAGGCGGGTTCAGGCCGATGGTACCGGAAAGCACACCTACGCAATTCCGGCCTTGCTCGCTGCTGACAGACATTTTCACCCTTGCTCGTGACGTGTTTATTCGTCATCCGTTTTGAATCTGGGGAAACTTTGCATGTATACGTCCACCGGCGCGAACTGGTTAAAGATCAATTGTAGGAAGAGTAACTCGTCCTAACTTGCAATAGATCCGATGCAGTTAGTATGAGTTAGTCTTTCTCAGATTGATCTTTTTCGTGAAATCATCCCCACGAACCTTGTCTAGCAAGTAGCAACCATTGATTGATTGTTTTATTTTAAAACTGATTCCAATCCTTTACAACCCACAGGGTTCATTCAGCCAGTACGGTGCTGCGCAGGCAGGCAGCCCACCCTCCCCTGCCGACACCCTGACACCCCCGGCTACCCCTGGTGGAAGGACCCGTAACTATTCAGCGGGCTCTACCACTCAGCCGCATGGGGAGGAGGCAAAGCCGGAGCCCACGCCAGCGGCCAAGGAGAAACCAAAGAATAAACCCAAGGCCAAACAGGTGACTGCTGGCTCTATAGTCTTTAAAAATTGTCCTCTACAAACTTGGCTCCCTAGCTCTATGTTGGCAGTTTTATTCCTATTTTTTTTCCAGTGTTTTTGGTCATTTAAAATAAAATCTTTTATTTGTGACCTGTTCCAACGAAACCCGGGCAAAGTCGCACAATGTGTTTTGTCACAATGTACCCCTGAAGTCATTTCTGGATGGATTTTACCATTTTTAGGTTTTAGGTTTTCCTAAGTCACTCACTATTAATCTACAATCTCCTCAAATTTGAACAAAATCCGTCTACCAGAAGTGTGTTTTTTTGTCAATTTTGTGAAACATTTGTGTATAGAAATAATACGCTTTTCTGAACTTCAAAGCTGTTTATCTCATAATTAGGTTGTCAGGGTTTTATCACTAAATCCAGACCCCAGGGAAGATAGGGTGGGGGTACATATGTAAATGATACATCATTTTAAAGCTGAGAACCTAGAGAATTTCAAAAAAGCAAAATCTGAAAAACTAAAAAGTCGACTTTGTCCGGGTTTCGTTGGAACAGGTCACATTTCTATCCATTTGTGTTACAATAATTTACCGTGATTTGTCGTAGGGCGGTGGGCGAGGCTGGTTCGGCGGGTTCTTCAGTAAAGTGGTTGGGCGGGGAAATCAGGTCCACCTCCCTGATGATAGCGACAAGTCCGTAAGTTAACGAGGCTAGAGTTGTAATTCCTCATTTCCCAGTAATAAAAAAACACCAAAAAGTAGGAAAACAATGAACCCCTTGACGCCGGTATTACCGGCATCCTACCTCTCCCTGCATCGGATTATACGCATAAATGCACAGCAGCCTTTGTCCATTAGCTGCACTGCACAATGGATCTGAGCGTGCAGCTGCTACACAGGCCGTCTTGTACGGCATAGCACAGCTGTCCACAGCATTCTGGATGGATTTAGCGGCTATTGGCGCTTCTCTTTGTCAAAGGGGTTAATGCTGTCCACACGGTGTGTGTTCCTTTAAATCCTTTAGCCCTTGTACTGCCCCAAACCGCCCTGCCCGAACCCTAACTCCTTATACAGCCCCAACTTGCCCCAACACTCAGGGGTTTTATTGATTCATGGTTGGAGTATTTTACACTGTCATACAATTGGAAATGAGTTCTAAAAGGTTAAGATGGCTTTTCACAAAATGTTGAGGCCAGTTTATACTTTACGCTTACACAAATGCAATTATGAAATAGAATTATTTTTGATGGCATGAAACATTTACTGTGAAATTCGCTGCAGTTGAAATAAAGCTCAATGTTTGCAGCTTCGTAGTGCGAACACTTGAACCACAGATTCGTGTTTGTTTTCATTTTTGTGTTTAGTATGACCCAGGCTTTATGGAAAGTTATTTTAGAGTCTCTTAACCAGTTCGCGCCGGATGACGTATATAAACGCAACAATTTCCCCAAATTCAAAACGGATGACGCATAAACACGCCAAGTTCAAGTTCGGAAATGTATGTCAGCAGCGAGCAAGGCCGGAAAATGCGTGGGTGTGCTTCCCGGCACTATCAGCCTGAACACGCTTCGGATCGAGTTTCGTTAAAAATAATCCCGCCCCTCGGCTCGGCGATGTTAAAATAATCTCCTCGCGAACTGGTTAAGATGTTGGCATTCTGTTTTGTTTTTTTGGCATTTTTGTTGTTGTGGCTCTGATCAATTTGGGTTTCGATTTTGAAACGGTGCATTTGAGCCAACATTTCTCAGTCGCCCGTTTCTTTCTTGTCTCGCGGTTTCTTCCGGTGATTAGATCCAATGGGATGAGAAGAAGAAGAAATGGGTGGATGTGGATGGAAACGAGGAGGAGGTGAGTTGCTCTTTCTTTGATCTTGAGTTTTAGTCAGGCATATCGGTGCACAATATGATAGATGATAAAAGACTGAAATTTGGCATACGGAGTTTGTCACAAGAAAGATATCTGGCTATAGGGCCATCGCAGATTGGACCTTTCAAAAATTATAGGTAGAATAACATGCAATGGCAGCCATTTTGGAAATGTTGAAAACAAAATGGTTGTTATTCTACCTATATTTTTTCAAAGGACAGATCTGCGATGGCCTATAGCCAGATATCTTTCCCCTGACATACTATGATTGTGTGCCAAATTCCATGCTGAATAGTTGTCCTAAACAAATTACCAGGGGCCAATTTCATAGAGCTGCTAAGCACATAAATTTGCTTAGCATGACAATTTGTCCTTGGCAAAAACAAGGTTACAGACCAAATTTTCACGTGATCTTTATTGTTTTGGATTGATAATCAGCTGTTTTTTTGCTTAGCATGAAAAACACGTAGAATTTTGGCTGGTAACCTGTTTTTAATAAGCAAGACTTTTTTGTGCTAAGCAAATTTTTGTGCTTAGCAGCCACCCGACCCCGGTAAGATGTCTGCACTAGTAAGCGGAAGTCGTGGGTTCGAGTCCCACTCAAGTAAACAATTGTTGTAATAATTTATCCGGACAGCACCAAGTATGCAGTGTTTATACAAATTTGTTGGTGACGGGCAAAACCCAATATTTAACTTCTTTATCTTATTTCTATCTTATGTAGAAATAGTCTGATCAGGGGCCAATTTCACGGAGCTGCTAAGCACAAAAATTTGCTTAGCACGACAATTTGTCCTTGGCAAAAACAAGGTTACAGACCAAATGTTCACGTGATCTTTATTGTTTTGGGTTGATAATCAGCTGGTTTTTTGCTTAGCATGAAAAACACGTATAATTTTAGCTGGTTTTTAATAAGCAAGACTTTTTTTGTGCTAAGCAAATTGTTGTGCTTAGCAGCTCCGTGAAATTGGCCCCAGAACCACCCTACCACTTCTCAAAAGAGATCCCTTCACATGGTGTTTACTGCAAATCTTTCTAAGTCTAGTCTCCAACTAGGCAGAGCTTTAAATCTCCTTTCTCTTATGTAGGGCGAGGCAGCCCCTGCCGCGCCCCCGACTGATCGCGAGCTCCACTCATCGGTGACGCAGTCTGCCGATCCCCAGGGTGGGGGTAGCACTCGGGGACCTCCCGGCCCACCAGCCTCCGGAGATAACAAATTCAGGCGGCCAGGTAAACATAAAACAGTCGATGAATTGGAGAGTTATAGATAGAGAAAAAAGATCCCTGCAGATCATCCCAGCACATTTGTTTTTTACTATTTGCTGTGTAAACATTAAGCCAGTTCAGTTGTCCAACTGCACACGTGCACAAGATTTTACATATTTTTTTTCCCCTTTTGTGAAAAGCATTTCATTGCATGCTTGCAAAAGCGTTGCGGTTACGGACAAATTTAAAGAGATGTTTGGACAGCCAAATTATTTTTAGGTGTCTTGTGTGTCCAAACTTTTGTTCGAAACAAAATTTCCATCGTCTTTTCAATTGCACCAACAAATTGCACATAATGCAGATTCGGTTATCCCGTCCCCAATACCCTTGTGTGCATTTATTTGCCACGTTTTATCCCGAGAGAATTTTGTTTTTAAAGGGATCGTATACGTTTGGTAATTGGAACCCACTGTTTGTTTCAATCCTATATAGTTCTAGATATATACCATAAAACTAGCCTATAAAAATTTCATTTCAAAAGGTGGCAGCGATTTTGAGATATTGCCGAAAATCTGGAGCAGTTATGTCCATGCAGGAAGAATAATCTGCATTGGAATACACAATCTGAGAAACGTCACTGCACTAACGCTTCTCAGATTCAAATTTTTGGGGATAAAAAGTGATATATTTTTCCATATAAACCGCAGTACTTCGAAGTGAAAAGTTTCTAAAAATGCATTATACTTTCCAAAACTGCTGTACCTCTTACCAAGTAAATTTGTATTGCCATTAATTTTTTGGAGTAATTAACAAACGTATACGATCCCTTTAAATATTGTTGTGCACATGTTCAGTTGGAATAAACCCTTCTATGTGTGTGTACAGCCAAGCGCAACTATGTGGACGTGTTTCAAGGCAGCGCTAAGCCACCAGCTATCTCCTCAGCTCAACCACCAAGTGACCTGTTCCAAACTCTGCCCACAGTGCCACCGACGAACAACATGAACTTCTTCGTTCCTGGATCCGGTACGAAAACAAAATCATTTAAAAAAAAATTACTTGATTTGTTCAGTTAAAAAAACAAAATCTGGAATATTTTTTTTTTATTATTTTTTTTATTTTTTTTCCTCTTTCTATTATTAAAAAAGAAGAAATTTGATTTTTCCATCTGCCAAAAAATATTGTTTAAAATTTTTCTCATGAAATGCATTTGATTTTTTGGGTTACAGTTGCGGATGACGCGACAGATTCCAGCCAGCAGTCGCAGATCGGCAATCCCTCGTCGCGCTCACAAACGCCAGCCAGTCCAGCATCACCTAGGGATCAATCGACCACAAAACAACAACAAGGACAACAACTACAAGAGCAACAACAACAACAGCATCAGCAGCAGGTGTGCCAGAAATAGTTATGTCCTGACGCACTGTGTCCCTCACACTAAATGCTGTGTATCAGGTTGGGTTGACAAGGCCAAACTGACACGCAAAACTATTGATATAAACCAAATCCTAACTGAAACCAATCTGAACTTTCCAAATCGACCTTGCCTGACCCGACAACATTTCTGGATTCTTTTTTAAAATGGCCCGAACCGACAAAAAAACAAATGGAATTGAAAAAAAAAATACCTGACTTAGGCAAATTTTGTATTTGCAAACATTATGTCTGCTTTTTCTGCCAGAAATTAGCTGCATAGGGTGATTTTGTTGTTTTTTTGTGAATAAAAATGAATCATAACATATAGTACCATGAACACCTCTAATATGGCCTGCACTGGGTATTTGTGTGACAGACAGTTCAACCTGCACAACTATGTGAGGTTTGACGCGATAGTAAACATGCATTTCCGGGCACAGTGATTCTCCAATATTATTGTACCACATGAATTGGCCAACTGTTTTAGGTTTTTTTTTCTTTCAGTATATTTTAGGTTTTTCACACGGTGGCTAAACCAATTGAACGACTTCAAAATCACAAGCGCAAAACCGAAACCAACCCCACCCAATCAAAATTATAGAAAAACGACCTACCCGACCCGACCCGACCCGGGCTGACCCGACCCGACCTGATCTGCCCCAAGGTCGGTTTTGGGTCGGGTTCGCACACCATTACCTCACACACTGGTTTTCTTAAGTATTGGCCACGCCGCAGTTTGTTTTGTAATTGTTCAGATTTTCTTTATGAATTCCACCATTTTTTTATAAATTTTTTTATAATTTTTTTTTTAATCAGTTTTTTAACCCAAACACATTTGGCAACAACGCAAACAACAGCAGTACCACCGCACCAACAGATCCACAACAGTATCAACAGAATCAGTATCAACAACAACAACAACAACAACAACAACAACAACAGCAGCAGCAACAGCCGCCATCGATGTACCAAGTCGGCAACACGCAACCAACCCAATCTCAACAGGAGGAGAATGTGAGTGTTGGCAATCTATTGAGAGACTCAAAACGCTGAGTAGTGGTGGTGGGCTATTAGTTCTATGCACATCTCTAACCGACCATGCACAAATGTGACCTGCTCCCACAAAACCAGACATAAGTGGAATTGTTTTAAAGTGAGATATTGTTATTTCCATTTAGTACACATCTTCAGCTTTCATTTGGTACCAAAACCACCTTTATATTATACATACTTCCAATTTTATGAGGATTTTAAGACTATGTGTACACGTGATTCTATGGGAATCAAATAAATTACCACTCATGATTGCCTCAATAAATGCCTGATTTGTGTACTTTCTCATCAATAAAGTTGATTTTGTTTAACTGAGGGTTAAAGTATACATATTTAAGAATCGAAAAATAACGAACGACAAAAATCGATGTCTGCCAGATTTCTCACCCCATTTCAGCTTTGACAAGCTGCATCTCGAAATAGCCTGTGCGACTTATGTGGGGTTTTGTAGGAGCGGGTCACAAATGTCGCTGTAACAAGTTTTGAGTAATAGGCATTTTTCTAATGAAATCTTGCAAAATGGAATTATTGACACAAATTGTTAATAAAAAAAAATGAGAATTTTTTTTTATAAACACTCAATTCCCTTTTTTGCCTGGAGTTCCCTAGCAGTGCACGTGTGTGGAATTTTTTAGAGGGTATCCAGGATTACGACTTCTAATCATCATCAAATGTGATTGGTCAGAATGTATCGCCAGCTTACTATAGCAGCCAATCAGGCGATTTGATATGCACGGTTGGTTGAATACTAGGCCATGAAAGTATGCTGTTTTGGTGTTAGGTTGCTACTTTTTAATCAATACTAAAACCTGATCTGTTATAGACATTTTTGAACTAATTTTTTAAGTTTTGAGAATGTTTACTCACTTTCAGTTTCCGCATACATATTTTGCTGTATGTGCATGCTCAGAGCATTCAATCTCCTTGAAGTCCATTTTTCCTTTTTTTTCCTCCCCAAAGCATTTTGGTGATTTCCATTCATCCATGGAATACATCCCATCATTTCAAAGTCATTTGTAGAAGTGTGAAATTTTAAAGTATTTTTTTGACAGTTTTCGGGACAAAAAGTGAAAAATCCCGACCGACTTCCGACCGACTCCCGACCGACTCCCGACCGACTCCCGACCGCCTCCCGACCGCCTCCCGACCGCCTCCCGACCGACTCCCGACCGACTCCCGACCGCCTCCCGACCGCCTCCCGACCGACTCCCGACCGACTCCCGACCGACTCCCGACCGTTTCCTGGTTTAGAGTTGTGCAGTGCATCTCCTTTTAGATTTGGTTTTTTTGGGGGGGTTTTCTTCATTTTTTGTTCACCTCGATTTCCTTGCCTTGCTTCAGTTATCCCGATCTAGCTCCATGAGCTCCCTATCCTATGAAGTCAGCCAACATATGCAAGACAAGGTATCAAGGAAATCAATTGACATTGTTGTCATCGCACCTCCTGCTTATCTCATCCTATGCTGTTCACACTAATCTCTCCGCAAAGATTCACGGACATTTGTCTGGTTTCAAAAAATTAATATTTTAAATGGAATTTTTGTCGGGGTGATGACAATTTTTAATTGGGTTTTGCCCTTCGTTATAGACTTGCGAAGAAAAAAACTCACAAGCTTGGTTCATGGAAAAGTCTGCAGGCGATCGCGAAAAATTGCTTGCACTTCTAACTGTTTCAGGGATCATACTGGGTACATACCATAGGTGAAATGATTAACCATCCTCATGTTTCACGGTATTACCACCAAGGGCTAATTTCACATAGCTGCTAAGCCCCAAAAATGCTTAGCATGAGAATTCTTCCGTGGTTTAAAAACAGGGTTACAAACCAAATTTTCAGTTTATGTATATTGTTTGTAACTGGTATTCAGTTTTTGCTTAGCATAAAAAAAGTACCTATGGAGTTTTGGTAACTTTTTTTACTGAGCAAGACTTTCTTGTGCTAAGTAAGTTTTTGTGCTTTACATCTCCATGCGATTGCCCCGACCTGCTAACATCGCAGCACATTGGCTTCTCCCAAAATTACTCTGATTCAAAAAGAGTTAACACACGTTTACTGCATTCTCCAGAATTTCATATTCTCTATCTCTCTCTCTGTGAACACCTCAGCAATCTTTCATTATCATAATCAGTATTTGCATAATCACCATACTAATGCTACACAAATCTCATGATATTTTAGAATCATCCGGAAAATAGTAAACATAGATTCATGTGTATTTTTTATTAGAATTAGTTTATGGGGACGTCAATTTTCTCTACATTTCTATTTTAAATTAGATTAATGTACTTTTTTGGCACTTCTTTCCCATTTTCTCCCCACGTTTGACACTAACCACATAAACACATAGTATTTGGCAGAAAGTTAAAATACACCATCGAAGTCGGTAATTCTTAAGAAAAATAATAACCTGCAAAATCAACACCTTTGATATCTGGCTGTGCCTCTTTGTCAGACATAGGTCGCATGGCGGCTGCCTATAAGATGCCTTTCCATGCCTTTTGGCTCGACCACGTTGTAGTTGCGTCCTTCGCAGTTCAGCATAATTAAACCCCCCATGTTAATACATATATGTGACCTGCTTTGTAAAAATGAGTCGGATGTCGCACAGCGCGCTTACGAGATTTGGGTGGTTGAACGCGGAGAGGGGGGTTTTCGTAAGAAATTTTGATATTCCTATTTTATGATTTTCACCTTGGTTAGGATCTATATTTTCAATTTCTACATTAAAACATGCTGAATTAACACAGTGGGAAGGGCTTGGTTGCTTAGGGTTTCTATTACATACATCTCCTAAAAGGAAATAATTATTTTAATGCATGATTTCTCATGAATGGGGCTTTTAGATTTCGCAAAATCGTTAAATTTTAAATTGGTATATCACAAGAACACAACATGCTACAGACCTCCAACATATATCAAATTAAATAGGACAGTGCACTCTTTCTAATGATATACATAACTCTGTTTGTCAAATTTTCGACATCTGACTCATTTTTACAGAGCAGGTCACATATGAACTCCTAAATTTTGTTTTCACTTTA
This sequence comes from Crossaster papposus, assembly GCA_037893245.1. NCBI lineage: Eukaryota > Metazoa > Echinodermata > Asteroidea > Velatida > Solasteridae > Crossaster > Crossaster papposus. The sequence goes on along the minus strand of JBAIAA010000277.1, from coordinate 828,241 downwards.
TAATAAAATAAGATAAGTTGTTTGTGGTAGCACCATGTGGTAAATCCCTTTTGTGAGTTTGCATGGTTATAAAAAGAACCGGAGGGAACTCAACTCTGACATTTCTGACAGAATGCTCTGCCTGTCATCAGGGGCCAATTTCATAGAGCTGCTAAGCACACAAATTGGATTAGCACGAAAAAGTCTTGCTCGTTAAAAACAGGTTACCAGCCAAAATTCTACATGTTTTTCATGCTAAGCAAACAAAAAGCTGATTATCAATCAAAAACAATAAAGATCATGTGAAAATTTGGTCTGTAACCTTGTTTTTGCCAAGGACAAATTTTCATGCTAAGCATATTTTTGTGCTTAGCAGCTCTATGAAATTGGCCCCAGGCGACTGAAGGAATTCAAATTGTAAAAACTGTCCGAAACGTTGAGTTTTTCTCCAGTTCGTTTCAGAACCACACAAACTCACAAAATATAATTACCACATGGTGCTATCGCAAAACAACTTGATCTTTATTTCCTTTTCACCATTGCAAATCTTCAAATCTCATCTTTCTCATCAAAGTTTAGGCACTCCACCCGATGTATATCGAAGCTTCTCCCAAATTGTACCTACCTTCATGTTGTCACAAAGTTCATTCACATTCTTCAATTTTTGTGCAATTGGGATGGTTGTTCCATGCTTGACAAAAAAATAATATTAAACTTTCCTCTTGTTTGTATTCTTGTTTAATTTATGCTAACAGAGAGCATGGAGGGAATATCGCTTTGTATGTATCAATTTATATGTACCACTTTATAAGTAAATACATGTATCACTTTATATGTACATGTTTGTCTGTACACTAACTCACAGTTTACTAACGTAGTAGTAATTGATAGTCTGAGACCGCTAACGAATCGTGGATATTGACAAACTTTTTGCAGTTTTAATCTAGTCAAATTTGTCAGTTCGTAACAATTAATTAAAACCATTAAACCGGTCACATGTATGCCTCTTGGCCCCAGTAATATTTTACATTGTTACACGTTTTCAGTGAAATCTACGCAAATTGTATGGGGTGAAACTGTTGTGAATTCAGATGCACTAGCCTACTATGCACGCGCTTTATGAATGGATTGTGGAACTATGCACGCAGGGGGGAAGGGCCCTAGCTACATAAAAGTTGTAGGCATGCGTTGTGCCGAGACAGCTAATATGTAACTTGAAATATTCGTGAATATGTGTTGGGTATAGTGAAACAAATATAAAATGGTTTATTTTGGGTGGACATTCAATATTTTAGCGACCCCTCGACATTTGAATTAAAAAATATCTGCTGTCCAACCATCCTCAAACCAGGTTGTAAATTAAAGCATATTTCCCAATTTCTTTTCACAAAACTAATGAATCTCGATAAGGTTGTAGTGCTGACTATTGTAACCTCTTAGCTGTATACATGTAGATACCTTACCTGCCAATTTAGAACGATTTACAGCAGTAAATCTTTCAAAACTTGTGCTCCAATTGGCTTTAACACTAACCCTTCCACACGCAACAAAGTGCAGCAGGTGGACCTGATGGATCCTCTCGCAGTGAGCAAGGTTGACACTTTGACAAATGATGCAATCTGATGTGTGTGGAAGGCAACTCACAGAATACCCCTTGTGGGTTAGGTTAACCAGTTCGCGCCAGGATTATTTTACCATCACCGAGCCGACGCGAGGGATTATTTTTAACGAAACTCGATCCGAAGCAGGTTCAGGCCGCCAGTACCGGGAAGCACACCGGACTTGCTCGCTGCTGACAGACATTTCCGGCCTTGCTCGTGGCGTGTTTATGCGTCATCCGTTTTGAATCTGGGGAAAACTTTGCGTTTATATTTGTCATCCGGCGCAAACTGGTTAAGGCAGCTCAATTCTAGAATCCATATAGAGTGTACTTATGTTAGTTTCGTTAGTCTTATTGCCATACGTGGTGAATGAATAGCTTTGGATAGTGTTTAGACTTTCATTAAATAGTTGCTCTATCCACTGGTACATAACGTGCTGTTCACCAGGTGTGGTTCCTGAGCCAATATTTTTTGGGGCTAGACCTTTGGCACGTTACGTAACCTTCTACACCATTTTGGGAGTTGAAAAAAGCAAGCAACTAAAAATCTGATTTGAGCCAATGTGGCTCATGATTCAGTCCGGTGTTTAACTCCGGTTTCAGTAGCATGAAGCGACTGAGAATTTTTCTATTCCCACTGCATGAGATGCTCTCGTCCATTGCAGGTTACTCCCCAGCTAAATGTCGGTACCCATTTTCCACTCTAGGGTGGATAGAGGCAAGTGAGGGTTGAAGTGGCTTGCCCAAGTGCACAGCATTATGGTCAGCAGCTGGATTTGAACCTCTGGCCGTCTTATTGTGAGCCATGAGCCCTAACCACTTTTGGGGGAACTAAATTCCCCCTAGCAACTCATCTTAGACCGCGCCTGCAGTCTACTGGGAATCGAGTTTAACAATACCTGTGAAAAATACTGAGGTGTGTTTTTCAAGTACATGTCTCTTTTTTTAGCCAGCAGTGATTTCATTGAATTTTGACAGTGAGTTTTCCCCCCTTTTCTTTATGAAACAGAATACCCAAGATGAACCCCTCTCCCAGCCGAGCCAGTCCCAGTCGATCCCAGCCCAGCAACCCCCAACCCAACCGGCAGGACCCATGTTTTACAACCCTCAGGACATGCCTAACACCATGCCCACCACCGTACCCTCCTCGGGGCCCTCCTCGGGGCCCTCCTCGGTGCCAGCCAGGAGTGCGGCAGTGAGGGGCTACGGTGCTAGGCGGCAGTACCCAACGGCGAGGTAGAACTTGGTGCTCTGTTCCCGGAGGGCCATTTGTGGTTGGGTCATAAGTCCCTCGCAAGTCTCCGCAAGTCTCAACGTTTTAATCATGGGTCCTTGCAAGTTCAACGCAAGTCGTCACAGTCCTCGCAAGTCCTCACGCCCTCGCAAGTTCTCCTGTCCTCGCAAAACCTCACGTCCTTGATGCCCTCGTCAAGTTCATCAGAAACTTTCTCTCAAGTCCTCACAAGTTTCTCACAAGCTCGCCAGAAGTCCTCACAAACTCTCACAAGTCCAAGCTTTCTTTTTCTGGTTTTTTTGTTTAACATAAAAAACAGTTTTGGCTGGTAACTTGTTTTTACTGAGCAAGATTTGTTTTGCTAAGCAAATTGTTGTGGTTAGCAGCTTCATGAAATTGGCCCCTGCTGTTCATGCATTGGGTCTTCTGGACAAGCACAACGCGTTGTTCATAGTGCACCACTGGTACTGTAGACACTATTTATTACTTCTATACAAGATCTTCTAGAGAGCACTGGTATTTAAAAACAAAATCTATTTGATTGTTTTAACAAAAATACACCAGCTATTCAGAGGTAACATTACTATGTCTTCCTATCTTATGGCCAGTGAAAATCTGTGTTGAACAAAGTTTACACAAATGTTTCTCTCGGCTATAACATGTGTACGATAAAAGGTATATTTATCTTGAAAGTGCATTTCAAAATGTTAATTGATACGTGTAGAGTCGTAAAATGACCAAAGTTGTGGAGTTGTAATTGTTAAATTAAAGTTTAACTGGAACCTGCTGATTTCTGTTTCTTCAGATATTTATAAATATTACACAATTTTAACGCCCAAATTGTTACGTTTAATCAGTTTTCGTGTCTGTCTTTGTCCAGTGGATTATGTAGACAATACGATATTTTATTTAATAACTATTTTAATATGTTTTTTGTGGATGGTAATTGTGCCAATAAGCCATTTGCGAGTTATATTTAAAATACATTCTGGTACACTGACTTGCTCAAAATGCTTGGCACATGTTAAACTTTGAATTCTTTAGACTAAAGACATTGTTGCTATATCGCGTGATTCAGGGCAAGCCGTACGCTAGCAAGCCCCGGAATGGTCTGGTGTCTTTGTGCCATTCTCATCCATTGTGAACAATGTATTGGTGCTGAGCGTCTCTTGAGTAACTATGCAAGAGCTTGCCCCGAATCATGTGATATAACAACAGTGTTTTTGGTCTGGAGAATTTAAAGTTAAACTGTGCCAAGCTGTGTGAGCAAGTCAGTGTACCAGATGTTATTCAAATTTAACTCGCAAATGACTTATTGCATGTTGTGTAGGGGATTCTGTTTAACTTGAGGTGAACAGAAATTGACAAAAGGTCAATTTTTCGCCTCTACTTCACATTTATCCCTTAAAAACGCTCATTGCTTCCCCAATATTGTGTACATTATTAATGACTCAAGTAAAGGAAATGTACAAATTACTGGTTGATATTCTAACGTGTTTATTTTATTCGTTTCATTTCATTTCCAAAGTTAGAGATATATACTAGCACATCCTTGTAAATAGTAAAGAAATAATTTTAATTCGGGAAGATTTTTGGGTAAAGTTTCACCAATAGTGCAACACACTTCATTTCTTAATATACTTTGTTGTCTTTTAGAAACAAATTATTAACTTAACTCCCTAGTGTAATTTAATACTAGGAACTATAATCCCAACACCATATGGCAAACTGTACACACAAACTGTTAGGCATACCTCCAGAATCAGAGTCTAACCTAGTGATTTATTTGTATACAATTCAAATTTTCGAAACCATTACAGGATATCTTGCGTAGTCATTTTGCTGGATGCCTAGAATCATTATTTACTTTCAAATATTAAAGTAATATATTTCTTACTAATTCGGTAGTACAAAATTTCAATATCTGCAAATGGTGTATTCTACCTTTAAGGGTGGGCAGTGGGAAAGTGGAATTAACACAATTCTTATAATCTTCTCTTTCTTCTTCTAATGAAGTATATTTTATGTTTAATTGCTAAATCTCATAAAATACTACAAAAATCCTGTATTTTCGGCCTCATTATCATGCTATTATGCTTGAATTTTAACATAAAACCAGAGGGGTTATTTAAGGCTATAAAAATGAGCATATATTGCATGTGCTACGACATATGAAGTTAATATAAACTGAGTATTTATGTAGGATCTGATACTAAGCTTTAAATAACGTGTAAATAAATATGAATATACTAAGTCGTTTAATCTGGCAATTGCTAGAATTCACAGTAGAAAGAAAGGGGTAAAAACCCTTTTTTTCCTTTCCTCTATATGAAGAAATAAAAGTTGCAATGAAATTAAGAATGTATTTAAACTTTGTTGATTTGAAGTGGTGTTTATTAAAGGATTTATGGATTTCATGTTCTCCAGAAAGTTACATTTTTCTGGTCCAATTCAACCCCACCTCTTACGGTAATGTCAAATTGCCATGACTTTTAAAACATTGAACCTGTGGTTGATTCAATCATAGAGATAAACATTTTGATGGAACACAATTTATCTAAAATGGGTCTTAAAGGTAGTATACACCATTGGTAATTGCTTTAATTATCATGAATGGGTAGATTTGGGGGGTTGTATTTCATGGTAAATATCGTTTAACTGACTTTTCCGAAGTTTTACAATCATGGATGCCGAGAAAAGCACGAAAAACAGCGTTTGTTTTCAACCGGGGTCGAGCAGTTATTCTTATGTTATCTTTGTTTTTTCGCTCTCGCCGTCCGGCGAGAGCGAATTTTTCTTTATAAAATTCAATTTTTTTGAATAATTACAGGATATCTAGCGCAATCCTTTTGCTGAATGCCTAGAATCATTATTTACTTTCAATTGAGTAAGGTATTTCTTAATAATTCAGTAGTAAATATTTTCGATATCTGCAAATGGTGTATACTACCTTTAAACAGTGCGCCGGAGGACGCAATTTTTGTTCAGAAATTCAATAGGGATGATGTGTAAACACGTCACAAGCAAGGCCGGAAATGTCTGTCAGCAGCAAGCAAAGGCCGGAAATGCATGGGTGTGCTTCCCGGTACCATCGGCCTGAACCCGCTTTGGATTGAGTTTCATTAAAAATAATCTCTCGGCTCGGTAAACAATAATCACGGCGCGAACTGGTTAAATACAATGGTTACTTTGATTTTAAAGGAATCAATATATCAAGTATTATGTTTAGGAGGGGTGTAAGTGAATAATAGTTCAATTAAATCAATCATATTTGGGGTAAAACGTGTCTTAAGTTACAACCACCTCCCCTAAATCTTGTTGCAATATATAAACCACGCCCCTTCCTACAACATGCTCCTTATGGAAAAAGTGGCGAAAATATTACTATCCTTTGTTTGTTTTTTGATTTTTTCATCATTTTAAATTTAAATTTGGTTTTCGTCGCCTTTTTTTACATAGATCTGTTATTTTTTTTATTTTTTTCTCATTCAGTTATTTTACTTTAGTCAAAAAATTTCGAACGAGGACACTTTGAAAAACAAAATGGCGGACAACGTGATGGAAGACGAACAATCGTCTGCTGCAGACGACGCACGGAAACTGCCACAGCTCGTATGTGTTGAATTTCCAGCCAGGGTGCAGAATGTGGATAAGATGTTCAAGACCCTCGGTGGTGAGGAAACAGTCTCAAAGGTTGGTATTTTTTATTGAAAACAAATTACAATGGAACTGCGGGTGCTTTTGTTCGAACCTCGGAACATCGATTTTGCAGTGTACTACTAGTCACTACTAGCAGGATGCCGCGCTTCGCGCGGCACCTGCTAGCTGGGTAAAATCGTAACTTATAGATACACCTTGTTGACGTCTTAAAAACATAATGGATTGTATGACAAACAAATCGCGAAACTTAGCGAGTAGAGTACCAGCTAGAAAGTATTTCGAGCGCACGAAATTATTTCGAGCTCACGAACAGATATTCTTGGAGCGCAAGAAGTCATTTCGTGGCCACGACAACATTTCGAGCTCACGAAATAAGTTATTTTGAGTGCACGAAATAAAATACTCAAATTATTTCGTAACGGTGATTTTTATTCGTCATAATTATGTCCCTTTAGGGGCTCCGTAGAATACAATCGCCTCTGAATAACAAACAATCTGTGTAAAAATACTTCCCGACTTCCGAACTAATAATACTCAATAGGCAGTCCATCTTCGCTTGCATGCTGCCTGCGCCTCGTGATTTTTTAACAGGAATCGTACGGGAAACAATACGAACCACTTCGGGATTTCTGATTTACATCATCGCGAAAATCATGATTAAAAAACCCAACAGGCCGGTGTGAAAGGTAATTCTGTCCCCCCTGGTAAATGTGTCCCCCCGGACAGACTTACCAGGCCGTGACCCGGTAAATCTGTCCGGGGGGACACATTTACCTAGGTATTTCTGTCCCCCTCCAGGTAATTCTGTCTCCCTGCCCAACGTTAAACGTGTCCCCCTGGTAAAATTGTCCCGTGCAACGTCACAAGTCTAGCACCCACCAGACGCAACACCAGTGTAGTACAGGTTCACCTCTTCATGGTGCATCATTTGCGGCAGACTGTAGGATGTGTAGCGTACTACAAATTACAGGTGGTCAAAAGTGCTGCCATATTTCGTGCTGGGTATACAGAATTTGTACGCGTGCAAGAAGTCTGAAAATACTGATTACCGCTAATTTCCCTTTCGCGCAGAAACGTAGATCGGTTGATTTAATTAATACAGTTATTTATATTTTTATTTATATTTTGATAAATCGATGAAGGGAACAGAAGTCCAAATAATAAATACCATGTAGGCTTTTCATTGAAATAACATCAAAATAACCACTTATGTGTGGAACATTGGGGGACAAAATTACCTAGAGAGGGGACAGAATAAACTGGAGGGGGACGGAATTAACGGCTCTAGGGGGACACTTTTACCTAGGTAATTCTGTCCCCCCGGACAATTTTACCGGGGGACAGAATTACCGTCCACACCGGTGTGAAAGGTAATTCTGTCCCCCCTGGTAAATGTGTCCCCCCGGACAGATTTACCAGGCCGTGACCCGGTAAATCTGTCCGAGGGGACACATTTACCTAGGTATTTCTGTCCCCCTCCAGGTAATTATGTCTCCCTGCCCAACGTTAAACGTGTCCCCCTGTGTTATGTTTACCCCTAGCAGTGCGAGTTGCGATTTAATGTAGTATTGCGCCCTCTCGTGGTGATCGTGTTTTCGCAGAAGTTGCACAATTATTCAGTCACGCCAAGTTTTAGTTCATTTTAGTGCTCGTGTTTCCATCCTTTTGGAACCACCCTATTCCGATAGCCTCGCACCAGAAGATCACTGGTGAGTTTAAGATTATAATTATACTTGTTTTAGTGATTATTGATCGTTATTTGATGAGCAATTGTATCGTAATTTTCAGTCACATTTTGCCACCATGATTTTCTGTATCGCATCGATAATTTTCTTGTGCCTTGCGAATACTCTTTCCTTGTTTTTGTGCCTTAGAATTTACCTCAATATCGAGGCCGGTTTCTTAGGGGACATGATTGTAATGATCAGTACTGTTTTCTGGTCAGGAAACACTGGGTGTTTGGTCATTTTATGTCTTTATGTCGATGATTTTAAAGGTTATATAAGGTTAATAACTTAGTTTTTGTGTGCACACGAGGCCTGCCTAAGAACATGTACTCGCCATTTTTCCACGTGTTATGAATATTCATGAGCTGGATTCTATATTTGGCATTAGCGTATCCTTATTTGGAATTTGCAGTAGTGCTGCGGGGTTTTACGGTGTATTTAGGAACTATGCCTTTTTCTTTGTTTTAGGTTGCTGATTTCAGTATTCCAGACCCATAAGCAGTTTGAGGACACTTCATCCTTTGGAGAGCACAGTTTTGTAGGTTAATTTTTATAGATTGTCTAATGTGAATTTACAATCCCTTGGAGTGTTTTGAGATAATGTTATGCACTTACCTTTGCGATGGTTCTTATACATGTACATTCATCTGTTTGTCATTGCTTTTTGATCTTTAAGTATTTCATTAATATTTTTATGTCTTTGGTTATTTAGTGTATTTTCCTTGTATTTCTTGTTTTTCAGTTTTACCTCATGTGGTCCACCCACGACACAGGAATGAGAATAAAGCAGTTAAAGTTCAAAAATCCTGTATTAGTCAGAGGTTAACTTGTCGGAGAGAGGGCGCCCTCGGCGCTCCAAGTTCGTCATACCCTGGTAAAATTGTCCCGTGCAACGTCACAAGTCTAGCACCCACTAGACGCAACAACCAGTGTAGTACAGGTTCACCCTTTCATGGTGCATCGTTTGTGGCAGACTGTAGGATGTGTAGCGTACTACAAATTACAGGTGGTCAAAAGTGCTGCCACAATCGTGCTGGGTATACAGAATTTGTACGCGTGCAAGAAGTCTGAAAATACTGATTACTGCTATTTTCCCTTTCGCGCAGAAACGTAGATCGGTTGATTTAATTAATACAGTTATTTATATTTTTATTTTTATTTTGATAAATCGATGAAGGGAACAGAAGTCCAAATAATAAATACCATGTGGGATTTTCATTGAAATAACATCAAAATAACCACTTATGTGTGGAACATTGGGGGACAAAATTACCTAAAGAGGGGACAGAATAAACTGGAGGGGGACAGAATTAACGGCTCTAGGGGGACACTTTTACCTAGGTAATTCTGTCCCCCGGACAATTTTACAGGGGGACAGAATTACCGTCCACACCGGCCATCTGACAGTGCGCCCTCAACAGACGTAATGTATTCACGTTTCTAAATTGCATATTCATATCCACCATCGCCATACAATTTCGCGACATTTTTGCACGATCAAAGTTGAAATTGAGGCAATAGCGATATGTTTCGGAGTGTTTTGAGACAGATAATGTTGTAATATTTAAGTATCGACAATGTGAAGCAAAGAAATTTGCCCAAAAGGCAACACGAAAGGACTAAATCAGTTTTTTAACGTTCCAAGCCTGTGACTGCAATGTGGTCGACGCGCACGAAATTCGAAGCCGAAAACGAAGCTGGCGCTCAAACTCCGCAATAACCAAGGGAGTATAAAGCTCAAATAACACGTGACGGGGCCGCCCAATCGCGAACAACAAACTCGGCACCAACTCGGCCACCGCGCAAGCAAGGCGGATACAATTAATTTTTCGAAGGCTTCGCGTAACGCATGTAGCCGCCGCTTAATCGCAAACAGCCAACAATTTGGCAACCGAGTTACGGTAGTACGATTTCGGGAAGGCTTCGGCGCGAACTCCGGGCAAGGACAATGCAAAAATAACGCAATAGTTCACGCAAAAAGGCCCACAGACATCGACAGGCAATCGAAAAGCGATTACGCGTTTATCGGTAATGTCCGTTTCTTTTAAATCTCACTTCGGACGAATACGAATTTTTGTTTTAAATCTTATTCCCCGGGGGATTCCCCGTCGCGAACGATCCGGCACCCCGCCGCACCGACGCCGGCGGCACACGCGCGCGGCGACGAGTCGCCCGACCAAAAGCCAACATGGCGCCAACCACGCGCCAAGATGGCGCGGCCCTGCGTTCCAAGATGGCGGCGCCCAGGGACAAGATGGCGAATTTAACATCTTTTATAGTATAGATGTACGGACGTGTGCAGACGACAAAATGGCGATTGTGTACAAACTAACGGGAGAACTAGAACGGGCTATATTGTGTGGTTACGGGCCCCGCTCAAGTTTTGATCAAATTAGATTAAAAGGTGTTGGGTTTTTATCATTTCAAAATGACTTTATTATTAACATAAAGTATTCTGATGGCACCATATTTTGAAATTTTAAACATTTTCTAACGGTAGAAAATGAAATTACCTAATAATGAGTTTTAGGTTGCCATCTTGCGAATCAATGTGGTTTTGCATGTCTACGACATACCAGTTGATTTGTAATGTTGCAAGCTAGTTTAGTAAGCCGATTTTGTTCCTTTACTGGGCCAAGTACACAATCGCCCAAATACGGAACCCCTCTTTAATTTTGGTCCAATTTGAGTCAAGGGTGGTTTTTATCATTCCAAAATTAAAAGTAGGCCTATCTTAATGAAGCCTTAATTGTTTTTGTTACGGTTGGAAAATGATTTGTTTGTAACAAATCAATTAGGTTTGCGTGTTCACTGTGTGACCCGGTGATCGCCATTTTTATTTTGTGTTGCCCTCTAGCCTCTATCTGCAAGTGCAACATAGGTTAGGACTCGCAAGCTAGTTTGGCAAAATATACAGTGGATTTTGTTCCTTCAAAGGAATGGGGCCCGAAAAATACACAATAGCCGTTAACTGCAGTTTATGATTTCACCATGATTTTGTATTAATCAGAATGCGGAATCAGATCTAATGAAATTTCTCTTTTTACAAAAACAAGAAAGAACATTGCATTCTGACTGTCTATTTTTTATATATTTTTTTATCACAAAGGCCTTACCATCTAAAGGTCAGTTATTTTACTCATCATTCTCTGTTTTTCAACATCGCAAATTTTTGAACATACACTTGAGGCAAACTTTGGCTGGTCCCATTCATGCAGTACAGTTTGCAAGTGTTAGCATGTTTCAATTATATTTCTCTTAAACCAGACACTTGATGCGGCAAAGAAGCTACAGATGAAATTTAGACCGGACGACCCTTTCTGTCGCCCCCTCTATGCTAGCCAACAGCCAACGACCAGTATCCTTCTCAGGGTCAAGAAGAGATACAAGAAGACAGCTTCTAGTGCTCAGAGGGAGGTTGATAGTCGTGATGCTGGGGATGGAGAAGACGAGGTCATAGAAGGTGCACAGGAGGAGGCAGAGTACCAGACTGAACTCGTTGGAGTCATTGACTCGGTTTATCAATTTAAAGGTTGGTTCTGAAGAAAATAAAATGGACGTTAGATTTGTTTTATACACAAATTACCTGTCGGTCTACTGGGGATCATTGTCAGTCTACTGGGGATCATTGTCAGTCTACTGGGGATCATTGTCGGTCTACTGGGGATCATTGTCAGTCTACTGGGGATTATTGTCAGTCTACTGGGGATCATTGTCAGTCTACTGGGGATCCTTGTCAGTCTACTGGGGATCCTTGTCAGTCTACTGGGGATCATCGTCAGTCTACTGGGGATCATCGTCAGTCTACTGGGGATCATTGTCAGTCTACTGGGGATCATTGTCAGTCTACTGGGGATCATTGTCAGTCTACTGGGGATCATTGTCAGTCTACTGGGGATCATTGTCAGTCTACTGGGGATCATTGTCAGTCTACTGGGGATCATTGTCAGTCTGCTGGGGATCATTGTCATCTAATGGGATCATTGTCAGTCTGCTGGGGATCATTGTCAGTCTGCTGGGGATCATTGTCAGTCTACTGGGGATCATTGTCAGTCTACTGGGGATCATTGTCAGTCTACATGGGATCATTGTCAGTCTAATGGGATCATTGCCAGTCTAATGGGGATCATTGTCAGTCTACTGGGGATCAAAGTTTCGAACCTCTGGTTTCGTCTTTATCCTTGGCTCAGCCCGATTTAAAGCTCCATACTGCAGGAACTCCAGCAACATTTTGGTGCCTGTTGTGCTTCAGTCTTTTGGCTTCTGCTCCCTGTTCTGCAAAATGGCAATTTCGACTTGAAGCCTATTTCTTTGTGACTGGTCACATTTGGCAAGAAGAACTTTCATAATTCTTCTTATTCTTCTTGTTGACACGTAGGAATGTGCGATTACCAGTATCTGCCACTGCAACGTAACAAGGAGACGGGCCGAATGGAGTCGCTAATTGAAAAGATTGTCCCAGCCAAGGTAGAGGATGGCGGCTATCTCCAGCGAGACGTGCCCCTCTTCATGATGCCTTCCGTCTTCTCACGCACCGACCAGCCCTTGGCTTTCCACTACCAGCCCGACATCGTGCCTTCCAACGAGAGCCTGTCGTATAAGGTACACATAGATGAAACAAGTGATCCTCGGATCGCAAGAATCACCACAACCAAAGTTGTATTCGAGTCCCTGCAAGTCCTTGCACAAGTCCTTGCACAAGTCCTTGCACAAGTCCTTGCACAAGTCCTTGCACAAGTCCTTGCACAAGTCCTTGCACAAGTCCTTGCACAAGTCCTTGCACAAGTCCTTGCACAAGTCCTTGCACAAGTCCTTGCACAAGTCCTTGCACAAGTCCTTGCACAAGTCCTTGCACAAGTCCTTGCACAAGTCCTTGCACAAGTCCTTGCACAAGTCCTTGCACAAGTCCTTGCACAAGTCCTTGCACAAGTCCTTGCACAAGTCCTTGCACAAGTCCTTGCACAAGTCCTTGCACAAGTCCTTGCACAAGTCCTTGCACAAGTCCTTTAACAAGTCCTTCACAAGTCCTTGCACAAGTCCTTGCACAAGTCCTTGCACAAGTCCTTGCACAAGTCCTTGCACAAGTCCTTGCACAAGTCCTTGCACAAGTCCTTGCACAAGTCCTTGCACAAGTCCTTGCACAAGTCCTTGCACGAGTCCTTTCACAAGTCCTTTCACAAGTCCAGTCATAAAGCCAGTCATAAAGCCAGTCATAAGTAACTGGTTGAACAATGACAAAGCTCATTTAAATAGCTTGGGATTTGAATTGGAACTGAAGGACTTGTGATGGACTTGACTACATCCCTGACCACAACTAACGACAACACCACAACTCACGAATTTCACAGATTTTTCAATTGTTTGTATTTGTTTTGGGGGGATGCCTTTATCCTAGGTAGCCAACATAACTGACAAGAACATTGTGGGCAGCGGTCGAGCTCGACGGCCGCACAACACCTTCCTAGTGTCCTTTGAGCATGATGACGTGCCAACAGCTCCCCACCCTGAAGCCATGCTGGTCTATGAGAAAGGCAAGGCAAGGGACGACAGCATAGAGCAACTGAGGGACGAACTGGTGCAGGTATTACTCTCTGAATCTTCAAAAGATGGTGTAAAAGTTTCCCTGTTTATACACCTGACAAAAAAAAATGTTGCAACCTGATGTCGTTTTTTCTCCTTCATATATCATCTCAATGAAGGTCAATCGTTGTACAAATTTTGAAAAGACATGAATCTGGGACTGATGAGAGACATTTCCCATTTTATTAAGAAATTCTTACAAAATTATCTTGACTCTCCATAGACTTAAAGGTAGGATACACCATTGGTAATTGCTTAAATTATCATGAATGGGTGGATTTGGGGGGTGTTGTATTTTATCGTAAATATCGTTTAACTGACCTGTCTGAAGTTTTACAATCATGAATGCCGAAAAGAGCACGAAAAACAGCGTTTGTTTTCAACCGGCGTCGTGCAGTTATTATGTTATTTGTGTTGTTTTTTTATAAAATTAAATTTTTCAGAATAATTAAAGGATATCTAGCGCAATCATTTTGCTGGATGCCTAGAATCATTATTTACTTTCAGATGAGTAAGATATTTCTAAATTATTCGGTAGTAATTTTTTTCGATATCTGCAAATGGTGTATTCTACCTTTAAACCAGGGGCGAATTTCATGGGCTGCTGCTCAGCACAAACAAATTGCTAAGCGCAAACAAATTGCTAAGCGCAAACAAATTGCTAAGCGCAAAAGTCTTGCTCACTAAAAACAAGTTATCAGCCAAAAGCTCCATGTGCTTATCATGCTAAGCAAAAGCCAGCTGAATATCAATCACAAGCAATATGAAAATTTGGTTTGTAAACCCTGTTTTTGCCAATGAAGAATTTCATGCTAGGCAATTTTGTTTGGTACATAGCAGCTCCATGAAATTAGACCCTGAACATTTGTTCTTTTCCCCCCTAGATTTTTGCCCAGCGCCCTGTGTGGTCTCGTAGTGCCCTGAGGCAGAACTGCACCTTGACTGACCGTCAGCTGACCATCCTCCTACCCTCCATCTCCTACTACGTCTGCTCTGGACCGTGGAGGTGCACCTGGGTCCGTCTGGGTTACGACCCACGCACCGCGCCCGGCGGCCTGCAGTATCAGCCCTTAGACTTCAGGGTGCGCAGATGTAAGCCACACGCTGTCCACAATTTAAAAAAATGCCTTAAAGTTGGTGATAGAGTGCACACAATTATATATTCCATTCATTCATAATTTTAGTAAGAACTGGCAATAAACTGGACTTCATTTGTTGATATTGCTGATAATCACCTGTAGTTTGGGCCAATTTCATAGAGCTGCTAAAGCATAACAAAATTGGCTTAAAGGTAGGATACACCATTTGCAGATATCAAAAAAAAAATTACTACAGAATTATTAGGAAATATCTTGCTAATCTGAAAGTAAATAATGATCCAGCAAAATGATTGCGCTAGATATCCTGTAATTTTTCTGTAAAAATATAATTTTATAAAGAAAAATTTGCGATCGCCGGACAGCGATCGCGAAAAAACACATATAACATAAGAATAACTGCTCGACGCCGGTTGAAAACAAACGCTGTTTTTCGTGCTTTTCTCGGCATCCATGATTGTAAAACTTCGGACAGGTCAGTTAAACGATATTTGCTATGAAATACAACCCCTCAAATCTACCCATTCATGATAATTCAAGCCATTACCAATGGTGTATACTACCTTTAATTCCTCCTGCACTGGATTATACGCATGACTGCACAGCAGCCCTTTTTTCCCATTAGCTACACTGCACAATGGACCTGCGTGTGCAGCTGTCACACAGGCCGTGTTCTACGTAGCACAGCTGACAACAGCATTTCAGACAGATAAGTGGGCCGCGGTCATAGCCGCTCCCCGGTGTCAAGGAGTATTGCATAAAACCTTGCTTGGTAAAACAGGTTACGAGCCAAAATTGAGTAGGATTGTTATATTATGCTAACAGCTAAATACCAATCACAAACAATATACATGGAGTTGTGGCTGGTAAGCTGGTTTTACTTAGCAAGGTTTTGTGTTTGTGCTTGAGCAATTGTTGTGCTTAAGCAGCTCTGTGAAATTGGCTCGAGATTTCTAAATTATTAAGTAAATTTCATTGCAGTAGTGTAGAGAGTGTTGTAGTCTGCCTGTTCTTTAGCCGTAAAACAAAAAAGAATCCTATTTTGAATTTAGTAAGAATCTTCTTCAATCCTGTAGCTTTGTACAGCAACAAATCGGAGGTGTTAGTGGATAAAACAGAACGCTTCAAGAAAACCTCTTTTGGTCGGAGTATGCTGGCCGCCACCCAGAAGCCTGATCATGGGACGTCTAGGTACCTCCCACCCACAAGGCCCACCCGGTTCAGACCAGGAAAACCCAAAGCGATGGCCGAGAGGGTACGTGTCTATCCCCATCTGAGTCTTTTTAACCAAAAATGGCTTAGCTGTTTTGACCTGAAAATTGCAAACAGAAAACCCGAAACCGATTGAAATTATTGAAAAAGCTTCCCCGAACTTCCCCGAAAGTTGATTCGCGTCAGGTTTGCACATTATCAGACATCGGGGGTGAGATTTGTCAGGAATTTTCTGAATTCAGGATTTTTTTAATTTCAGAATTGTTTAGAAATCTCATTTGAAATTTAGAATTACTGAGGATAAAGAACAATAAAAACATATATTTTAAGGAGGTGCCTTTAGGGAGATAAAAAACTATGTTGATCTGGGGTTCTCGTCAACTTTTTGTTTGTGGATTCTGTGTGGATTTTGTTGATTTATAATTTGTTGCCAATTGAGCCCCTGGACATAGAGGTCCCAGGTTCTAATCCCGCTCTTGTCTATTGCCCCTTCGTTTCTTCCTTCCCAGGAACCCTACTACATTTTCAGGGAAGGAGTGATCCCGGCCTACAATAATATGCTCTACCAGCTGTGCGACATCCACGTCGATGAGGTCCAGGCCATTATCCGGGCCAGCGGCAGCGTCCCAGCAGGACAGGGACCGGGGTACTTTAAGGCAGAAGTCCTGGATCAGATGAGGTCTATCCTGACAGAGAAACTGAAGAAGACGTTGGAACAGGAGGTACTCGTAAAAGGTAGGCAGAAGGCAGGGTTGCAGTCATATGTACAGAAATGCCAACAATTACGATTTGGGGCGTAGCATCTACGACTTTGAGCCGTGACTACGACCCTATGCTTAAACCTCATTGAGCTACCCTAAATAAGCCGCCACAGTATAGTTGTATAATTGTTGTATAAAAATGATAAAAAATATAAATAAAAAACTTTAAAAAAAAGTAGACCGTCGATACATGTAGGCCGAATTCGTTCATCTAGAATAAACACAAGCGCTACATGATCTAGCTTTCATTCGGCGTGCGCATAAGACAGCATTAGGGTTAAGATGCTCCAGGCTTTACTTGTTGTTTTTCTTGTTTATATTCTCAAAGATGGCACGGCTGCAGCAGATGATTCCTCCAGGCCGTGGACGTCCCAGGCAGGAGATGCGGACATGGACGAGGATGAAATTGAAGATGACGAGGACTTGGAGGACGGTCCTGAGGAAGCGGATGACAATGATGACCTGGACGTCAGTGGCTTCAACATGGACGAGGACAGTGACGACAACGAGATGGGCACGGAGTTATTGGAGTTCCTTGCTGGAACGTCTTGAGGAGACATGTAGGTGGTCCTTAGGAAGCAGATGACTTCAAAATGGACAAAGACGAGATGGGCACAGACTTATTGAAATTCTTTGCTGGAATGGCTTGAGGAAGCAGATGGACGAGCGCGAGATAAGTACAGACTTATTGGAGATCCTTGCTGGAATGGCTTGAGGAAGCACTTGAGGAAGCAGATGACTTCAACATGGACGAGCACGAGATAAGTACCAACTTGTTAGAACGTCTTGAAGAGATATGGAGGTGGTCCTGAGAAAGTAGATGACGACAGTGATGACAACAAACTTCTGAGATGAAACTAGACAAAGTTGGAGAAAATCATATTTTGACCTAATTTTCATAAACAAGCAAGGCTAACCCCTTATAAAATTTAATTTGGGTGAATTTGAGACATTTTTGGACAAAATAACATTTTGACCTCATTCATTTTCATAAAAACACAAGGCTAATAATCACCCCTTACCAATGAATTTTAGGTGGATTTGAGACATTTTGGACAACACCATTATTTTAACCTAATTTTCGTAAAAATGCAACACTAACCTCTTAGAAAACTAAATTTTGGTGAAGTTTTTGGACAAAATTAGATTATTACCTAATTTTCATTAAAAGGCAAGGCTAATAACCCCTTACAACTGAATTTTAGGTGGATTTGCGACATTTTGGACAAAATAATATTTTGACCTAATTTTCATTAAAAAAGCAAGGCTAACGCCTTATAAAGTTTAGTTTGGGTGAACGAATTTTTTTAAGAGCCAGTAGCTTAATTCTGCAATGCCCAGGACAAGATGTTTGTAAATTAAATTAAACCTAGTGTTTAATTTCTGGAGGTTATGTTGGTTAAATTAAAAGATCTGCTCCACAGAATAATCATGATTTGTGTACTTAGTAAATATTGTGAACCCAAGGTTTATATATAACGTTCGAAAATAATTTCTTCAAGAGCCAGTAGCTCAGACAGATAAGCCTAGGACTGCACGGCCGTCTCGTGGCAAAACAATTCAACTCTAATGTGATTTGCACACAACTTACATTGTTTTGCCTTGTGCAGTGCAGAGGGTCCTGGGTTTAAAAGCAGGCAGGGTCCTGGGTTTAAAAGCAGGCGGTTCCCTGAGAACCACCCCAGAAAGATCCGGGTACAGGTCCTGGGGAGGGGGTTTTATAATATTGTTGAAATATAGACTACTTTAAAATTTTGGAAAAAATGGGCATAGGTTCCCCTCCCACGGCTGGGGATTGCAGCAGGGTAGTCGTACAGTTACTGGGAAATTTATTAGCTGGATACTTATACATAGGAACAAGAAATTATTGGAATTTATTTGGGCATTTTGTTACAAAACAGCAGAAAGACAGAGGGCATTACAAGTTTCCTGTTTTACAATTTACAATAATGGAGCAAATTGAACTGGCTAGCAGCATGATCGCCCATCTGTGGCAGATACCAGCACTTTACAATTTTTAATTATCATAATTTACTATTAATGAATACCTGAGACAGTTTATAGTCCGTCACGTGAGTAGTTTTGAATATGCAATAAAACATCAACCGGTGTTACTTGAAATTCAAATCAAGTCCCTTGGTCAAGGACTGACATTTTTTTATTTAAAGGTAACAACGATAAGCATGTGGTTGGCTGGTATTGAACTGTTAAGCAATAACTTGACTTACAATATTTACATATTTTTATACCCTAAAATAACAGCATTATTAGCTTATCCACTAAAAAAGACCTGTTAAACACACCTTAATATTTAAGGGTAGGATACACCATTTGCAGATATATCTAAAAATATTACTACCGAATTATTGGACAATATACTTATTTAAACGTATATAATGATTGTAGGCATCCGGCAAAAAGATTGTGCTAGATATCCTGTAATTGTTCCGAAAAAGTGAATTGTATAAAAACAAAATGGCGATCCAGAAAAAACCAAAAACTTAAGAACCACTGCTTAACGCCGGTTAAAAACGATTGCCATTTTTCCTTGATTTTCTCAGCATCCATGATTGTAAAACTTCGGACAGGACAGTTAAACGATATTTACTATAAAATACAACCCCCCATTCCTGACAATTACCAATGGTGTATCCTACCTTTAATGCTAGGATTTTCATTACATGATACTGAGGAATACAAAATATAGTAATCTTTGTCTAATAATGTATTTTTTTTTTCGTTGATTCTAAAAAACAACTAAAATCTTAAATACGGGATTTTGCCCTTAACCGATGTATTATTAAGTGTTGTCCGGAGGAATTATTAGAAAAAATACACTTGGGTGTGACTCAAACCCACGATCTTCTGCTTCAGACGTCCCTCCAGCATGCTCGGCTGGCTGGCTTGAAATCTTAATACATGTAGAAGCGGGTACCACAACCAAATGTGACCGGCTCGACACAAAAGTGTATTCAGTCGCGCTGTGCACTATCATGTAATGGCCCACTCAATGTTGAGAGGGTAAACATTTTAACAAACTGTGATTTTCATTTGTTGCATTGAATGACAGCTTCAATACCTACAGTTTCAGGTTTCAATTAAAGAAATGTTGTTTTTGAAGAATAAATTGGGAAAACAACCATTTTGTGTGCATCGTTCTGTTGTAGTATATCAGAGCCGGCTATTTCAAAGCCCGTTTTCTCAGTTGTGTAATTTGAACTCCAAGGTAGTAATTAATATGTAAACACGTAATATCTCCAAAACTAAAGGGGCGATAGAGCTCTATTATATACAGATTGAAACCTGACATTGTGGGCTTTTCAACCATATATAACTTAATAACAGTTTTTGGTGACATAACACACCTTTTTGTAGAGCCGGTCACAAATGTTTCATGAGATAGAATTTCAAAGGAAACAAAGAAATTGGCAAGGCGGGGACTTGAACCTGCGATTTGCGATATACAGCGTTAATCAAATACGTCGGTGAAGGGCAAAATTCCATTTTAATGAGACTGAATCTTAAATTTACACCTCATCATACAAGCTCACCCGTACAAACTCGATTGATTCATACGCCGATGTGACACCTTTCTCAAAGAGAATATAGATGTACTGTGAAGATCCCGGGTGAGCCGTCATTGAGCTGTAGGCGCTGGCTTTATCCCAGATCTGAAGCTCCCCGTCCCAGGTCGTACCATTGTCGTAACTCCACTGTAGCGTGAGGTTGACTCCTGTAGGAATAACACGGTAAGCGTTAATACACATTATGCATATTCATAAGTTGAATATATTAACCATAAATGTTCAAAATTTCTCCAAATTTTTCTTTGCTAAATAGAGTAATTTGGAGTAAGATGATTTTTGAGGATTCAGGTTATTTGTTACTTGGCCTATGCACTGCACCCATTTTCACTAAGCATTACGACGTGGCGCAACTCGATTTACGCCGTGTAATGCATCACATCTCGCAATGCATTGTACAATCGATCTTATATTACTAAACTTGCGATGTGTTCAACATGTCACAACTTCCTTGACAGGGTTTGAAACGAGTCGTAAGCTGAAACGAGTCGTAAGCTAAGACGTGTTTTTAGGTCGTCGTAAAATAAGTTATTTCATAGCCCGTTTTATGCCATAAAAATTAAATACGAAAAAAATATTCAAAATACTTAGACAATGTGTTGGAAGTTGTAAATGGAACATTCATCATAGTCAGTATAAATAAACCTTGAATATTGCACTAGAAGTCCACAGCAAATTTTTATTTGTTTGTTTTTTAACTTTATTATAGGTCAGCCATTTGCCATTTGATTGACATTTTGAAGCTTTTCAAGAAGAGATTCCATGACTCTGAATATCAGTGCGTTTAATAAGTACATATAACAGTCACAGTTTTGTGCTATAAATACATCTACGACACGTCGCACGTACGATGCATTTTGTGATATGGATTTTAGGATGCATTTTGTGATATGGATTTTAGAACGCATCGCAGCTGCGACGCGTCGTAGATATACGTCGCATCACAGCGCTTCAATGCGTCACAAGTTGCGATAAGTTTCCAATAGAAGAATACAAAAATTACCCAGAAAGTGGTACTCACTAGACGCGGTGCTCTTAGGATTTGAGAAAAACAGCACGTCTCGGTGGTACAGCAGGCCAGCTGCACAGGCTGGTTCTATCAACGCCTCCACCTGGTAGACGTGTTGAATCGGCAACGTTACACCTCCGTCAAAGCTCCAAGCTACGATGCGACAGTGACATTTAAAACGGTACTGGTTGCGTGCATTGATCATGATGGTGCCATTGGGAAACTCTACACCCTACCGGTTCCAAAAACAAAGAGAAAATCATCAGAGGCCAATGTCACGGAGCTGCTAAGCACAAAGAAAATTGCTTAGCATGACAAATCTTCTCTGACAAAAACAGGGTTACAGACCCAATGTATATTGTTTGCGACTCGTATTCAGCTGGTTTTTGCTTAGCATGAAAACCACATTGAGATTTGGCTGGTGACCTGTTTTACTGAGCGAGACTTTTTTGGGGGCTAAGCACATTTTTATGCTTGCAGCTCTATTAAATTCGCCCTGAAAATGGGACCATTTTTGTTAAGGCAACAATTGAAGGGGTGGTCGATTTATTTTGGTTTACGTGTGAACCTTAATCTGTAAGTCCTGTTTTACCTTTTTTCAATTTTGTTCTTCTGTCAAACATTTTGTCGTCCTAAATTCACTCTTTACAACAACTGTAGGATTATAAATGACATTTTTTCAAGAATCAGTATTACCCCTTAAAGGTAGGATACAATTGCTTGAATTATCATGAATGAGTAGATTTGGGGGGTTGTATTTTAGAGTAAATATCGTTTAACTGAGCTGTCCGAAGTTTTAGAATCATGGATGCCGAGAAAAACACGAAAAACAGCGTTTTTTTCAACCGGCGTCGAGCAGTTATTCTTATGTTATCTTTGTTTTTTCGCAATCGCCGTCTGACGATCGCGAATTTTTCATTATACAATTCTATTTTTTTGAATAATTACAGGATATCTGGCGCAATCATTTTGCTGGATGCCCAGAATCAACATTTACTTTCAGATGAGTAGGATATTTCTTAATAATTCGGTCGTAAATATTTTCGATATCTGCAAATGGTGTATACTACCTTTAAAGTTACTGGTCCATATTTCCATTATTGAACTTGATACTCTAAATGTTGTATACCATTTATTTAAAGCTCTTGTTCTGTAAAATCTTGTTCGGAGGTATCATCTAAAACAGCCTGTGAGTTCACTTTGGACTGGAGGGCTTGTGACCGACTCGTGAGGTTCATCTAAAACGGAGGGCTTGTGTTGGTCATAGCATAGCTTTATATATACCAAACCATCTTAATATCTGGTAGTTAAGCTGGTACTCACTGAAAAAGTACTCGACTACAATCCTGCTTGCGACTTACTCGTGAGTTTTATGGACAACTCACCTGACACTCATCTGGTACAAAGTCTCCTTCCAATTTCTTTTGCCCGTACGGTATTCCCTTGATG
The DNA here is from genome assembly GCA_037893245.1 of Crossaster papposus. Classification (NCBI taxonomy): domain Eukaryota; kingdom Metazoa; phylum Echinodermata; class Asteroidea; order Velatida; family Solasteridae; genus Crossaster; species Crossaster papposus. The sequence continues at coordinate 805,349 of JBAIAA010000277.1, read as the reverse complement.
GATCCGCCCCAGAACCATGTCATGCCATGGTCATCACTCAGCAGGCAGTATACGCCGTCTGTGTATAAACTGCTATGACCACAGGACACCAGACGACCTTTGCTGGGGGCATATTTTTTCTAGTAGAAAAAAAAAGTTAAAAAAAAGGCCGGTTTAAACTCTAGGCAAAAGTGAATGCGATATGAATTTTACGTCACAAAGGATTTGCTGTGAACATTCGCCAGAGTTCAAATTGGCGAATTCATAGTACAAAAACCGGGCTTTAGGTGTATGTGGATAGTACAACGACGTGAAATTCTGGGTCTAATTCGATGTCTATTTTAAACTTACTCTGTTTCGTCTAAAAGTCTTGACAATTTACCTGTAAGCCCGACCCAGGGCCGGGTGCAAAAACCAGAGTTCCAATTTGTTGGGAGATGTTGACAGGTTTAGACCACGTGACCCCATCATTCAAGCTCTTGACGAGCATGGTACTGCTGACGCTGCACCCTTCGTGATGATTGCAGAGAGAAAACATGATGAAGATGATGCCCTTCTCATCGTCTACGATGACGTTGCCGAGGCTGAGACCGTCAAAGATGAGGTAACCATCGTCAACGACGAATTTCATTGGCTCCCACACATCACCTGGGCTTGAAAAACAAAGGTACAAGTCATCCGAGACTGAAATTGCAGGTCGGCGGCAGGTCGGTCGGCGGCAGGTCGGTCGGCGGCAGGTCGGTCGGCGGCAGGTCGGTCGGCGGCAGGTCGGTCGGCGGCAGGTCGGTCGGCGGCAGGTCGGTCGGCGGCAGGTCGGTCGGCGGCAGGTCGGTCGGCGGCAGGTCGGTCGGCGGCAGGTCGGTCGGCGGCAGGTCGGTCGGCGGCAGGTCGGTCGGCGGCAGGTCGGCGGCCAGTCGGCGGCCTGTCAGTGGCATGTCGGCGGCAGGTCGGTCAGCGGCAGGTCGGCGGCCTGTCAGTGGCAAGTCGGCGGCAGGTCGGTCGGCGGCAGGTCAGTCAGTCGGCGGCAGGTCGGTCGGCGGCAGGTCGGCGGCCTGTCATTGGCAAGTCGGCGGCAGGTCGGTCGGTCGGTCGGCGGCAGGTCAGTCGGAGGCAGGTCGGCGGCCGGTCGACGGCCTGTCAGTGGAAAGTCGGCGGCAGGTTCTCAAGGGCCAAAGTCAGTCACAATACCTCACAACACACAAGTCAGTCGGAGGGGGTGGATTAGTTAGGATGGAGGGGCATGCCATCACCAAAGTGATAAGAGGGTGTGTCCCCACCAGGGAGAGGAGGGCACCTATCAGAAGAAATGTTGCATCTAGGTGTACATGAATTAATCCAGAACAGAAATGACACAATTCCTACCTAATTCGTCAATGGATCGACGAATCACCAAGAACTTGGGCCCGGCGTCGCCACTGGAGTACTTTCGTGCCTCGGCAACAGCCAGCAGGCGCCCTCTAGGGGTGTAACTGAGCAAGGGAATGCGGTAGAGGACTACCTCTGCCTCCCCGTGGGTCCACAGGAGCTGCTGGGCTGCAACGCGAGGATTTACCTACAGATAAAAAATGGGGGGGGGTGTTAGGTAACAATAGTTCAGAGAGTGTATAGGTATGGGGGACTAAGGGGGGAGTCCGTCGGTCCTATATCTTGCTGGGGATTCTACCCATTCAGCAGGCACTTTCTATTGCGATATCATTACCCGTTGTCATGTTACAAAAACACGGAAGCCAAATTGGCCAATCACAGCAGTTTTGTCCACATTTCTGTTGGAAATGACGTCCATCAACAGAAAGAGTTTCTTACCCTAGCTAGACATCACTTAAACCAAAGCTAAATTTGCATTTTTAGTTTAAGTTATTTAACTGTATTTGCTCATTTAAATATATGAATAACGTACCTTTGCATGCACAGGACTCAACGAGGCCAGCAATGCAAACAACGAAAGCAAAACAATTGCGTAGAATTTCTGACAGCTCGTATTCGTACAACCGAAACCACATGAAATTGAACATGCAGTACCTGCAGCCATTGCGAAATAAATTGTCTGTTTTGCGACCAAAATGTAACGTTGTAGCGGGTTCCTTTATGGCTTGAGCTGCAAGTGCAAGTACAAAAAAATTACATTCACACGTCGTTTCCTCGGTGGCGCTGGCCGGCCGGCCGGGCCCAGCTGGCTGTCATGTCAAACGCGCGCGGCATTCGTACTTGTGCATGCAGTTCCTGAAATAGCGCCCTCTTCGACTTGCCTACAGACGTCGGAGAGAGACCGGACACGCCCCTCCCTTGGGAAAAAAAGAAGCCTTTTTGTGATGTCAAAAGTCGATATGCTCCCACAAAACCAGACATAAGTGGGTTTTTTTTTAAAGTGAGATATTGTTATTTGTTATTATTAGTTTCCCATAAAATCGCGTGTACATGTAGTCTTAAAATGATCATACAATTGGAACCAGTTTTGGTACCAAATGAAAGCTGAAGACTTGTACTAAATGGAAAAACCAATACCGGTATCTCACTTTTCACAAAAAACACTTATGTCTGGTTTAGTAGGAGCAGGTCACATATACTCATCTCTGTTCACTGCAAAGAATATTATGAAGATAAAGGAGAGAAGGAGGAGGAAGGGAGGGGTGGGGGGGGGGGGGAGATTTTCCCGTGGCAGCAAACAAGTTCCAACCCCTTCGATATGGATCTGCCCTTAAGGAAAAAAATGGAAGTGGGGGGGGGGGGGGGGGGGGGAGGCGCTCATTTATTTATTTATTACTAATTACAATCAATAAAACTAACATAATTATTTCAGGTTTGTTTTATTTCAATTTTAATCAACATGTAATCAACATATATACAAACATAGTACACTTTGTCAATGTGAATTGTGAACCAATCAAAGATGTTTTAATCCTTTATTATTTTTATTTTCATTATTAGCAACCACAAACAATTTTTCCATAACATACAAAGAAATATTGTACTTAATAATTTTGACTTTATTACATGTACATAAAGGTCGAAACTGTAATCTGAGAGCTATCAAGCTTATTTCATCCATTGTTCATCAAAATTCATTTAAGCATGTAGATAGTCCAGGAAAAATAGGTTTTGACCTCAAACAAATTGCAACAAATTGTTTTTCACCACAGTGCACTTCTATAAGGTCCCTAGAATTACATACTAAAAGTCGACAAAAATCCAAGTGGTGGAAATATGACTAATTTGCATAAATCGTTAATCCCTGCCGCGTAATATATTTATTCCCATATTTGGGTATATATATATATTTTTTATTTTTTGAAAAGTTTATTTTGGTGATTCTACTTACATATCATTACATCAATAACATTTGCTAAATCATATAAGTGACTGAATAATTATGGGAACATAGTAAATATCAAAAATGACAACTTCGTGACCCTATAAATGTGCGCACATTACACTGTCTCCAGATATCACCATGTAGTCAGTATTGGTGAGCTTCAAATTCACCAAGTTGCTTACTGGCACAGTTATCATATTAAAACCTTATGGAAAATCATAGGAACAATGATAACATTGTGATATTTAGCCCAGCAAACAAAAACTTGAGGAAAATGGTGTGTCCATAAATTGGGCGAAAAAGTAGTTAAGGGGTTGCCTAACATGGGAGACGTGAACAAGTTCAAGGAAATCCCCAAAATACATTTTAACGTAGATAGGATTATTGTAAGCAACAACAATCTTTAATTTGGGAGGTTTCCTTGAACTTGTTCAAGTCTCTCACCTTAGGCAACCCTTCACCTACTTGTTAGCCCAATTTAGGGACACACCATTTTCTCCCAGTTTTTGTTTGCTGGGCTAAATATCACAATGTTAACATTGTTTATGTGATTTTCCATAAGGTTTTAATAGGATAACTGTGCCAGTAAGCAACTTGGTGAATTTGAAGCACGTCAATACTGACTACTTAATGATATCTGGAGACAGTGTAATGTGCGCACATTTATAGGGTCACAAAGTTGTCATTTTTGATATTTACTATGTTCCCATAATTATTCAGTCACTTATATGATTTAGCAAAAGTTATTGATGTAAGGATATGTAAGTAGAATCACCAAAATAAACTTTTCAAAAAATAAAAAATATACATATATACCCAAATATGGGAATAAATATATTACGCGGCAGGGATTAACGATTTATGCAAATTAGTCATATTTCCACCACTTGGATTTTTGTCGACTTTTAGTATGTAATTCTAGGGACCTTATAGAAGTGCACTGTGGTCAAAAACAATTTGTTGCAATTTGTTTGAGGTCAACAAAACAAAATTATGTATTTTGCCTGGACTAAGAAGTTGTACTCTTTTTAACTTAAAAAATCTGCAACACAGAATATCCCTGATTTTTGTACTTAGTAAATTTTGGTTAAATTAAAAATTCTGCTCCATAGAAATGTATACGATGAATATCCATGATTTGGTACTTATTTTAAAATATTTTGAAATATTGTGAACCTAAGGTTTATTTCAAGAGCCAGTAGCTCAGACGGATAAGCCTAGGACTGCAGTGCGGAGGGTCCTGGGTTCAAACCCAGGTGGTGCCATCCTCAATATTGGAAAAAGGATGATCCCAGGACTGCAGTGCAGAAGGTCCTGGGTTCAAGAGCGGGCGGTTTCTGCAGGAACCTAAATATTGTGACTTTATTAATCAATTTTTGCTAAACAGACAAATTATTGAACCTGTATCCTGAGAGCTATCAAGCTTATTTCATCCATTGTTCATCATACATTTATTTCATTCTCACTTTTCCACCATTATTTAACTATCTACATTTACATATACATATAAATCTTTTTTTTTCAAATAATCAACTTGAATACAAAAATACAAGATAGTAGAAAAATTATAAAACCAATGTAATGGTCACTGAATCTAAATGATCAAAGTTAAATTAAAAAAAATATTGAAAGCATGTAGAAGTTATACTCTTTTTTTTCTTCCAAACCTTAAAGGTAGGATTAACACCATTGGTGTAATTGAATTATCAGGAATGGGTGGATTTGGGGGGTTGTATTTTATAGTACATAATTATCGTTTAACTTATTTTACAATCATGGATGCCAAGAAAAAAGCAAGGAAAACAGAGTTCGTTTATAACTGGCGTTGAACAGTTTGTTTTTTTTTTGTTTTTTTGCATTCGTCGTCTTGCGATCGTGATTTTTTTAAATATAATTCTTGTTTGTATACTTTAACCCTCAGTTTAGGTTATAAACAAAATCTACTTTATTGATGAGAAAGTCTAAAGATCCTAAAGGTGGTAATTTATCTCCCAAATACATTGAAATAGAATCCTCATAAAATTGAAAGATTATGTATGGTATAAAGGTGGTTTGGGTACCAAATGAAAGCTGAAGATGGAAATAATAATATCTCACTTAAAAAAATAAATAATTATGTCTGGTTTTGTGGGAGCAGGTGATAATTATTGTATTTTTAAACATCACAGCAGTTTAAGCCTCATCATACAAGCTCACCCGTACAAACTCGATTGATGCGTATGTCGATGTGATACCTTTCTCAAAGAGAATGAAGACGTACTGTGGATATCTCGGGTTGGCCGTCATTGTGCTGTAGCCGCTGGCTTTATCCCAGATCTGAAGCTCCCCGTCCCAGGTCGTACCGTTGTCGTAACTCCACTGTAGTGTCAGGTCGACTCCTGCAAAACAAAAGGAATTACCAAGTGCTTAAAGGTAGGATACACCATCTGCAGATTTTGTTACTTCCGAATTATTAGGAAATATCTTATTATTGTAGGTATCCAGCAAAAGAATTGCGCTAAATATCCTGTGAACAACATTAGAACCACTGCCTGACGCCGGTTGAAAACTGACGCTGGTTGAAAACGAATGCCGTTTTCTCTTGCTTTTCTCAACATCCATGATTTTAAAACTTTGAACAGGTCAGTTAAACAATATTTACAATAAAATACAACCCCAAATTCACCCATTTATGATAATTCAAGCGATACCAATAGTGTGTATCGTACCTTTAACCAGTTCGCGTCGGAGGCCGTTTATACACGCAAAGTTTTTCCGGATTTTAAACGAATGACGGGATCACAAGGAAGGCCGGAAATATCTGTCAGCTACTGGCTCGCACAGATGCTGGCCTGGACCCATATCAGATCGAGGTTCGTGAAAAACAATCCCGCGTCTGGGTCCAGTCAATTATAAAATAATCCCAGCGCGAACTGGTTTTCAAAAGCCATTTTTTTTTAATGTGAATTGTAAACAACTTAACAGTCCATTAAATGAACAAAAGGATATACAGGGTACAAATTCACAACAAAGATACTGACAATTTGGGAGACCGCCAACATAGGGCAAGATAGCTCAGTTGGTGGAGCACCGATCCGGTATTCCGGAAGTCGCAGGTTCAAGTCCCGCCTTGCCAATTTCTTTGTTCACTTTGAAAAACAGAACTTACTCGCTGTAGTACTTTTAGGGTTGGTGAAGAACAACACGCCACTGTGGTACACCATTCCTGCTGCACACGCTGGTTCGATCAAAGCCTTGTCCAGGTACACGTCGTTCAGGGGAAAACTCTCCACGCCGTCATAGCTGCGTGCCACGATACGACAATGACACTGGGAAGGGTGACCGTTGCGGATGTTGAGCATGACGGAGCCATCGGGCAGTTCGGCAGTCTACGTGTGGGAAAGTTAAGGTTTAAAATAAACAGATTGGACAGAGAAATCCGACTTAAAAATGTAGGATACACCATTGGTAATTGCTTAAATTATCAGGAATGGGTGGATTTGGGGGGTTGTATTTTATAGCAAATATCATTTAACTGACCCGTTTTACAATCATGGATTCCGAGAAAAGTAAGAAAAAATGGCGTTCGTTTTCAACCGGCGTCGGGCAGTTATTCTTATGTTGTTCTTGTTGGAACAATTACAGGATATCTAGTGCAATAATTTAGCTGGATGCCTAGAATCATTATTTACTTTTGGATAAGTAAGATACTTCTTAATAATTCGGTAGTAAATATTTTTCAATCTCTGCAAATGGTGTATCCTACCTTTAAGTGAAACTCAAATCTGTGAGCTCAAAAGATCTGTACAGTCTACATGTGTAAGCACTGCACCAACTGAATTTTCTAGCTGTACATGCTGTTAATTGTACTCTCACCATGAGCTCGGGCTGGACTCGAACCAACAACCTGCAGAATTGATTGCACACCATGAATTCACTGCTCCACTGATATCACTATTAGCCACTGACCTAGTCTTAGATCTCTGGGGCCAATTTCATAGAGCTGCTAAGCACAAACATTTGCTTAGCACAACAAAGTCTTGCTCATTAAAAACAGGTTACCAGCCTAAATTCTTTTTGTTTTTCATGCTAAGCAAATAAACCAGCTGATTATCAATCAAAAACAATAAAGATCAAGTGAAAATTTGGTCTGTAACCTTGTTTTTGCCAAGGACAAATTTTCATGCTAAGCAAAGTTTGGTGCTTAGCAGCTCTATGAAATTGGCCCCTGATGACTGTGGGACTTTACCTGGCACTCATTTGGAACAAAGGTGGCATTATTGGAGAGATGCCCTCCCCATCGCCAGGACAACCCGTGATCATCGCTCAGCAGGCATTGCATACCGCCTCCGAACCCGGTGCCGTGACCGCAGGAGACTAGCCGACCCTTGTTAGGATCCAGTTTTTTCTTGAAAAGAAAAAAAAGAATTAAACCCTTTTCACACTACTAGACAAACTTTGGAGTTGACGCAGGGTTAAAAACACGCGGCTTTTCACACTTGAACATTTTCAACCCCTTTGTCCACCCTGAGATTGATTTCAACCAGGGTTGAACTCAACCCTGCTCCAGACCAGGGTTGAGATTTTTAACCCCAGTTTAAAACTCTCTCTCTAGAGGTTAACCCGGGTTGAGGTTAACCCGGGTTGAGGTTAACCCGGGTTGAGGTTAACCCGGGTTGAGGTTAACCCGGGTTGAGGTTAACCCGGGTTGAGGTTAACCCGGGTTGAGGTTAACCCGGGTTGAGGTTAACCCGGGTTGAGGTTAACCCGGGTTGAGGTTAACCCGGGTTGAGGTTAACCCGGGTTGAGGTTAATCCGGGTTGAGGTTAACCCGGGTTGAGGTTAACCCGGGTTGAGATTAACCCGGGTTGAGGTTAACCCGGGTTGAGGTTAACCCGGGTTGAGGTTAACCCGGGTTGAGGTTAACCCGGGTTGAGGTTAACCCGGGTTGAGATGCTGTAGTGTAAAATAAGCTAAATATAGTCTTTGAACACTCCAACGCACTTCAATATTTAGAATGTGTGTATAATCCTTCAATGCACACAGCTGGAGTGCATTGGCATGTACCACTGCAATGCAATAAACAACTCTCATAGAGCAAGGGTTATTTGTTAATTTTTTTATGAATGATTTCCATACCAACAAATGCAGTATAAGACCATGTAAAATTAATCCAACTGATAGTCTAAACTATCAGATTGTTTCAATTACATGGTTTTTAGAAATCTTTTGGAAATCTTGTTGAAAACGTATTTTTTAGGAGAAGAAAAAATGAATCCAATGAAGGGTTGGGGTGAAAAGTCGCCTCACCTGGATGCCGAAGCCAGGCCCAGGGGCAAACGACGCGGTGCCCACTTGCTCCGAGATGTTTATCGGCTTGGACCACGTCAACCCGTCATTAATGCTCTGGACCAGCTTAGTGTTGGCGGTTTTGCACCCGTCGTGATGGAAGCAGACGGAGTACATGATGAAGATGATACCCTTCTCATCGTCTACGATGACGTTGCCAGCGTTAAGGCCGTCAAAGATGAGGTAACCGTCGTCCACGATGTACTGCATCGGCTCCCACTCGTCTCCTGGAAAAGCAACGAAAGCAGTGAATTTGGCACATCTTAAACGCCTCACTAGTATTCAATACAGAGCTGCCAAACTTGTTCTCACTGTTAACTGTTGGAGAGCTCATGGTTCCCCCTTACTCGCTAAATTACACTGGCTACCCATGGAGAAACGCATCCAGTTCAAAACTCTTCTATATGTTTTTAAATGTTTGAAGGACATAGATCCACCTTATCTCTCTGATATGTTTCATCTTCACCAAAGCAATCGTCAAGGACTCCGTTCTTCTTCCGATAGAACTCGGCTTAACACTCACAACTCAAGTTTATCTTATGGCAAACACGCCTTCTCACACTCTGCTGCTGAACTTTGGAACAGTCTCCCAATTAGTGTCCGTGATTCTACTTGTGTTGTTACATTTAAGAGTAAACTTAAAACTTATCTTTTTCCTAAATAATAGATTTAAGTTTTGTTCTAGTTTGTTTTAATTTATCCTTTCTTTTGTTATGCGCTTTGATCATGTTTTGAAAAAGCGCAGTATAAATGCCTGTTATTATTATTATTATTATTATTATTATTACAATGTTAGTTAACCCTCACTCCCTAATGGTTTCTCAGGACTTGCCTGCTAAAACCCAACAGAGTCCAACTAAGCTTGTATGACTTTACTGCTCAATCCAACACAGTTCAACTCACCAAGTTGTTGAGTACCTGAACATATAAAATGACTTGGCAGCTGGATCCAACATTTTGCTGTTGGATCCAACAGACACGAACTTGGCATTAATTACCAGTAACCAACAGAATGCGATTCTGAATGCGTTCCGGAATATATCAAATGACTTGCCTGCTAAATCCAACAGGTTCCAACTATAGAATTCCATGCCACTCAACTACTCTAGGCTTTATTTACCCTAGGACATAGAATGGAGTGGTCCTCTTCTATCGTAGGGTGCCGTGGCCAAGTGGATAAGAACACCGAACTCAAGCTCTGGTGTTTCTGTTCAGCAGAGTGTGGGTTCGAGTTCCGGTCGTGACACTTGTGTCCCTGAGCAAGACACTAAACTATAATTGCTTCTCTCCACCCAGGGGTACAATGTGTACCTGTGAGGGCAGAGATGGTTATTGTGATTGATTTAGCCTAGTAGCACATATATTGCAGGACAGGCTGTATACTCCCCAAGGAGCTGAGAAGGTTTAAGGATTGAAAATGGCCCAGTGGCAGTGACCAGGGGGAATAATGTTGGAAGTGCTTTGAGATGCCCTTCGGGTGTGAAAAGCGCTATATAAATCCAAGATATTATTATAGTCCTACCCCAATACCTATAGAATATAGGGCCACTCCATTCTCTGTCCTAGGGTAACTAAAGCCACGAGTAGTTGAGTGGCCCTGCATTCTATTTCTATAGTTGTACCAAAGTCTCAAGCATCCTGTATAATCACGGCATTTGGTGTGCTGTGATTTTCAATTAAAGTGGAATTTGTTTCAATTTCCAACGATTGCCGGCCGGCAATCATTGGAAAAACACGACTATTTTCAAACCTTGCCCCCAATTTTAATTGCGTACTCGGTTCCCTTTTTGCCTCATAAATTAGGCACACCCCTCTAATTAGTATAAATCTCACCCAGCTCATCATGTGACCTGCGTATGGCAAGGAATTTCGGCCCGGCATCGCTACTGGAGTACTTCCGTGCCTCGGCGACGGCCAGCAGGCGCCCTCCAGGGGTGTAACTGAGCAAGGGAATGCGGTAGAGGACTACCTCTGCCTCCCCGTGGGTCCACAGGAGCTGCTGGGCTGCAACGCGAGGATTTACCTGCGATTTGGAAGGCATGGCAGATTATATTGTAATCAATGGCCAAATTATAACAATTCTGACCGACTTTTGAACTATTTAAAAAAAATTTCACACACAAAAAAATGGAAAGATTGTACATGTAGTAGTACCCTGACGCTACTTCAGTGGTCGTGTACAAAACAAAATTGAAAATAAAATGTTTCTCAGTCACAGATTCACGTCTTTTCAACATTTTTGCACTGATATTGACACTGATTGGTGGTAGGCCCTATAATTACTAGGCGCATAACCTGATATGATAACGCCAGTCAACTCGGCCCCCATTCAACACGGCCGGCCAACTTGCCCAAGTCAAGACGGCCACTGCTGCAGTGCTGGCTTCTCCTTTCACGTACATGTACAAGTTTCTGGTTTGTTTTCTTTTTTTCTAAGTTCTTTAATTAGAAAATGCCGAATAAATAATAATAATAATAATAAAAGAGCTGAGCTAACGCACCTTCGCATTCGGTAACGTTAGTGCAAAACTTGAAGCAAAATACCCCAAAATAACCAACACGAGAAGTTGAGCGTTCAAAACCATGTCTGTGAACTACATAAATGAAAACGCCAATCCGGAAGTGATACAAAAAAATCGGTCGGCTTAGAACAGCGCCACCAATGTTTGGACGTATGCCCAACTTGAGTCTGAATTCGGAATTCAGAAAACAACAACAACGAAGAATAAGGTAATCATTTTTAGCAGATTTTCTGCTAGATCGGGTAGATTTTTCATAAAATTTATAATAACATAATTTTGCAAGCAATGTAGCAGAATACAGCGATTTTCGTTTAGTCATCCTGATGCTTTTGGGGCCTAAAAATACAATCAAACAAATGATGTCTGATGAGCGAGTAGTTCATCAGTTGCTAAAACTCAATTATGAATAAAGCAAAAATGTGTGAGGGCGCTGTTCATTTCAAGAAATTGCGATCAAAATGTAAGGTGTCTGGTCTTTTTAATTTGCTGTTGGTACCATTTGATATAATTATATGAATACCTTTGCTGACCTAAACGTTGTATTATTTTATTCGCTTTTCTTGCAGGAGTTTTTCATGGTATGCGACAATTGGAAAATTAATATTCATCAGTCGTGAATCGTCAACTTGAGCACCCATTGCATTGGAGGACGCAATTTTCAGGTCACTTCCTGTTTCCAACGGTCGCCGCCATTGTTACTGTAGTGTATTCTACGTTTCTCGGCATTTGCTTTCACCCTCCAGTCTATAGTATAATTATCCCGAGGTCACTCAAAAGAGTTGTGCCCATCCGTAGAGCGGTCATTTACAGTTCCCCAAGAGAAAAGGATATCTAAAATTAGTGTGATATCACCAGGAACAATAGCTGGAGACAAGATGGCAGATGACTCCCAGCCTATTACTGGAATCTGCATTGTGGCTGACAAAGATCAGTGTCCAGTTCACTATCAAGTTGTGAGTAAAGAAAATGTGGTTTTGTTTTCTCTCCGAGTAGTAGTACACATGTACTCCGGGTTCCTTCGACTAATATGAGGCCAATTTCACGGAGCTGCTAAAGCACAAAAATTTGCTTAGCATGAAAATTTGTCCTTGGTAAAAACAAGGTTAGAGACCAAATTTTCACGTGATCTTTATTGTTTTTGATTGATAATCAGCTGTTTTTTTGCTTAGCATGAAAAACACGTAGAATTTCGGCTGATAACTTGTTTTTAATGAGTAAGACTTTTTTGTGCTAAGCAAATTTTTGTGCTTAGCAGCTCCGTGAAATTGGCTCATGATTACCAAGACTCAATCGCGAGCATTCCGCCTGTAAGAACGTACGGTATGTTCATAAGCATGGCACCACCGCAAAAAGCAACATTCCTTTCTTAACCAGTTTGCGCCGGGATTATTTTAACATCACTGAGCCGAGGTACGGGATTATTTTTAACGAAACTCGATCCGAGGCGGGTTCAGGACGATGGTACCGAGAAGCACACCTACGCATTTCCGGCCTTGCTCGCTGCTGACGGACATTTCCGGCCTTGCTTGTGACGTGTTTATGCGTCATCCGTTATCCGTTTTGAATCTGGGGAAAAACATTGCGTATATACGTCCTCCGGCGCGAACTGGTTAAGCAATGGAATTTGGGGGGAATTAGTTTTGTAGGCCCAAAATAAATAAATGTTGATGGATTATTGCGGACTTGGGCCAGGATGCCTGAAGCACTGCTAAAAGAAAGCACAGCTTTTGTCATATATATAACAACCACTGCTTCAGTTGTGGTTCCATTATAACCAGTTCGTGCCGGGATTATTTTGATACTGACCGGACACAGGCACCGGAGTGTTTTTTACGAACCTCTATCCAAGACGGCTGGCATCTGTGGGTAGCACACCCTGATATTTCCGGCTTCGTTCGCTGCAAGTTGGTCGCTGACAGATATTTCTGGCTTTGCTCGTGACGTGTTTATCCGACGCCCGTTTTGAATTCCGGACAATCTTTATGTGTATACACATCCTCCGACGCGAACTGGTTAATATCATGTATAAGAAGCAGAATGAGTGACGAATATAAGAGCAAAGTTTTCCCCAGATTCAAAACGGATGACGCATAAACACGCCACGAGCAAGGCCGGAAATGTCTGTCAGCAGCGAGCAAGGCCAGAAATGCATGGCTGTGCTTCCCGGTAATGGCGGCCTGAACCTGCTTCGGATCGAGTTTCGGTAAAAATATTCCCGCGCGTCGGCTCGGTGATGTTAAAATAATCCCGGTGCGAACTGGTTAATATACTTCCAGTTTTGTAAAATTGAAGATGCCGATTAAATGTTACTCCTTTCAGATTGAGAACACCACAGACGGCCAAGATGCTGACATCTGGAAGGACAGCTTCTTTAGGAAGGTCACTCGATATCTCTGCTTCACACGCCAGCCTGCTCAGGTCAGTATATATGATGCTCGTGTCAAATGTCACGTACTGAGGTCAAATGTCATGTACTGAGGTCAAATGTCATTTGAGGTCATGTTGTAAAAGAGACTGGAATTGTAAAATTTGTCTCATTTAAAAACTTGAGGTTTTAATTGCAATCAAACTTGGGTCATGATGCGATATGAACAATTCCATGTAATATGGCGATATTAAAGGTCACATGTTGAGGTCAAAGGTCATTTGAGGTCAATTCGTAAAATAGGGTAATTGCGAAAGTAGACGAGACTCTTGGTTTGAGAACCATCCTTGTTCTTTTTTTTACCTAGTTCCTACTTGCTCTTACTTGCCTTGAAATTCCCATTAAAAATTGTTCATAGCACACTGTCGTATGTGAATCACACAATGAAGGGCTTGGGCTCAGGAGTACTGCAACTGTGTTTTCTAGAGCTTAGTTGAGAATGGAGAACAAGTGTTGCGAGTACACAACATGCCGAATGAGTCTAATAATGATGTAGAAATATGTGAGTACATGTATCATTGAAAAGTACTCCTAAAAGCCCACAAAAGTCCTACTTTTTTAAAAATCCTACCATTTGCTTGATTGTATTACAGGGGAATGTAGTGTTGGCAGACTTGACCGTTTTAAAGGAAGGCGACCAGATCCCACAGGGCTACACGTGCATTTCAACCACTTCAGACTCGAGTAAGACGACCAATATCCATTCTTCACACTGTACCCACCTTGCAAACGCTGTGTGGACTTGCAAACAAAAGATGTCCACGCAATACACAAACAGAAAACCATGTGTGGACTTGGCCAGCGTCCAAACAAGGTTTCTCCCTTTTTGAAAAAGAGCTCTAGAGGTAACAATTAGTTGGGGTTATATTTGGGAAAAGTGAAGAGGAACCCATTATGGTATAACAGTCGCAAATGTAGGTTGAAAGAATTTTCACGGTGTGAGGAAAATGAGTATTTTGGTGAAATTTGGTCCAGGATTCTTAGTTCTACACGAATTCAGAAGAAAGTATACATGTTCAACTACATGTGTTTACATGTGCACTTTCCCTCTGCAGCCCAGTGTAACATAGTCTGTCGAATATCTGTGTGTTGCGCAAGCGCTATTTTGCTAGTTCAACTGTTTTAAACGGCTTTAAACAAGCCCAGTCACTTGCTCAGGATGCTGATTTTTATTTTACTTGTATTGCTCATCCCAGAGGAGCCAGTTCTTAAGAAGAAGGTTCTGATCGCCCAGTTTATCATGAGAGGATCGTTGACGAAGGCCATCTGCGATATTGCCCTGACTTCCTCCAAGGCGAAAACCCGACCCATTGACGCATCACCAAGAGGGTAAGCCAGTGTTATTATTAATTCTTTCTGGTATAAATGAAACCAAGGATCCCTCAAAAGCGCTCTAGGCACTGTAGCTCGTAAGCCTGAAGAAACCTGTAGAGAGAAGACAATGAGAAGAAGGTACAGTTTTAGAGGTGGGAGGAAAGCCCCATAAGAATATCCTGGGGAAAACCCACGGAGTCAGGCAGGCACTGAAAAGTATTCGGGCAGTACACACAACACCTGTGTTTTTGTACTTTGTGCAGATCCCCACGAAAGGTTGAAGATAGTGCGACTCCGGCCCAGGCCTTGCCGTACCAGTATCCATATATGAAACACATGCAAAACACTAGATTGTTGATATCTGTGCATATTTGTGGCCCGATCAAGAGAAATGAGTCGTATGTCGATATTGTCTTACAGGCGTACAGGCCAAAACAACGAAAAGGTCTTTTCTTTTTTTTAGAAATTGAGATTAATGTAGTATTTACTAAAAAACTCTTCAATTATATAGTCCCAAAGTATCTTAGCAGATTTTTGATGAGAAGTGTATATTTTTTGAGTGATTTTCAGCACCACTGAAAAACGACATGTGACTCATTTCCCTTGATCAGGCCACACTACATTTGTGCTGTCAAACCATGGGAGGGCTAAATACTACTAAATTATTTATAATTGTTTTCCAGTGAGATCAATGGTCTATCCCTGTACCTCAAGATGGGAACTCTCCCAAGTCTTACAGCCCAGCCGGTTTCTGCAGTTTCCTACAACAGGCCGCACTCGGATAGTAATCCACAGCCATTTACCAATAATGCCAACTTTGGCTATTACGAGTAAGCCACACAACACTAAAGTTATCCAAAGCCCTTTTTAAAATTATTCCGACCACAGACATTGAGCCATGTATGACACAAAAGCAAATACGAATGCAAAGTGGTAATGAAACCAAGGATCCCTCAAAAGCGCCCTCGGCACTGTAGCTCGTAAGCCTGGAAAAAAAACTGTAGAGAGAAGACATTGAGAAGAAATTACAGTTTTAGAGGTGGGAGGAAAACCACAGAAGAATATTCTGGGAAAAACCCATGAAGTCAGGCAGGGACTGAAAACCCAATCCACATATTGGCCCAGGCCGGATTCGAACCCAGGTCACAACCCGGATTCGAACCCGAGGAAAGAACAGCCACGCCAATTTGACTCCCCTAAACAATAGTGAACAAAGTATTCGGGCAGTACACACAACACCTGTGTTTTTGTACTTTGTGCAGATCTCCACGAAAGGTTGAAGATAGTGCGACTCCGGCCCAGGCCTTGCCGTACCAGTATCCGTCAAGAGGCAGTACCTTGACCAGGCAGGCATCCATGATACAAACCAACGCAGCCATGGAACGGATACACTCAGGTAGACCGAGGCCCAATTTCTTGGCTCTGCTAACCACAGAATTCTGCGCTTACGATCACCATTTTTTGCAAACCGCTAGCAGAAAAATTATGTGCTTACCCGGTAAGCACAGACTCCTTAGTTACTGGATGTACGCCTGCGCAAAAGCCAAAATTCCTCGCTAACGCATGAAATACGCTTACCGTAAGCACGGAATTTTTCGCTACAGTAAGCAGGGATTTTTCGCTAATGGTAAGCAGAGCCATAAAATTGGGCCCGGGTTTGCACGTGATGCCATTTGGTGGTAATCACCTGAAATAATACTAAGAGAATTGTGTGTAAAATGAAAAAGTCCAGATTTTACAGATTTATAATATTACTCGATTCCACAATATAGAGCCGCTCAATATTTAGTTTTATATCATAGATCTATATTAAATTACTAGAGCGCTCGCTCGCTCGATGTACAAAGTGTTGCCCGCTTGGCACATCCATGTTTGTGCACAAACCTAGCCAAATGGTGTATCTTACCTTTGCATAAAGACTTTTCTATGATACTATGTGTTGTGGCATGTGATTTCAATGTTTCTCACAACCAAAACTAGCATTTTGTGGTTTTAGTGTTAAAATTTGTTTCTGTCTTGTCGTCGATTTCCACAGCTATTGAGGGGGTACCGTTTGAACTCCACACCTCGCTACAACCAACCGACAACTCACAAGTAAGCTGTAATGAATACATTGCAAAAGATACACTTGCATGCATACAACAAATTCCAGATTGTTTTCTTAAAATTTCTACTATTTGCTACTTTTTACAACTCAAAAATATAAGCTCATTGTTTTCAAGACAGTGTAGAATGCCATGGCCCAGTGGTTGCGATGTTTGACTCATGTACGATGGTGCGTGGGTTCGAACCCTGCTAGGAACATGGTGTTTGTGCCCTTTGGCAAGACAACTACAATTGCCTCTCTCAACTCAGGAGTATAAATGGGTACCTGTGAGGGTCGAGGCCGATTGAGCGCCTATAAACGGCTGCCGCGTGGTCCAGAGCCTGATGAACTTGGTAATAATTGTAGAGCGCTTTGAGATCATTGATACGATGTAAAGCGCTATATCAGCACGATTATTATTATTATTATTATTACACACTGTCATATGTAAATAACACAATGAAAGGGCTTCGAGCACATGTAGGTTGGTAAACACCGCCAATCGTGGACGGGGCATTGTCCTGTACTGTAATGTTTTCGGATGACCTCCATAGGATTTGTACATGATTTGGAATCGTGGACGTTTTGTCAATCGTGGACGTACCCAATTCTTTTGTCCGACGACCACGATTGGCGGTCAATACATATGCAGGAGTACTGCAACTGTACTTCCAAGAAAATTTGATGCAGATGGAACACAAGTGTTGTACTGTGTGGCCAGAACATCCCAAATGAGGCTTATGACGCTGCGGATATGACTATCAACAAAAACTAGTCTTAAAAGCCTGCAAAAGTCCTACTTTCATGTTCATTTTTGGAAAAACGTGATCCTACTTTTATCCCACTTTTTTGAAGGATTTTCCAACGTTACAGTTCCCGACGGACGAAGACGTGCTTCTCAATTACAGCTACGATTTCAGCACCGAGCGCCAGTCCAAACCGAAGAACCTCGTCACGCTGTGAGGGCACTCTTCATTTTTGGCCAGAAAATCTTTCATTCGCTCGTACCCACTACAGTCATTCGAGGGCACTGACTAGCGATGTCGTCAAGTCAAGTTCGTCACAATTACCAAAAAAATCGAGATTGGTCCTCCAATCTTTCTCTAATCTTCATTCCCCATTCAAGTCACTGTGTGCGATTCTGATGTTAACCATAATCTGGATGTTACTGGATTTACTGGAAAGCACTTTTTGTGTAAATGGACTTGTGATGGACTCGTACAAAAATTGATTACAACACTGAACATTTTTCTACTTCATATTTTTGGGGCTTCTTAAATGTAGGAGATACAATTTGCATATATATAAAAAAATTAACTACGAATTATTATTTAGAAATATATATATTTTTTTTTTAAAGTAAATAATGATTTCCAGGCATCTAGCAAAATGTTTGCACTAGATATCCTGTAATTGTTTCGAAAAATAGATTTTTATCCCAACAAAATTTGCAACAAGAACTGCCCGACGCCGGTTGAAGACGAATGCTGTTTTTTTGTTTTTAAATCTTGGCATCTATGATTGTAAAACTTACTTTAAAATACAATGTGAAATACATGACAATAACTGACAATAACTGACAATATTAAAATATCATGGGGTGATGGGTAAAAGAATAATTTTACAATTTAGGCTTTTTATATTTCTGGTATATTTTATACCCGTCGCAATCAGTCACAAAATGATCTTTTAGCTTTAGGGAAAGATCTGGGTTATGGTAATAGCCCAGGGAATTCAATTTAGGGAAAATAGGATCACTTTGAAAATAGTCCTCGATGACGTTTATTTTGTACACGAGAACAAAGAGATGTCTCCACAAGGAAACAAATTTGAGAAGGGCATGTGCTGCTGAAAAAACTGATCCCAAAAGTGACTGCATAAAGAAGGGTTAATATCCATTTTGTAACTTTCACATGAAAAATTGTACATTTTATTAATGAGTGAAGGGAAGTTTTGTGTATTTGTGTATTTTTTTAGTAAAAGAAATTACTTTTGTTGTTAAACTCTTTATTAATCAGCTTAATTACTTTTTAAATATATACATTTTACACACATGATGTGCACTACTTCAAATTTATTTGTAGTTTATCCATGTTAAATTTGGACGATTGGGCTTGGTTTATCTGCAACAGATAGTTATAAGTTCCATCCTAATTCACTCTGAAAAAAAAAGTTCAAATAAATGCAGTTATTTTAAAACAGCATGAATGACTTATTAAGTTATTTCTGATAGCGCCTCAATAAACATACTTTACTTGAAAGTAAATAAGGATTGTAGGCATCCAGCAAAATGATTGCGCTATATATTTGAAATATCAAAAATTATCTGCAATTCACCATCAAAATCATGTCGCCTGGATCCCTTGCCCACATGGATGCTTAAGGAAAACCTTACTCAAATTGTGCCAATTATTACTGATATTATCAACTCTTCCTTGTCGTCCGGAATCTTTCCTACTGAAGCCCACCGTGCCATCATTAAGCCATTACTAAAAAAGGCGTCACTTGATAGAAATATTCTTAAAAATTATAGACCCGTTTCGAATATCAGTTTCGTTGGTAAGATAATAGAAAAAATTGCTTGTGCACGACTATCTGAACATATGAATCAACATAATCTAATGGACCCCTACCAGTCAGCTTATAAACCCAAACATAGTACTGAATCTGCCCTAATAAAAGTAAAAAATGATATCATGTTTTCCCTTAATTCAAATCAAGTTACCCTCCTAGTATTATTAGATCTTTCAGCTGCATTTGATACAATTGATCATAGTATATTACTTTCGCGTTTGTCATCCAGAATTGGCATAAGAGGGGTTGCACTTGACTGGTTCCATTCATATCTTAAGGGTTGGACCAGTCAAGTTGACATTGCTGGTGAATTGTCAGCTCCATCTATTGCCGATTATGGCTTACCACAGGGCTCTGTCTTTGGTCCACTAGGCTACACTGTTTACACCCTTCCTGTTGGTGATATAGCACGGCACCACCAAATTTCTTATCATATATATGCTGATGATACACAATTATATATATCATTCAACCCTAATGTACCTGGTGAGATGAATCGTGCAGTCTCTAAACTTGAAAAATGCATCTCAGACATTAAAACCTGGATGACAGTTAATAAGCTTAAATTAAACGATGATAAAACAGAATTCTTTGTCGCTGCTTCCTCCCATAATCTTAAACTTATCCCCGATATTTCCATTGTTATTGGAAACTCTTCTATTCACCCATCTGAATCTGTTAGGAACCTAGGTGTATTCTTGTCTTCTTGTCCATGTCTTCCCATATATCATATATATCACGAACTGTCAATTACTATCTTCGCAATATATCACGTGCCCGCAAGTTCATGGATGAATCTACATGTCACCACGCTGTTCGTTCATTGGTACTTTCACGGCTTGATTATTGTAATGGTTTGTTATCTTCTGTACCCAATGTACACATACAACGACTGCAGCGGTTACAAAACTGGGCCGCACGTTTAGTTTTTGCTGTCAACCGCAAGCATGATCCCATACCCTTGATGCATTCGCTACACTGGTTACCAATACAACAAAGAATAATGTTCAAGCATTTATTATTTGTCTACAAATCCTTTCATAACCTTGCTCCAGTCTATTTATCAGACTGCTTGTTAAAATATGTTCCAAGAAGAAATAATCTGAGATCTGGAGATGATATCCTACGACTTGAATATCCTAGAACAAGAGTACAAGCCGGTGATAGAACTTTCACTGTATGTGCCTCCCGTGCATGGAACAATCTCCCGATCTCAGTTAGATCTTCTACCTCTGTAAATAACTTCAAAAAATCTTTGAAAACGCATCTTTTTGTATAATTTTGCAATCATTGTTTCAATTGTTAGTTTTAATGTAACTATTTTATTGTAAGTATATATAAGTAACATTTTATAATTGTACGCGCTTTGAGCCTTTTGGGAAAAGCGCATTATAAATATTAATGTAATGTAATGTAATGTAATGTAATTCTGTAATTGTTCCGAAAAATTTAATTTTATATTAAAAAAAGTCAAGATTGCTGGACGGCGATCGCGAAAAAAACCAAGAACAACATAAGAAACAATTACTGCCCGACGCCGGTTGAAAACGAACGCCGTTTTTCTTGCTTTTCTCAGCATCCATGATTGTAAAACCTTGGACAGGTCAGTTAAACCGTATTTACATAAAAATACAACCCACCAAATCCACTCATTCCTGATGATTGAAGCAATTACCAATGGTGTATATCCTACCTTTAACCATGGAGAAATAAGTGTCTTATTTCTCCATGCTTTAACTTAAGTTGCTATGCATACTCTGTAGATGTATCTTAAAATCGGGCGTGATCCCTGTCCACAGGGAATTCTGGTGTTTATGACTTCTGACTAGCGCCCTTGAACAAAGTACTGACAATTTGGGAGACCGCCAACATAAAGCAAGATAGTTCACTTGGTAGAGCGCCAGTCTGGTATTCCGGAGGTCGCAGGTTCGAGTCCCGCCTTGCCAATTTCTTGTATTCACTTTTATTGACATTTATGCAAATTTACCTAGTCAGTTTCCCTTGTGGTTTATTTGTGTTGTGTGGAGACTTGTGAACAAGTCGTTAAATGTTTGTCGCGGTGGTCGCATATGTAGATGCGCGGTGGTTTAACCATCAGTTAACAACAGAAGCTTAATTGACCAACTACATTTTCCAAGATAAGCTATATATCGCCGTGTTCCACATTTGTTAGATGTGCTGTAAAAATATTGCAGAACTCTGCATCTTGGCCTTTCATGTTTCAACCATATCAGTACAGATAATAAAACATCTACATATGCGCGGTGGTCGCATATGTAGATGCGCGGTGCTCGCATATGTAGATGCGCGGTGGTCGCATAATGTAGATGGGCGGTGGTCGCATATGTAGATGCGCGTGGTCGCATATATACAGATGCGCGGTGGTCGCATATACAGATGCGCGGTGGTCGCATATACAGATGCGCGGTGGTCGCATATATAGATGCGCGGTGGTCGCATGTAGATGCGCGGTGGTCGCATATAGATGCGCGGTGGTCGCATATGTACATGTAGATGCGCGGTGGTCGCATATGTAGATGCGCAGTGGTCGCATACACAGATGCGCGGTGGTAGCATATACATGCGCGTGGTCGCATATGTAGATGCGCGGTGGTCGCATATAATAGATGCGCGGTGGTCGCATATAATAGATGCGCGGTGGTCGCATAGATGCGCGGTGGTCGCATATGTAGATGCGCCGTGGTCGCATACAGATGCGCGGTGGTCGCATATACAGATGCGCGGTGGTCACAGATGCACGGTGGTCGCATGTACAGATGCGCGGTGGTCGCATAATGTAGATGCGCGGTGGTCGCATGTGTAGATGCGCGGTGGTTTAACCTTCAATAAACAACAGAAGCTTAATTGACCAACTACATTTTCCAAGATAAGCTATCGCCGTGTTCCACATTTTGTTAGATGTGCTGTAAAAATATTGCAGAACTCTGCATCTTGGCATTTCATATACAGATGCGCGGTGGTCGCATATACATGCGCGTGGTCGCATATATATAGATGCGCGGTGGTCGCATATACAGATGCGCGGTGGTCGCATATACAGATGCGCGGTGGTCGCATATAATAGATGCGCGGTGGTCGCATATAGTAGATGGGCGGTGGTCGCATATGTAGATGCGCGGTGGTCGTATATGTAGATGCGCGGTGGTCGCATATGTAGATGCGCGGTGGTCGCATAATGTAGATGCGCGGTGGTCGCATACGTAGATGCGCGGTGGTCGCATATGTAGATGCGCGGTGGTCGCATATGCACGGTGGTCGCATAATGTAGATGGGCAGTGGTCGCATATGTAGATGCGCGGTGGTCGCATATGTAGATGCGCGGTGGTCGCATATGTAGATGCGCGGTGGTCGCATAATGTAGATGCGCGGTGGTCGCATATGTAGATGCGCGGTGGTCGCATATGTAGATGCGCGGTGGTCGCATATAATAGATGCGCGGTGGTCGCATATAATAGATGCGCGGTGGTCGCATATGTAGATGCGCGGTGGTCGCATATACAGATGCGCGGTGTGGTCGCATGTGTAGATGCGCGGTGGTCGCATAATGTAGATGGGCGGTGGTCGCATATGTAGATGCGCGGTGGTCGTATATGTAGATGCGCGGTGGTCGCATATGTAGATGCGCGGTGGTCGCATAATGTAGATGCGCGGTGGTCGCATATACAGATGCGCGGTGGTCGCATATACAGATGCGCGGTGGTCGCATATACAGATGCGCGGTGGTCGCATATACATGCGTGTGGTCGCATATATACAGATGCGCGGTGGTCGCATAAACAGATGCGCGGTGGTCGCATATACAGATGCGCGGTGGTCGCATATACAGATGCGCGGTGTGGTCGCAGCGCGGTGGTCGCATATGTAGATGCGCGGTGGTCGCATATGTAGATGCGCGGTGGTCGCATATGTAGATGCGCGGTGGTCGCATAATGTAGATGGGCTGTGGTCGCATATGTAGATGCGCGGTGGTCGCATATACAGATGCGCGGTGGTCGCATATGTAGATGCGCGGTGGTTTAACCATAGACATGGATTTTTTATTTTTTTTTCCATGTCTATGGTTTAACCATCAGTAAACAACAGAAGCTTAATTGACCAACTACATTTTCCAAGATAAGCTATCGCCGTGTTCCACATTTTGTTAGATGTGCTGTAAAAATATTGCAGAATTCTGCATCTTGGCATTTCATATACAGATGCGCGGTGGTCGCATATACATGCGCGTGGTCGCATATATACATATGCGCGGTGGTCGCATATACAGATGCGCGGTGGTCGCATATACAGGTGCGCGGTGGTCGCATATACAGATGCGCGGTGGTCGCATATACAGATGCGCGGTGGTCGCATATACAGATGCGCGGTGGTCGCATATACAGATGCGCGGTGTGGTCGCATATGTAGATGCGCAGTGGTCGCATATGTAGATGCGCGGTGGTCGCATATGTAGATGCGCGGTGGTCGCATATGTAGATGCGCGGTGGTCGCATATGTAGATGCGCGGTGGTCGCATAATGTAGATGGGCGGTGGTCGCATAATGCGCGGTGGTCGCATATGTAGATGCGCGGTGGTCGCATATGTAGATGCGCGGTGGTCGCATAATGTAGATGCGCGGTGGTCGCATATGTAGATGCCCGTGGTCGCATATATACAGATGCGCGGTGGTCGCATATACAGATGCGCGGTGGTCGCATATACAGATGCGCGGTGGTCGCATATACAGATGCGCGGTGGTCGCATGTACAGATGCGCGGTGGTCGCATGTACAGATGCGCGGTGGTCGCATATGTAGATGCGCGGTGGTAGCATATACATGCGCGTGGTCGCATATGTAGATGCGCGGTGGTCGCATATAATAGCCGCGCGGTGGTCGCATATAATAGATGCGCGGTGGTCGCATATGTAGATGCGCGGTGGTCGCATATGTAGATGCGCGGTGGTCGCATATGTAGATGCGCGGTGGTCGCATATACAGATGCGCGGTGTGGTCGCATGTGTAGATGCGCGGTGGTCGCATAATGTAGATGGGCGGTGGTCGCATATGTAGATGCGCGGTGGTCGTATATGTAGATGCGCGGTGGTCGCATATGTAGATGCGCGGTGGTCGCATAATGTAGATGCGCGGTGGTCGCATATACAGATGCGCGGTGGTCGCATATACAGATGCGCGGTGGTCGCATATACAGATGCGCGGTGGTCGCATATACATGCGTGTGGTCGCATATATACAGATGCGCGGTGGTCGCATATACAGATGCGCGGTGGTCGCATATACAGATGCGCGGTGGTCGCATATACAGATGCGCGGTGTGGTCGCATATGTAGATGCGCGGTGGTCGCATATGTAGATGCG
This sequence comes from Crossaster papposus, assembly GCA_037893245.1. Lineage (NCBI taxonomy): Eukaryota > Metazoa > Echinodermata > Asteroidea > Velatida > Solasteridae > Crossaster > Crossaster papposus. Next base: position 780,436 of record JBAIAA010000277.1, on the reverse strand, counting down.
CGGTGGTCGCATATGTAGATGCGCGGTGGTCGCATATGTAGATGCGCGGTGGTCGCATAATGTAGATGGGCTGTGGTCGCATATGTAGATGCGCGGTGGTCGCATATACAGATGCGCGGTGGTCGCATATGTAGATGCGCGGTGGTTTAACCATAGACATGGATTTTTTTATTTTTTTTTCCATGTCTATGGTTTAACCATCAGTAAACAACAGAAGCTTAATTGACCAACTACATTTTCCAAGATAAGCTATCGCCGTGTTCCACATTTTGTTAGATGTGCTGTAAAAATATTGCAGAATTCTGCATCTTGGCATTTCATATACAGATGCGCGGTGGTCGCATATACATGCGCGTGGTCGCATATATACATATGCGCGGTGGTCGCATATACAGATGCGCGGTGGTCGCATATACAGATGCGCGGTGGTCGCATATACAGATGCACGGTGGTCGCATATAATAGATGCGCGGTGGTCGCATATAATAGATGCGCGGTGGTCGCATATGTAGATGCGCGGTGGTCGCATATGTAGATGCGCGGTGGTCGCATATGTAGATGCGCGGTGGTCGCATATGTAGATGCGCGGTGGTCGCATATACAGATGCGCGGTGTGGTCGCATATGTAGATGCGCAGTGGTCGCATATGTAGATGCGCGGTGGTCGCATATGTAGATGCGCGGTGGTCGCATATGTAGATGCGCGGTGGTCGCATATGTAGATGCGCGGTGGTCGCATAATGTAGATGGGCGGTGGTCGCATATATATGTAGATGCGCGGTGGTCGCATATGTAGATGCGCGGTGGTCGCATATGTAGATGCGCGGTGGTCGCATAATGTAGATGCGCGGTGGTCGCATATGTAGATGCCCGTGGTCGCATATATACAGATGCGCGGTGGTCGCATATACAGATGCGCGGTGGTCGCATATACAGATGCGCGGTGGTCGCATATACAGATGCGCGGTGGTCGCATATACAGATGCGCGGTGGTCGCATGTACAGATGCGCGGTGGTCGCATATGTAGATGCGCGGTGGTCGCATACACAGATGCGCGGTGGTAGCATATACATGCGCGTGGTCGCATATGTAGATGCGCGGTGGTCGCATATAATAGCCGCGCGGTGGTCGCATATAATAGATGCGCGGTGGTCGCATATAATAGATGCGCGGTGGTCGCATAGATGCGCGGTGGTCGCATATGTAGATGCGCCGTGGTCGCATATACAGATGCGCGGTGGTCGCATATACAGATGCGCGGTGGTCACATGTACAGATGCACGGTGGTCGCATGTACAGATGCGCGGTGGTCGCATAATGTAGATGCGCGGTGGTCGCATGTGTAGATGCGCGGTGGTTTAACCTTCAGTAAACAACAGAAGCTTTATTGACCAACTACATTTTCCAAGATGCGCGGTGGTCGCATATAATAGATGCGCGGTGGTCGCATATAGTAGATGGGCGGTGGTCGCATATGTAGATGCGCGGTGGTCGTATATGTAGATGCGCGGTGGTCGCATATGTAGATGCGCGGTTGTCGCATAATGTAGATGCGCGGTGGTCGCATATGTAGATGCGCGGTGGTCGCATATGTAGATGCGCGGTGGTCGCATATACAGATGCGCGGTGGTCGCATATACAGATGCGCGGTGGTCGCATATACAGATGCGCAGTGTGGTCGCATATGTAGATGCGCAGTGGTCGCATATGTAGATGCGCGGTGGTCGCATATACAGATGCGCGGTGGTCGCATATACAGATGCGCGGTGGTCGCTTAGATGCGCGGTGTGGTCGCATATGTAGATGCGCGGTGGTCGCATATGTAGATGCGCAGTGGTCGCATATGTAGATGCGCGGTGGTCGCATATGTAGATGCGAGGTGGTCGCATATGTAGATGCGCGGTGGTCGCATATGTAGATGCGCGGTGGTCGCATATACAGATGCGCGGTGGTCGCATATACAGATGCGCGGTGGTCGCATATAATAGATGCGCGGTGGTCGCATATAATAGATGCGCGGTGGTAGCATATGTAGATGCGCGGTGGTCGCATATGTAGATGCGCGGTGGTCGCATATACAGATGCGCGGTGGTCGCATATACAGATGCGCGGTGTGGTCGCATATGTAGATGCGCGGTGGTCGCATGTAGATGCGCGGTGGTCGCATATGTAGATGCGCGGTGGTCGCATAATGTAGATGCGCGGTGGTCGCATATATAGATGCGCGGTGGTCGTATATGTAGATGCGCGGTGGTCGCATATGTAGATGCGCGGTGGTCGCATAATGTAGATGCGCGGTGGTCGCATATGTAGATGCGCGGTGGTCGCATATGGGTCATTCCATCAGGTTGGGACACAGAGTGTGACATTACTGACATATGAGTGAAAATTTCAAATTGCTTGCAAGATTACTATTTTATCATTATGGTATCATATACTTATGTACATTCAACATATAATATTTTTATTACCATATAATTAATCATTTTTGTCATAATGGCACCGTAAGGTAGTAATGTCAATAATTTTGTGCAGACGTAACATGGACACCAATTTGAGATTAGATGTTTAATAATCAGCTTGGATCAAATTGTATATTGCCATATCTTAGTCAAAATGATAGAAACCATTAAGTTTTTTGCAAATAAGTAAACTTTCTTATACATGAATTCTACAAAGGGTTGAAAATCACAACAACAAAATCGTAGCAAATTACTTTTCTCATCGTGTAATTAAAACAAGAAAACTTATGTAAAACTTGAATTAACAACAAATACTGTGCTATAAGTAGCATTATATTAGTTTAGTTTATAGACTTGGATAGTATAAATTTAATTTTAGTAGCTATGTTGTACAATTTGTCTTAAATCTTGGGAATTGCATCTTAAAATGGTGTGTTGCAGACGTAACATGGACACCGTGCCCATGTTACATCATGTGTCAAATATTAAGAACAATCACCTATGATATCATGAAAGCAATGAATTACATGGCTCTAAACTTAGGTGGTCAGTTGTTTGATATGATTATGCATAAAACAGGTAACTAAAACCTAATACAAGAAAATGCCAAACAAAAGTAGCATATTTTACAGTGCAGACGTAACATGGACACGGTGTATAATTATTAAATCACTCATAAATGTTATGCATATTGTTAAAACAAAAATCTTTTCATATTTAAATATCTGAGCATGTCACCATATTCTATTGTTATTGTTTATAAGTTGGTAAATGTTTCATATTGTGTTCAATTGCAACATTTGTTACCAAACCACAGTGCAGACGTAACATGGACACCACAAATCTAAAATGGAATAATTCACACATGAATGAAATGCAAGTCTAGTTTGTGTATTTTGTGTATCTGTTGTGTCAAGTTATTTGGTACAACGTTAGTTCCACACATCCTATTGAGCTTATTTACCAGTTATAGAAACAAATAGTTTTAAATTGTTCAGACGTAACATGGACACCGTACCCCAAAATGACCTGATTTCTCGTCATATTTGAAAAAGTGAAACTATTTTCCAACTTTATGAATAATTTTCTCATAAATCAAGTCAGATGTGATGAATTTAAGTCATTTTAGACTTGCTTTGAAGCAAAGGGAAAATACTACACCCCCAAACAAAATGTTACAAAAGTGGACACCTTGTGTTACGTCTACACTACTCATTTTTGGTGAGCTCTAACGAAATAAATGACGTAAACAAGAAAGATATGACTTACAATTACTATTTCTCATGTTCTTTTATGCTACTTTATTAGCAAAGGGGTGTTAAATTATGTATTTATTAATGTGCAAGTTGCATACTTAAAACTACTCAATTTTTGTCACACATGTTACGTCCTAACTAGCCTTGCACGCCACCATGTTTTATGAAATATCTAAAAAATAAAATAACTAATGTCACCAAATTTGGTATCATTCAAAAGGTCTTTTTGTAACTCTCTAGTTTCAACCATCATTGACAAGAAAAATAGTTCATTCTTCCCAAGAAAACTAAATCTTATAGGTGAAATGGCAAAATATGCACGTGTCCCAACCTGCTGGAATGACCCATATGTAGATGCGCGGTGGTCACATATACAGATGCGCGGTGGTCGCATATACAGATGCGCGGTGGTCGCATATACAGATGCGCGGTGGTCGGATATACAGATGCGCGGTGCTCGCATATAGATGCGCGGTGGTCGCATATGTAGATGCGCGGTGGTCGCATATGTAGATGCGCGGTGGTCGCATATATAGATGCGCGGTGGTCGCATATACAGATGCGCGGTGGTCGCATATACAGATGCGCGGTGGTCGCATATACAGATGCGCGGTGGTCGGATATACAGATGCGCGGTGGTCGCATATACATGCGCGTGGTCGCATATATACAGATGCGCGGTGGTCGCATATACAGATGCGCGGTGGTCGCATATATACAGATGCGCGGTGGTCGCATATACAGATGCGCGGTGGTCGCATGTACAGATGCGCGGTTGTCGCATATACAGAGGCGCGGTGCATTATGTAGATGCGCGGTGGTCGAATATGTAGATGGGCGGTGCTCGCATATGTAGATGCGTGGTGGTCGCATGTAGATGCGCGGTGGTCGCATATGTAGAGCCAGCAGCCTCGCGCGAGGGCGCGCTTTAGCGTATCATGCACCGCAGCTCATCACCGGCCGCGACAAACATTAACGACTTGTCTACAAATCTATGTTGTGTATGGTTTACCAGTACGTCAGTGACCGGGTGTGAACTTACTTTGGTGTATTAATATTTTCATTAATAATATTTTATCTACCTTCGCGAGCCATAAATCTGTCTATTCTTTTCAATTGAAGCGTAAACGAAGAGAAGACCCCCAAGTCGACAGTTGGTTTTTTTTTCATTTATAATTTTTTTTTACTTTAAATTTGTTTCTATTGCAGTCATACTGGGGAAAGGGCAGACACATTGTGGCCAAGCATAACAAAGTAACAGGACTTGGGTATTAATTCATTGTAATTTTGTATCCTGTTTATTTTAATAAAAGGAGACTTTTGTCACAATTTTATCCGTGGACTGTGTGGGGAAAAACCCGTAGACTACGCCAAAAATGGCTTTTTGTTTACCTGCAACGTAAATTGTAGGGATATGTGGGCGGTTGGAACTTGGTAGCACATGTACCTGGCTTAGAGATTTCCTTGGGTGATCTTCGCACCGAATTAATTCGATAAATATAATAATAAACAACGGTTGTATACTCTCGATTTCTGTCCATGAAACAACTTCCGCGATAGCCCTATCTTTCTCATGACTTATTCTGACTGTGTGCTAAATTTCAAGCTTTTACCATGATCGATTGAACAAGTTATATAATATTTTGCACCAATCTGCTGGCTACGACCAACATTTTACCTACTGTTTGTTTTTTTGCAAGACTAAACTCTGTTGAGCCGCTGAGCCGCGCGGCGACTGGGGTCGAGACCATCAGCGCCACCTGTTCTGTGGTCTCCGGCTCCAGTCGCTTCGCGCTTCACAATGATATTCGCTACACCTTTCTACCTTAATAGACCTCCTAGTCTGTACATTCAATATTCATGAATTAAAGGTAGGATACACCATTTGCAGAAATCGAAAAAATTTAGTACCGAATAATTAAAAAGTATCTTACTTATTTGAAAGTAAATAACGACTGCGATCGCGTAAAAACCAAGAACAACATACCGGCGAACCACTGCCCGACGCCAGTGTGAAACAAACGCTTCTTTCTTTCTTTTCTCAGCATCCATGAGTGTAAAACTTCGGACAGGTCAGTTAAATGATATTTACTATAAAATACAACGCCCCAAATCCACCCAATCGTGATCTTTCAAGCAATTACCAATGGTGTATCCTATCTTTAACATTAACAAAAGAAGGACCTCCCAAGATGGCTGCTGAATGCAATCGATTTATAAGAAATTGTTTATTCTCTTTTGAAAACAAGGATTCCTCATGAGTGTGCAAGCCATGATTGACTGTGACGTCATACCAGGCTTTGGCGTGTTACTTATTTCCCCTACAGTGTGTGTCACCTTTTATACTAATCACGTTTTAAAAGATACGCATGAGGTACAAAAGAAAGTCGGTATCACAATTTGTAAACAAAATTTGTAAAAAGACATTCAATTCTTAAAAATAAAAAAAATAAAAATACATGAAGCAACCTATGGGAAAATACGACTAAGAATTATTAAGTTTTAAGGCTATAGAAAAAGGAAAAACTTGAATTGGCCAAAATAACCCGAGGGTTTAAAAACCAGATTTTCAGGTGATGAATATTGTCTATGGTTGGTATTCAGCTGATATTTACTAATAGAATGAAAAGCACGTTGATTTTTGGCTGGTATAAACTGTTTTTATTGAACAAGACGTTTTTGTGCTAAGCAAAATGTTTGTGCTTAGCAGGCCCCTGGTGCAGTGGGATGCGGACTGTGGCCACATTGATGCTTGGGAGGAAAATAAAGAACCACTTGCCAACTGGTAACCTTGGTCACGGTTGCCACGGTCTCTTATAGTTCCCATAAACACCATCACCATGGAAACACCGCCAAAAGTAATCTATATACCACGAACGACAATGGGACAATTTACGTATATGAATTTTTAATGAATTTTTAATTTCACAAAATATCCAACAATTACACTAACGATCTCATTTAAACTATACACGCTTTTAACCACACATTGTGGTAATTGCAACAATAGACCTACAACCAATACAGAACTATTGCATAATTTAACTTAGATCCTTTTATAATTTGAAAGCCAACCATTTATTGTAGCCTGACAGGTGGCCAATTTGAAAGCCGTTATTTAAAGCACAAACCTTTTGCTTAGCATGGACATTTTTAGTTACAAAAATAGGGTTACAAACCAAATTGTTAGGTGATGTATATTTTTTGTGAATGGTAGTTTCCGCTGGTTTTTTTCTGTGCTTGGAGTTTTGCAATGTTGGCTAGTAACCTGGGTTTTTTTCTGAGCAAGACTTGTTCACGCTGCTAGGCAAATGTTTGTGCTTAGCAGAGTTGTATTCGAGTCATTGCACAAGTCCTTTCACAAGTCCTTTCACAAGTCCAGTCACAAGTCCAGTCACAAGTCCAGTCACAAGTCCAGTCATAAAGCCATTCATAAGTAACTGGTTGAACAATGACAAAGGAATGCTTTTGTCAAAGCTAATTTGAATAGCTTGTGATTTGAATTGAAACTGGAGGACTTGTGATGGACTTGCAGGGACTTACAGGGACTTGTGATGGACTTGAATACATCCCCGGTGCTTAGCGGCTTTATGAAATTGGCCCCTGCGGTATGTTTTCCACAACGTGATATACGAAGTGAAACTGCCTTTCATAACGAGTACATGTCAAGCCTGTTTAGGATCAAAATTTCAACCTTTTCAATCCATCATAACCATTTCATATTCAGTTTCGACTTTCCTAGCACGAGTTCAATCAACTCGAATAAACGACCCATAATCCTATCGTTCCTTTTCGCGAATGGTTCAACATGGAGCTCCATCTCCATAGCAAAGCCCCTACATAGTACATGTACAAGTACATGTGCAGGGCGGTCGTTCTGTAAATTTGGGTTCCACCCTGGTTCCACGGTGTTTTTTTCTCCATGCTATACCCAGCAAGAAATGGGAACGAGCGACTCCCCCCTTAGTCCCTCATACCTATACACTCCCTAGACTATTGTTACAGGCTAACGCACCCCCCTAGAAACCTTTTTTAAAAGCGCAACATTTCGCAAGCACAACGATGCCACAAAGGAGGGGGGAGGGGGGTTCTCTCCGTCCCATATATTGCTTCATATGTGTATAATACATGTACATGTAGTTTGAAATTGTTTCTAGTGATGTGCGAAAAATTTAACAAAGTTTCGAGGTACATGTAACAGGGACAGGCAAAATGTCACACTTAAAGGTATGATACACAATTTGCAGATATCGAAAATATCGAAAATAAGTAGTGATTCTATAGGCATCCAGCAAAATGATTGCGCGAGATATCCTGTGATTCCAAAAAATATAGAATTTTATAAAACAAAATTCGAGATCGCCGTCCGGCGATCGCGAAAACAACATGAATAACATCAGAAAAACTACCCGACGCCGGTTGAAAACAAATGCTGTTTTCGTCCTTTTTTCGGCATCCATGATTGTAAAACTTCGGACAGGTCAGTTAAATTATATTTGCCAACAACTGCTAAACGACTGCTAACTACAGCGAAACGGAGTAATGTCCCCCAAAATACAATCAGATTATTGTGAAGCAATCGAAAATACACATAGATAATTTGTCACCTTCGGTTTGACCCGTACAAAGACTAAGTGTGCAGAACTTGCTTATTTGGTACAGTTTATAGGTAAACAAAATTCCAATTAAAATGTGTCGTCAATAATACTACACAGTTTGATTCATATACCCATGTGTACGTAGTTCCCTAAACGTGGCGCACGCACTTCGATGTTTTCCTCGACTTTTCTCATGCAGTGTTGCCAAATCTCTTTGTTGACAAACTTCACGTTTATTCAGTCAAATACTAGTACTTTTACATCAATTAATAGTGCTTGCTGTTGAACCTTCGTAAAAAATGTCAAAGTCATCAATTTTAGTCCGAAGTTTAAAAAAAGGTGGCGTCCGAAATTTGGGCGCAAAATCGGCCGTGTTCTCCCTAACGTGGTGCACTTGAATAAATATCTGAACATCACAAGTTAATATTTAAGAATGTCTTCAAAGTTCACAAATTCTGATAAACCATTATACATGTACATGCATTACATCTGCTTACAATCTCCAAAATAGGTTTGTCAGAAAATGTATATATATTATTGTGCACCTCGAAAAAACAACTAATTTGTAAACGGATAGGTAAACTCAAGATTTATGAACAAGAATGTTTAGAGTTTTATGAAATGTCACTCACTGTGAAATTTGAGGTAAAATATTAATTTAGCTCTATCAAGGAACGAAAAACGTTAGAAAAACGTTAGGGGACATCAATATTTAGTGACGAAAGTAAACATTCAAAATTACATATTCTGAATCACGGGTGCCTTTTTGATGGCTTGTTTCATCTATAATTTGTTGGAAACACACTTTTAAAATCGGTTCCGAATATTTCTTCTTGTGTAATTTCAAAAAAATAAATAATTTATAAATTCGTAATTTAGGCACGCTTTTGAATTTGTTTTTTAATATTTGATTGAACAAAATTAATAAATTGTATGTCCATAACCTTATCGAAATACTATCTCTGACTGATCGTTGCAAATTATATATTTTTGGCAAATCCAGGCATTTCTTAAATAAAACACAAAAACATATATGTGAAATACTGATACTTTTTGGCAATGTACATGAACTGCTGGGCGATTTTCGCTAAAGCATGTTGTCATGCACTAATGCTGTTTTAACACCCACCACCAACACAAATTTACTTCTAATATTCAAAACAGTTTGTATTTTTTAAATGCCGATGTTAAAGAAGAGATATTGTTCATTAGCTACAACGAATTTAATTTTGTTCTGATCTCCGTACTCAAACAAAAATTGCTGATAAACCAATGTGGGCTGTCATATTTTGTAACTGTTAAAAGAAAAACACCAAAATGTCATCAACTGAGTTGCAGAATTTAGTAACAAATCATATTTTAGAGCCTGCACTTAGTAGACAGTAGCCCTGCGTTGCAGTAAAGCCCACCGCGAATCACCTCATTTTTGATTCTATGTCATAGAGCCGCCCTGATTCGGTGGCGTGGCCAACGTGCTTTCTTTTCTACTGACCAGACCGTTAGTTTTCCCAAATATCTCGTCCACCGTCAGTTCTACGTCGCCCTCCTGTGGGCCCCTCCATCGCAGATACCGCGCCTTCTTTGCCTCATCAAAGCTCTCACTAGGGTCCGGCAGCGTGTGGATGGTCCGCAAGCTGCCGTCGGGAGCGTACGTCTCCTGGTCGAACACCATGTCCATGGGACGAGATTCACTCCCGGTGGATTGGTTCTTCCTGCGGGGCTTGAGGTTCCCCAGGCCGGAGGTGGTTGTGACCGTCCGGTTGAGTTGCTGTTTCTCCTGCGCGAGGCTGGTGTCACTGCCCTGGCCCTGCCCCGCTTTCTCCTCCCCAACTAGTCTCTTGGTGATGGACTGCTTGATGTTGGTCAAGTCGTACTCGGAGAGAGAGTTGCTCCTCCCTCTCTTGGCGACATCGTCGAAGTTTGTCCTCCCCGGAGGAGGGAAAGTCGAGCTAGGGTCCGAGATGGATGTCGTGACGTCGTCGCTCTTGACGCTGCGTTCGGTGGGCGAGCGGTGCGCCGCGAGCTCGCTGCCGCTCCCGCCCCAGTGCTTTTGTGCGCCAAAGTTCTCAGCGAATCTCTCCACTCGTGCGTGGAGCTCCTCCTGCTTCTTGCTCATAATCTTCCTGTGTTCCAGCATCTGCTGCCCCCGGATGTACTCCTCTCCCATCTCATAGCGGCTGTTGCGGTAGCCGTTGCGGGAGCTGCGGCGGCTGCCCGGAATAATGGCCGGCAGCTCAATTGGCTGCCGTTCGCGACCTGAGGCCGGCTCCATGGGCGCAGGAACGCGGGCCGTGTTCGGGTCTCCCGTGGCGGCAGTACTGGGCACGGGGGAGGTGGGCCGGGCGGACCGGCTGCTGCTGGCATCCCCGGACTTCCGGGACAGCCGTAGCTGAGTCAGCCTGACCGTGTTGTTGCTCATGGCTGCTGTCGACCGTCTCCCCGGCCCCATGATTCTCTGTCCCCTCCCTCGCATCCTATCCAGCTCCTTCTGCAGTCGCATCTTCTCGTTGCGGATAGTCTGGAGGTGGATCTTCTCCAGGCCCTGCTGGGCTTCCAAATCAGCATCCAGATGGCGGCGGGCGAAGACATTCTTCTGCGCGGCCCTGTCCTCCTTATTGAACGACTTGTCTGCAGTACAGGAATACCGTTGACTCATTTTGGTTTAATACAAGGAAACAAAACCAACACTAACTATAAGTTGTGCACATTTCTGTTACATTGGCTATATCGCATGCCTACGACTTGGGTGGCTTATTCTGAAGGTACAAAGTCAGTTGAGCTTGGGTTCCACAGAAATAGCAGTTCGCGTTATCGGCCAGACAAGTATCCTTCCCGGAACCGCCTACCGCGCCGATCTGAAAAGGGTCGTACAACCTTTTCAAGCTTAGTCACAAAAGTTCTGTTTTCAGGCAAAACCATATTATTGTTCATCCTTTGTGTCCAGACTCCAGATTGCCAATCGGAGCTAGTCGACCAAATCCTGCTGGAAAACACTAGTGTCCGCGATGACGAATTCATACGAGCACAATGTGCCTGTTGGGCATTTCGGAAAGCTGTGCAAACAACAAACTTCAATACACAATCCTGTTGCTATAGCAGATAGGTTTGCGAGTTGTGTGTATACGCAACATGTATAGTTTTGAAGTTTATCCAATGTGACATATCCTCGTAGGGTCCACAGGTTAAATAAGTACGGTGTGATTTGTTATCAAATTGCTGTTTAACTGTTCAACCATGGACAACAAATAAACGCAATTATGCTATACACGTAATATCGAAAACGAGTCGCGACTATTCTATGCCGTTATTAACTGATCCATCATTTTTTTTATCACCAACTAATTATTCTTTTTAGCAGTGCAGTCTTTTCAAAATGGCCCCTCCTGACTTCCTTCCTTCCCGGTATCCGTTGAGATCCAGAAGAAATGTTTCCGTAAATAGCTGTTAAAGTCCTGTTGCACCTGCTAACGCATGTGATATAGGCACAGTCCACAGGTACGTAACGATGCGCTGTGTTCAAGAGCGTCCGTGTGCACAGAATATTATAGACTTCACTCATTCCAATCACCTATAAAACGAAAAAATTGAAAAAACCCACAAATGTTTATGTCACTTTTAGTTCTTATTCCACCATTGGATGAATATTATAAAGGACGTTTATTGACGTTTATGTGTGTTTCCGCCTTGGTGTTAAATTTTCGTTTGTTCCGTGGAGTCCTGGTGGTCAGCACGATTGGTAAAGGTGAGAAGAAACGATGAATGAACGCATAAATTATTACGGTCGTTATAGTCGGCAAACAATCGGTTCCGCCGGCGAGTATAGACCTATTGTGAGATCACAGACATTATGGCAACTGTCCTCTTTCAACCTTTTGTGAATCCGAAATACCGAATACATGTACACGGAACTACCAACGTGGAGTAGCAGGCCCGTACGCAGGATTTTTTATGGGGGGGTGGGGGGGGGGGGTGGGGGTGCGAATTTGTACTGATGGGACCAAAAGTTGAACCAAAAATTTCGTTGATGCTACAGTACCGTTATTTCTACATCAAAATACCATTATTTACCCCAGAAAATGTGGACCTTTTGGTAATATGTGGGGCGAATTTGTATAAATATTTTCGTGTGCCAGTATAACCGTTATTTCTACATCAAAATATCATTATTTATCCCGGAAAATGTGGACCTTTTAGTAATTTGGAGGGCGAATTTGTACTGATGGGACCAAAAATGGGACCAAAATTTTTCGTGTGCCAGTACAGTTATTTCTACATCAAAATACCATTATTTACCCCGGAAATGTGGACCTTTTGGTAACGGGCCTGAGTAGCCTGGTCGAGTGGGAATAAATGGGTTCTTATTGTCCTTTCTGACAAACATTCCAACGTCAAGAGTCAATCTGTAGTTTTGAACAGTTTCTACATGTACTATTCGAATGATATGCATGAATAATGTTGACTGTAAATATTATATGATAACTTGCCGCCATTTTGTGTGCCAAGTTGCAATGCTCATATTTATATTTACAGTTTACCTGCCGATTCTCAAATCTAAATACACTGAACAAAAATATAAACGCCCAAAAAACAAAAACGCCCCAAAAATTGTTATTTGTCTTGATTTGTAAACAACATTTGTGTCCGTCTCTGCCAGTGAGGAATTGCTCAGTGATGCAGTGATTCCACCCACAGCTGTGACCGCCACGAAGAAAAAAAGGGGGGGGGGGGTTTCTCTGTCCCATTATATTGCATATTACTTCATATTCCCGACTGAGCCGGCAATTAAAAACATCATGCATTTTGTTGTTGGGTGCGGAGGCCGAGAACAGCGAACTTCATCAACTCATAAAGCATAATGCCGGAGAAGCCACGTGGAAATTCTCATTAAAAAAAAAAGACCCGAGAAGATAATTATTCGCTTCTCAATTTACGTAATTGCAACAAAATTATAAGGCAGTTCCAAAATACGCGTGTACAATGGCGATGGGGTGACTATACAATTTTGAGAACTTTCGTAAATGAAGTAATACAAACACTGGGGTTTTTGTCTTCTTTCCCCCCCCCCGGAAATTTGAAGGCTAGACAAAACACACCGCGTGCTGCAACATAATTACGAACAAAGTCACGATTCCGCGGTTATATTGAGCCGAGGCTCCACGCTGTTGCAATATTATGCAGAACAAAATTGTCATCATTACGAGCATTATACACGCGCACAATTAGTCTTTAAATTGCAGATGTGTATTTTATCCCAGAATGTTTAATGTAAGAGACTGAGCACTGGAGGGAGAGGTGACATGCATTGTATGTACTTTACAAGTTGTATAATAAAGTCGACTTTGCCGTGAAACAAAACATAACAGCCTATAGACCATGTGCCCTCTGTTCACATCTATATTCAAATGTGGCCGTCAATATGCGCACGCGTCGTGTTTTAAATAAGTAGCATACATCATTTGCAGATACATGTATCGGAAATATTTACTACCGAATTATTAAACAATTTTTTACTTCTAGACATAAGAATAACTGCCTGACGCCGGTTGAAAACAACCGCGTGCTTTTCTCGGCATCCATAATTGTAAAACTTCGGACAGGTCAGTTAAACGATAGTCACTATCAAATACAACCCCCCAAACCCCGCCACCCATTCCTTATAATTCAAGCAATTGCCAATGGTGTATCCTACCTTTAAGCTCGAAAGTATTTTATGATCAATCTTGACAGCCGTCTATTTGCCTCAATATTGACGGCCCAAAAGCGAATTGTCGGGAAGTAGGTAACGGGTTGGCGTCAAGACAGACAGCCGGTAGGCGGATGTTGCCCGGGACACAGGTAGCGATATCACCTGCCTCCAACGGCTCGAAAGCGAAGTGTACGGCCGCGTGAGTTAAGCATAACTGTGCAAGTATAGACAGTTTGCGTACAGGGGCCAATTTCATAAAACATGTAAGCACAACATTTTGCTTAGCATGAATATTCTTCATTGGAAAATAAGAATGTTACAAATAAAATATTAGGTGATGTTAATCGTTTGTGACTGATATTCAGCTGGTTTTTGCTTAGCATGAAAAGGACATGGTTTTTAGCTAGTATACAGGTAACCTGTTTTTACTAAGCAAAACTATTTCTGTGCTAAGCAAATATTTGTGCTTACATGTTTTATTAAATTGGCCCCATGTCGGGTGCACTAATGGTTTTACGTTTGTAGACACGCTCGATTTGGTTTTTTCTACGAACAAAATGATCTTGTTATAATCGAAATATTAGGCCCTCATAACTTAATTGACAATAAATTATGTCGCATTTGTTTACCAAATTCGATGTTGTGGCCGCGATTGCAACGTTCAGAGAACCCTTCTTTTTCTACATTGCATGTAAATCTATTGAATATGATTGGTTTTACAGACAGTGTTGATACAGGCCTATTGTTTAATGTGGGCGAAATAACATGCAAAAGATGGTAACATTTCATGTAATTCTGTGCGATGTCAAGGTGAAAACACAGGGCTCATAATTAGTTTGGGAGAATGTGGGGCTAGCTCCATGGGTAGAACATAGGTAGAACAAAATTGGTGTTACTGGTAATAATGAATTATAGCCTCATTTGTACGAAGCACTAAAAACCCCAATACGGGCTTGTAACCTATAATATGTTATCTTGTAGACTTCAGTTATAGAGTGCAGTGTCTGTTGAACTTCGGCTAAATTAGTACCTGGTAGGCAACAGAACCCGAAAACGTTGGTGGGTTCGAGTTCGCCCGCTGCGGTCTTACTTTTAGCTTCACCGCGCGGATTTGCTTTATATTATTTTAAAAACCTCCCCAAAGTACCAACAGTATACCTTGGCTTTATCGCTATAGTGCTGCTGGAACTGACCGCGAAGTTCAGGTTAGCATCTTCGTACAGGTTCAAGGCATTTACTGGTCATTCGGGATCAGGGCTTAGGATGTCGCCTTGTTTCCCAGGCTCCCTTTTATGGCACTTTTTTTCGGGCTACATGAATGGACAGGGAAGTAAATAGGAGGGCCGGGAATGCCGAGACAGCAGAAGAGTCACATGGCGGCACGGGCTCATTTAGTACCGATATAAGCCCAACCTTCCTAATGCTTGGGCAATCAATACTCCCTTAACGATGTTGGGTTTTTCCCACCGGAAAGTTTCTTTAAAACTATTTGTAAAAATGACCCCTTAAATTCGTTTGTATTTCAAAGAAACGTCAAATGTTGGCCAATTGTAATAACAATGCAAGGCTAACCCCTTTTAGGCCATAGGGCATGTGCCATTAATATGCTCAATTTCAGATTGCCGTGCAACAGCAGTGGGGACAACTTAAAATTAGCATAGACTGGTTGGGTATACATGCCTGATCAAAAATCCCCAAATATTGTTGTGCACATGCCCAGTTGGGATAATGAACTGGCTTATTGAGAACCATTTGTTTTGTTTTAAAATCTTCCCGTCAAAGAATAACAATGGGTCACTCGGTTTGAGACAGTCCCATAATTATTAACATTTCTCTGCGGTAATCGATTCCTGCGCATGCATGACCAACTGGCCCCAAAATAGCATCAAACTTTACAACAGCAGCTTTTAAAGAGCTCAATCGGCAGATTATGAATAATTATAGTCCACAATGATTCGTGACTGTCTCCTAATCATGGAGGAATAATTCCTCCATGCTCCTAATGCAACAAGACTATCTGCAGCATATGTTCCACTTTTTTTACACCAACAAATTACATCTTCCACGCAGAATGTTATTAAAAACACGTATCGCCGTGTTATCGTCTCCAAATGAAGCAGGCTCGAGCCAGTTTGGTGTCGTATCAGCGACGCCAGCGAATCCATTAAAAAACGATTAATTTGTTCCCTCAATCAAGTCGGCAACTATATACTACTGATGTATTTGTTTAACCTTATTTTATGTTCGCAGATTTATGTCCGCAGACCCTAACGATCACCGTGAATAGAAGACCGGGTCGTGCCGTCCAGAACCGACATTTATCGGCGTTAAATCAATCTGGAGTGTGGGCGGGTAAGTAGATCTCGGAACCGCGAAGAGGGGCAAAGTTGACTTTCAAGTGTGCTGCCCTCACCGATAGTGCATGGTAATTAGGGTGCGCTATATAAAAATCAGCACACCCGTGATTAAACTAAAACAAATTAAGGCAACAGTTTTGTTAATTTTGTTTTGTAATGCGGATTTTTTAATGTATTTGGAGATGATCATGTTTTAATAGTAAGACTGGAAGATTTTGTTGTATTATTGAAACTACCGTTGACAATCTAAACTAATGAAAACAAATACATGCATTGTACATGATCAAAACTTTCACAAAAGATGTCCATCTAATCATGGAGGTTTCACACCTTCATGATCTAATTATATGACACCTTTTTATATGCTTGTATTTCTGGAAAAAATTAACAAAAAAACATAAGTTACTGAAAGAATGTTGCAACCTGACGCCACATTTTTCTTCATAATTATATCAATTCAATGATGGTCAATTAGTCAGTGTTAAAAGACATGAATCTGGGACTGAGAAACATGTCCATTTTTCAAGAAAATATTTAGACAATTTTGTCGACTCTCCATCCGCTGAAGTGGCTTCAGGATACTACATTCTTTCTCGAGTGACCGTACAATGCAAAATGCAACCGATAAGTGAGATAAAACCGAGAGATACAAAACAAAAAACATTTTGTCAAAAGTCAAAAAAGGTTTGTTTTCATCAAGGAATGTGGTTTTTTTAAGAATAAAACTCCAGCTTACCAAATCAGATTTCTTTTTCCCTCAGTCCTTTTCCCGTTCCAAGACCGACGATCAAGGACGTCGTTTTACTACAGCTGCTCTCCAACGACACACTTTCGCCGAGAATGCAAAATATAACTTCAGACTGATCCCGTTTTATTGCACGCAAACATCATCATTAAAAAACAAACCACTAGTCCGACGTGGTAGCATTCACTGACACGCGCACGGTGTGCCGAATCGTCAAAAGTACGGGCTTGAGTTTCGGCATCCAGCGAAATAACTAGTATAACTATGCTGATATAGAATAGTATGTTTAGTGGATGGGGGAAAATGGACACTACTTCTAAACAATGTTTACGAATGCCGCGATTTGATGCTAGTTTAAATAGTTTGCAAAGGGCGACAGGTAAGGAGGCAACCTTACAACCCGTCACGTACGATGCTTGCGTCAATATTACACTATAGACATGACAAGTACAATCACGCTTACACAAAACTAAAAGATACTAGCAACCGATGATAGCGCCACTCATCCTGTAGTCTATCTATCCAGTCGCGTTGGTTGACTATAGACGGGCCTCCACAGAGTAGCCGATACGCAGAGCATAGCTCCATGGTATAGAATGAAGTCTTTACTTTGTAATAGCGGTGAATTCCGCCATGGAGCTATAAAAAGGACCGTTGCTATTGGCGACGATGTGACAATGCCTTTCTTGCACGGCTGGGAGCACTTTTGAGCGCCCATTGTCCCCAATAATAATTGTTGACGCTTACACACGACTGCATGTGCGGTAATATTTACCTAATGTTCTTTATAGACAGTATATTTCAGATTACTTCAGAAACCATTGGATTTTTTGCACATCTTGTGATTTCGACATGGCGCCCTCTTGCGATGAATGCGACACAATGTAAGCACGAGTGAGTGATAAGCATTTAGCTCACGACTTTCAAAGCTCAACAACAAAATCGAAGGTCAATCAAAGGTCAATTTCTTTTTGCGATGTGAATTAACAAACCTCCCCCATTAGTTTATTACGTTGCCACTATAAAGTGCAAGCCAACTATAGTCTGGTTTCCTGACGTGAAAGTTCACCGACGTCTATAAACTACTCATGTTTCGCCTGAAGGAAGTCAAAGAACCAGACAACAAAAACGCCATTTCTCTCTTCTTGGTTTTCTCAGCAGCCATTAACACAAAACGATACGATATGAACCCCCTAACCCATCCATTTTCGGAAATTACAGCACAAGGAAATAGTGTATATTACTACCTTTAGGTGGGCATTATGGGTTACCTGCCAGTTCCCCATTGGTGTGACGTCCCAGGTAGCGCGTCTATTTCCCCTTCTATACAACCTTCGACCTCTGTGACGTAATAACAGCTAAAGCCGACTGCATAGACTTATTAACTCAACAATCAGTGGTCTGCACGCTGGCATTGTTTCCTTGTCGAAGGATAATTCTATTTCCGTCGGAAATGCTTCTTTTCCGTTTACATACATGACAATCTCCCAAAGTTCGAAGGGCTTACAGTGCAACAAGCGAGTACACTCTTGAGGAAAAAACCCCAATGTAACAAGATGTTTTCGCCATGGATGAACAATAGAATAACAAAGGAATATTTAGGATCAACAGGGTTGTGTAAAAATAGTGTTTTTTAACGATGCATTTTAGTATGTTAGAATAGCTTAGACGAGTCCCTAAAATCATTAAAGGTAGTATACACCATTGGTCATTGCTTGAATTATCATGAATGAGTAGATTTGGGGGGTTGTTTTTTATAGTAAATATCGTTTAACTGAGCTGTCCGAAGTTTTACAATCATGGATGCCGAGACTGAAAAGCACGAAAAACAGCGGGTTTTTTTCAACCGGCGTCGAGCAGTTATTCTTATGTTATCTTTGTTTTTTCGCGATCGCCGATCGCGAATCTTTCATTATAAAATTATATTTTTTGAAATAATTACAGGATATCTAACGCAATCCCTTTTGCTGGATGCCTAGAATCAACATTTACTTTCAAATGAGTAAGATATTTCTTAATAATTCGGTAATAAATATTTTTGATATCTGCAAATGGTGTATCCTACCTTTAAACTCCCTCTCTATATTTGTTAAAAAGCTGAAATTATATCTTCTTGATTCACATTCATATAATTAGTTATAATTTATGAACTTAATTTGTGTGGTTTTGTCTCAAACTAGCTTGTGTTTTTCAGTGTATGTTTGTTATATTGTTTGTTTACGTATAATGTATTTTGTCCTTTGTGTTGACCGCATAAATTGTCTGTCAATATGTTAGGGTACCAAAGGCTATTCGCTTACCTAAATGGTGTCATTGTTTTGGTTATAATTTAATACTTCTGTACATATTTATAATTAAATCATTTAATTGTTTATACTTTGTTATAGTGAATGTTGTTTTCTTCCATTCTGTGGTAATAGCATCATTGAAATAAATGTACTACTGCTACTACTACTACTAAGAAGATTGCATTTTGAACATCAGCTGGCGCCTCGTTCTTAAAACATGGTTAATGTTAATGAACATTTATATACATGTATTCATGGAAAAAAATGTGATGTCATTCAAATTAGAAACCCCAGGTGCACAACGGCTTCAACAACAACAAAGTCACCAAAATTGTAAATATTTGTTGTTGTAGATATAGTGTATGACAGTAAGACAATGTGAAAACTTTAGGTATTAAGGTTTTTAATAAGCAGAATTTCGAAATACAATTTGATAAGAAAATCTATTGTGCTCCTAAAGTGACATCACAGCAACAGCACGAAATAATATAAAAGTTTAAAAAAGGGCACTCTGAAATTTGTTTATACCTAAAAGAGACGACTCATAATTTTAGTTTTCTATACATTTCAAAGGAATAGATATTCATTACAAAATATACTCCGGTGTAAAACTCATTTCATGAACTCTTTAATAATTCAATTAGGATTTTGCAATGTGAACACCGTGCTGTCTTTGTGGGTAGGTAAGAACCACGAACGTGTATACGTCAAAAACCACATCCTGACATGCGCACTGGATAGACCGTGCCGCGCCGAAGGACAAACTTCCTGTATATTCGATACGTCCCGCGCGCGCGCCACACACGTACACACACACTCTTATGATAATTCACCCTTTGCTATTAAACTTTGGCACAAAGTCAATTCACAGCTGGACATACATAATTGCGCGCCTGAGGAGGAAACCAGACAACGTATAATATTTTAGTGTCAATTTGACATATCCACTGTTTTAGATTGTAACGATTTAGAGATAGTGTTTAAATGAACAGCTAGAGATGATAGAGTTTCATATTGTTGGCGTTGAAAAGTGAGTCCGTACCACATGATATAGAGTGCAGATCTGATAGAGTGTGTCATAAGGAGCTGAGTGATATACGCATAGCTGTTGATTCATTACCTGATTCTGTGCACGTGTGTCGCTGTAAGCGCGGCAGTACAGTCTGCAGCGATTGAGAATACCGGGCATACATAAACGGCTGTACGCACTTACAGCTTGTTCGTGCACGACCTCGTACATTGATTTCACTGACTCCCCATCTGGCCTGCCGCGTCACCTTGTCGTCAGGTGTGGCCGAGTTTTCTGTCGGGTTCGCCAGTCCGCGCACACGTAGGACACAAAGCGGAGGAACACCATGGGTGGTCATCACGGCAAACTCAAACGGAATGGACACACAAACGAGCGGTGTCCGCCCACGTTTAACGGCCAGCCGTCCGAGGTGGTGTACAGCAAAAGCATGGACACGTGCAGCCTGAAGTTGTACCGAGTGGAAGGGGCAAACGACGGGCGAGACGAGCTGGTGGTGCTGCTGGACTGCGGGGGTCGAGTCTACGCCAACGGGAGGCGGGTCTACCCCTTCGACGGCACCACGCCGTGCGTGGAGGGGATCGGGGATGCCGCGGGGTTCCCTGGGACATACAAAATTGCGGGAGACCTGGATAAATACCTGGGTTCGGACTCAAACGGGAGTATGTGTACCATGGACGGGGTGCTGTCGCTCATCTCGCAGACGTTCGAGCAGCTCTTGAAGGACGGCATCCGACTGCAGGACAGCCTGCGCATCCTTGAGGAGGAGAACACGGCGCTGTCCCTCAAGGTGCTCGAGATGAAGAGGGAGCAGCTCCAGATGCAGAAACTCGAGCTGGAGAAACAGAAACTGGAACTGCGCATTGAGGAACTTGAGTCTCAAAGCGGCATGACGTTCACTGGTCTGCAGACCCTACCTCAACAGAGACTCCTGGCCAACCTGGTACGTACAAACTCACTCGGTCTGGGTGATGCGAACGGGATGGTCAGGCATACCGGATCCTTACCGAGACGAACTGAGTCTCTCAACCGAGTCAATCTCGAAAACAACGGCTTGTTTGCAAATGGCAAAGATCATCAGAACGGTAATCTCGGCAACCACAAGGAGCACTTGTGCAGGAAGATGTCGGCGGACAGCTACCGAGACTACGAGACCAGACGCCACGAGCTCTCGCAGGAGAGCGCCGTCATCCACTTTCAAATTGAAAGCCTGGGCCGTGAGCACGAGCACGCCACGGCGGGGGTCGCGAGGTCCAGCACCCTAACAAGGAACCGGAGGATAAGCGGCGGCCCGACGCCGTCAGACGGCACTGTGATCGGGTCTAAGTCCAAGCCCATCTCGCCGTCGCTCTACCAGAGCATGGAGCGACTCAACATGGAAATCGAGCCCAGAACCAAGCAGGGCAACGGTCAGTGGGACCGCTACGACACCATCCGGCGCAGGTACGACGCGCTGCGACAGAAGCGGGAGGAGCGGATTCGGAAATACTCCTCCCAGGAAAACATGACCAGGACATCGACGAAATCGCGACGGTCGAACGACCGACAGTCTATCACCAGTGACGACGACTCGTCCAACAACAGCAGAGATAGTCCCCCACCCAACCAACTTGGGTTTGAGTAAAATAATCTTGTACTTACTACTTACCAAGACCCAACAAAACCACGATCTTGCCAGAACTTTATTATATTTTTCAAGCTTCATTTTTCCAATTTCGCCCATAAAAATTATCGAAATCGGAAATGTTTCATCAGATAAAACAGTTGGTAAGCCTGCTAAAAACCTCTGCTGTGCCTTACTCATTAATTAACCGAAAGCTAGCAAAGTCTGTTCCGACCGCAAGAGTCATCAGCTCCCATCAAGAGAAACTACTAAACACCCACCCCAAACCAGATGATGAGACTTTGGGATTATCAAAGCTGATCACACCGCGACGGCCAGACGCGTGCGGTTGCAGTCGAGGAAATCATTAATTCTTCCGACCTGGAATCGCCCCCTGAATGTATAAACATGTATATGTACATGTACATGTACATGTGTCAATCCATCCGGTTTTAAACCCGTGAAAATCTTCCACAAATCTTGGAGTAAAGCAAAGAGAGCAAGCACCACAGTAAATCTCCACTGTGCATGTGAAGCTCATTCTATTTAGTATTTCGGCAAAGGGGTGGAAACGATGAGAACAGAAATCGTGAAAATACCGAAAACTGAGTATTGAGTCAACGGCTTTGGTGTCGAGCCTTCTGCCATGTTGATCTTTCAGCTGTTCCCGCCTAAAGTGACACATTGATGAATAACAGATACGTCGCTCATCGGAAGCACTGGTATGTGATAAGGGTAGCCTTGAAACAGGTCGTCACAGAGGCAGGTGCTAATGTCTTCCTTTATCCTAAATAATGTTTTTTTAAATTTTGTTTTGTCATTGTGACATAGAACTATAATTTAGACTTAAAATAAGACCCATATTACAGAATGTTTAAGAATGCATGTAGCGGGATTTAGTTCCTGACTTTTCGCTCCACAACCCAATAAGGGTAAAACTAACTTTTGCTTAGATACATTCAAGAATACCAGTAGGAGATACAAAGCTTCTTATATTGCCCCATCTGGGTTCATCCTGTATCCATTAAACTAAAATAAAAATACACAAATGAACCACAAGGGAAACTGACTAGGTAAATTTGCATACATTTAACAGTCAAATAATATATGATCTAGTAATATTGTTGTTTCGGGGGAGGGGGAGGGGTATTCGGGGGGGGGGGGGGGGGGGGGGGCGGGGAGGGGTAACCAACACCACTCGTGAATTCGACTGGCTCTGTATCGCTAAAAAGTTTGAACAGATGATAAAACTCTCACGGAACATTTTGTCCTTGAAAAAAGTTCAACAGCTGTTTTTGTCATCGTCTCACATATACGTTTAATCTTGCAGGGGTACAACAGGTCAATCGCCCGAGTGATTTTCCAGTTTTTGGGGGGACCGAAATGGATCGACATCCCACTTGAAAACTAGGAAAGAAAAGGATGCATGCCAAATTGGGTGTATAGACAAATTTGAAGCAAGATATGTGGGAAGCCGAACCCGTACCTATCCACTCCCCAAACCCCCAACCTGCCTATCTTTGGTGTTGGTCATTATTATCCTGGGATCTTAGTTATTATTTTTCATATCTGGGTGTATGTGTGGATGGGTTTGGTCATGGAGCAATAAACTAGTTTATTGCTCCATGGTTTGGTGTATACGGTATATAATTTACAGTTTGTTGCACAATATAGGATGGATATTCACTTATGATAAAAGTAGGAAATTTGGCACACAGTATGAAATGTAAAATATTTTTTGGGCTATATAGGACCGTCGCAGATTTGACTTTAGAAAAAACAACATATAGGTAGAATAGCATACAATGGCAGCCATTTTGAAAATTTTGAAAATTGCTTGGTATTTCACTCTCTTATTTCCAAAGAGTAAAAATTCACTCCATTCGAGTGAAATTTCACTCTTACAGTCTGAAACTTGGGACCGTACGTTTTAGAGTGAAATTAATTCACTAAAAAAAAGATCGAAATCTAATCGAATTCTACTGAAATGATACTGTTTTCATTGTGTTTTAATCTAAACTCAGAGAGGTTTTTAACTTTAAATCGTCCAGTTCCTATAGTTTCACTCTTTGAAATTTAGAGAGCACCCATTTCTGCGATGGCCAAATAGCCAAATATCTTGCTCACATGACACAGTATACAACTTTGTGCCAAATTCCATGCTTATATCATTTTATTGAACAACTTTTCACCAATCTGCCTAAGCAACAATAGGGAGAATAAGGTATCCTTCTGCCACATATTGTGCTGGGTATATTACATAGGCAAGAAAGGCATTTGCCTATTTGGCGATGGGAATTTACATTATCAGCGACGTTTCTGCGACCTGACGTCTGTAAAGTAGATCACACCGGAAATGATTATGTTGTTTGATGATTGCTCGGGCGGGCAGCGCGGCAGAGGTGAAAGTTCCTCAACAATCTCGTTAACTTATGGGATGCAAACGATGGGAATATTCAGTGGTTACAATTAGCCAAAGGAAAACGAAATTACTTGCAGACTACAAAATAGCTGTGTGACTAAATTCAATGGAAAACACTCTGTCAGGAGACCCGAATTTGATGTAAAAATTACCGTTTTCAAATCAGATCTGAATACAGATTGAGAGCGAAAAAACATTTCTTCAAATATTGTGTGTGAAACATCTGTGAATCTAGTTTAAACAAAACTGGAAAAAGCAAAAAAAAGAACCTTTTCAAGACAATTATATGAGGAATCATTTTATAATTTCAGGAAAACCTCGTATGCATTTCGTACACACCGTTCGGTTTAACTATAGTAACATTTTCTCCAACAACATGTCAATGTTTGCTTGTAATAGTATATGTATATAAAATATTTTAATAGGTTAACGTCAAGGAACTATACATAATCTAATGAAGTATACATACCCGTTGGCTTGCTAACCATGTCCATGATATGCCAAGGCTATCAGCAAATACTCTAAATACCCGATGTATACTAAGGCATTAAAAAGTGCAACCCTGCCTATCGTTTAGTAGGATCCCGCGTAAATTTTGTGTGCAGTCTACAATATGTTGAAGTTTAAAGGTAGGATACACCATTTGCAGATATCCAAAATGTTTACTGCCGAACAATTAAGAAATATCTTAATTATTTGAAAGTAAATAATGATTCTATAGGCATCCAGCAAAATTATTGCGCTAGAAATCCTGTAATTGTTCTGAACAATTGAATTGTATAACAACAAATCACGATCGCAGGGCGGTGATCGCGACAAAAACAAAAACAACATAGGAACCACCGCCCGACGCCGGTTGAAAACAAACGCCGTTTCTCATCATCCATGATTGTAGAACTTCGGACAGGTCAGTTAAACGATATTTACCTTAATATACACCCCCCAAAAAAAATAATCCACCCAGTCGTGATCATTCAAGCAATTACCAACGGTGTATCCTACCTTTAAAATCACAAAGTTAAAGAATCACTTTGGATTCTATGAAATACCTTCGTAAACTTAAATACAAAAACATTGACAATATCGCTATTATTATAAAAACCACAATTGCTGTGGTTACAGATAATTCAAAACACCAAAATATATTCCACGAAGGCCGCTCCTCGCTCCTGTATGACTATGAACATCACGTGAAGGATGTCCTGCCGCCACCTCTTGCGGTTTCCCTCGACAGGTTTGATTGGCTAAGAGCGAACTGTTCAACCTTTGATAACCAATCACGTGTGTTATTATTCCTTGAAGCCTTTCCTGTTTTTACAATTGTATAAAACGCAGCAGTGGCTGTGGCCTTGTATTGAACAATGCAGTATATTGTTCGTTAGTACATTGTGTAATTTTGACACCAAAGTATAAATTAATTTCTTCATAACATTAGGCCTAAATAGTTATTGTTCAAAATATTAAGACCATCAACAATTTTTATCATAACAAAACTTCTATAAAATTATTGTGCTTTTCGAAACTTTCGTCCCGTCTTTTCTAAATTACACTACAGAATTTTTTTCCGCACAAGCTTTAAAAAAACATTCGCATTTTGTTTATTACTGCAATAAAAGTCAACGGCTTCACGTAACTATGCAAAATTATGCAAATGTTTATGCACTGAAATAATTATGGGCCATTCAATTTTGCTAAGCTTTCTTTACAAACAAATGCTAAATGTGTATAAAAGGCGCTTGTTGGTTATAATAATAGTCGTAGTTAGAAAATTGTACATACACTTTCGCTGCTTTAAAAGTGGGACCAACCGTTATTGAAACACTAAATGTAGGCCTACATCTAAATAGAAACACCTTAAACGCGGTGCCGTCGTTCGATAGATTTGGTTTGTTACGTACATGTATGTGCCTCTGTGGTGCATGTACAACATAGACCGTTGATTGAAAATCGACTTCTATGTGACTGTAAATGTTGATTTATTTATGTTGTTTTTTTCTTCAAAATATAAGACTTTCAAATGAGTTGAACCTACAAATGTGCTGTTGTGCCACCGCGACACGTACATGTATTTATAGGTCAACCCTATTCACTCTATATACAAAACATTCTGGGCCAGATTGCCCCGGAAAAGCACCCATTATGCACAGTCCCTTTCCGGGTTGAAAAAGACACTTTTTGGTGGTCGACTTTTCCGGGTCAAATTGACTTGTTTCTAGGTAATTTTGACCCTAATAAGTTTCATATTATTTTGACAACGTCCACGAAAAAGACTTCAGAATTGAATGCTTTATCGGGTCAAATCTGGCCCAGGAGTTTTGAGATGCATGTATGGTAATGTATACGCACAGTGTATTTGCTAGATCAATTTTCTCTTTTGCAGACTCTTCCATGCGTCAGATCTGGAGACGTTTTCTAAACTGCATAATGAATGTCTCTATAGACGATGTGCCCTCTGACGTCACGTGTTTACATCTGTATTCAAATGTGCCCGGCAGTGATGCGCACCCATCATGTTTTACATAAAATTTGCTTAAAGACTGACGTCGCAGGTCAGATCGCCTTTGAATTATGTGACCTCTGATGTCATCTCTTAACCAAATTTATGTAAAACATGATTCGTGCGCATATTGACGGGCACATTTGAATACAGATGTAAACAGAGGCACATCATCTATACTATCCATAATCTCCCTACACTAATCAATGATTAACGTTTGTCTTGCAAACTATAGCCCTTTATACAGTTGAAGCAGGCGTGTTTTACACGGTGCATGCTGGATGACACGTTGCTTGGCACTGGCTACTTGGTAAACCCTGGCGAAATTTATCATCTGTCGTTTTAGCCCGAAAACGTTGCATAATCAGACGTGATACGAATTGGCTAATATCCAGATTGTTGCACTATACGATGGAATTGTTCAATTGATGATACAAGCATAATTGGCACACAGTAAGAATATGCAATAGAAAACAAATAGTTGGCTATAAGGCCATCGCAGATTTGACCTTATAGAAAGAAACAAAATAGATAGAATAACATGCACTGGCAGCCATTTTGGAATATTTTGAAAAATTGCTTGTTGTTCTACCTATACTTGTTCATCTGCGATGGCCGAATAGCCAAGTATCTTTCTCTTTTATTTTGATTGATTTTTTTGTCTTCACAAATATGCCTGAATATAATAACTCTATTCTCTTTATCGACTGAGTTTTGATATTACGCACCAAGTTTCACTCGATTGTCCCAAAATTATTGTTGTTAGATATTCACTGAAGGGGGTCTTGTGAACCAATCCAATACAAGAAATGTCGTACTGAGATAAAGAATGTTTACCACACTAAAAAAAACACCAACATTTTAAATATGAAATCTGGGCTTTTTCATCACTTTGCCAAAAAATGATAATAGGTTTTTAGAACCTTTATAAAAATGTCTCCACAATATTCACTGAAAATGAATGACTTTTGTTCCCCAAATTTGACATGCAACCCACATAAAAGACCATCCCTATTTAAATTTGCAAATATTCTATAATTCAAAGGTATACACCTCGGCGAGTCAACACAATGACCGACAGTGCACTTCAAAGTACACCTTTATGATTATGTTTATAGAGAACATAATATTCCTCATTGCTTTTGCACACTGCATGAAATTGATATACACCTGCGTGCAAATTTAATATGCAACAGGTGTGGGCTACAATAATGCAGATATTAAAAAAAAAAAAAAAAAAAAAAAACTGTCGTCGAAATCGCATCAGAAACCGCACCTTCCGTTACCATAGAGATTGATCTACGCCGATTGATCTCCGCGGGATCAGTCGGCACATGATAAAAAAACCCGACGGCGATTCTGAATAAAACAATTTAAAACAAAAAATAACCGGACATGCCTGCCGTACGTCCGTGTATAAACATCTTTATAAACTCGTTGAAGACTCATCATCCTCATCGCAACCTTTTTCGGTCCCCCAAGGCGACGTGCTTTACCCAATAAACATAACCAACCACACGAGACAATCTCATTCTATACATTATGAATAGGCTGGCTGCATATCACCTGTGTTAGGAATTCTGATTCTATATTATCAGAGGCGAGAGCTTGTTTTCTTCAGCGCGTCGTATAGATTTATTTTTAATGCTCGCTATAGCTGGCCAGAAAAGTAGAAGAAATTGGCTGTCATTATATTCCTTTCTTTTTCTTATAAGTTTAAATAAAACAACCTTTTGGGTAATTTTGCAAACACACCAGTGTATAAGTAGCCAGACAGAACAGTGTATAGCTACCTGGAATTGGGAAACAACATTAAGTGAACCACTGATAAAATTGTGTTTTGTAAACGCGGTTTTATACTCTTTTTGTATACAATCTGTACATGTATAATGTACGTGTACATTGGTAATGACCTTTTTAACGCATTGTAAACACTAATTTTGTATTTTGAATTGAAATCTAAATCTTAGAATATTGTTTTCTGGGAATATGCAGCATTGACAGAGCTAAAAACTTCATCAGGGGCCAATTTTATAGAGCTGCTAAGCACAACAATTTGCTTAGCACCAAAAAGTCTTGCTCATTAAAAACAGGTTACCAGCCAAAATTCCACGAGTTTTTCATGCTAAGCTAAAATCCAGCTGATTATCAATCGAAAACAATAAAGATCACGTGAACATTTGGTCTGTAACCTTGTTTTTGCCAAGGGCAAATTTTCATGCTAAGCAAATTTGTTTGCTTAGCAGCTCTATGAAATTGGCCCCAGGTTGTTTGTCAAGCTCCCGTTTCTTTATAATTATTTTGAGCACTTTGGCTGCTTCAAACGATAAAAATGTACAACCGACAAAAATAAATAATTGCCCCTTTAAGTATACAAAAAAACAAAACGTTTGTCTATCAAAAGTTGATAAACTCCTTGCAAGATAAGCTATGAAATTAAATCAGTTTTGTGCTGTAGTCGTGTTTCCAATGGTTAAGAAAAAAAATCAACCATCTTCCAAAATAAGTTACGGGTGGATTTTGGAGAAACAAGACCAACCATCTCGATGTCGTGCTATGTCACTTTCTTGTCTGCTGCCGTCTGCATCCGTTTTGTAAGAAGACTAGAAGAGTGAGTCAGAGCATAAGAGCGAGCAAACGGGAATCCTGATGTCTGTGTTTAGCATACGAGAGGCCGTCCTTATAGTTAAAAAAAAAAATACCCCGTGTAAACTCGGTAGGCTGGGCATAATAAAGAACACGGGGCCATATCAGGGGATTTCTTGATATTTTTGTCGGCTCGTGAGATTCGGATGTGTTCTTGAGTGGAATCTGAGAAAGTAATCATCGGCATCTTCACTCAATTGTATAGCTCCAGTCGAGTTGAATGATTTTTTAATATTTGTATCACATGTACCTACTTAAAATCTTGAAAGAAACATCGTTGTAAACAATTTTGTAAATAAAAATTATATACTTAATATTTTTTTGTTAATCTCGAAATTAAAAAATCAACGGTTTGTAAAGATATACTGTATGACAATATTATTTCATTTTAACTCCTTGACGCTAAGGAGCGGCTATGGCTATACCCAGCACGATATGTGGCAGAGGGGTACCCCCCTCTTATCCATATACTTTATACGCACTCAACACTATTGTAACCTAACCCATTCCCCTTGAAACCTAAAAGGAATTCCTGAGATTCCGGGAACACAATGGTCAACACAAAAGAGGGAGGGTTTTCTCTGCCACATATCGTTCTTCATATGGCTATGTCCGCGGCCCGCTAATCTGTCCGGAATACTGTTGTCAGCTTGTGCTACGCCGTAGAACACGGCCTGTGTCACAGCTGCACGTTCGGGTTTATTGTGTAGTGCAGCTGCTGGACAAAGGCTGCTGTGTAGTAGGGCGCATATTGCGGTGAGTGGGGAATTAATACAGGCGTCAAGGGCTGACCAATTTGTTAATTTGCATTACCGCGAAAATCATTTACAAAAATGCCTGGCGTAAAGAATGAAGTGATAATTGCAAAGAACACTGTCTAACTTTCCTTTTGAACAAAGTTCACGTATTGTATTAAAAATTGGCATTTGTCCAAGATCATTTGTATACAGTTTCGGATAATAATATCTTTCTGGAAATAAAATCGAGGGTTATAATACAGTTATAGGTCAAATTTACTGAATATTTGGACAACCAGCTGCAGCATTATCCCAAGGAAACATGCAAAAATGTTTTACTTATTAATTTGGTACTTGTGGGCTTACTATAAAGTGGAGAACATTCCTTATGAAGATAATAAGATCGTTGCTTGAACTTATCTAAACATGCCATTTCCGCATTCGCCAAACAAACAATATCTATAACACAATACACTTTCGACTTATTGCACTTTGATTTATTGTGACACAATACATTTCATTGTCGGATTTGGTGTCACAGGAAATATCGACCTCAAGGGGGAAGTGGATGGTACAAAAAGGCTTCGGCGGAAATCGTTACGTATAAGGAACACAGCTGGCACGCACATATACCAAAACAATAGTTTGAGATGCTAACAAAATATTTGGATAAAGTTATACATTGTATAAAGCTAGACCCAATGTTAATGGTTCATTGAGTTATATATATGGCTGAAAAGCCCACAGCATAAGCTTTCATTTGGTATATATAATAGAGATCCATGGTCCCTCTCATTTTGGAAACATGACGTGTTTACATATTGATTACTTCCTTGGAGTTAAAAATACACAACTGAGAAAACAGGCTTTGAAATAGCTGGCTCTGTTGTAGAACAACATAACAATGCAAACACAATTGTTGTTTTTTCCACTTTATTAATCAAAATCAACATTTCTTTCAATGAAACCTGAAACTGTAGGTATTAAAGATGTCATTCATGACAAAAAATATAAATCACATTTTGATGAAATGTTTACCCTCTCATCGTCGAGTGGGCCATTACATACATGATAGAGCACAGCGCGACTTAATACACCTCTTTGTAGAGCCGGTCACATATGGATTCAATAAAGAAAATTGATGGGTATGTTTTCCTCATCATCTATTTTAGTCAATTAGGTCATCGCAAAAGCATTAAACGACAGTATCAACCATGTGCTTTCGAATTCAGAATTCTTGAGAGTACAAGACTATGTCAATTGCCGAGGAGGCATTGTGTCAAAATTGTACAGTTATTCCTAGGATGCGTAAATGTAAAATAATAAAAAAATAATGAAATATACAGGGTCAACGAATGTTAAAGGTAGGATACACCATTTGCTTTTATTACTACCGAATTATTAAGAAATATCTTGTATTATCTAAAAGTAAATAATGATTGTAGGCATCCAGCCAAATGACTGCGCTAGATATTCTGTAATTGTTCCGAAACATTTATTTAATGAGAAAAAAATCGGTAAGACGACGATCGCGAAAAAATCAAAGAACAACATAAGAACAACTGCCCGACGCCGGTTGAAAACAACCCCCCGCCGTTTTTCTTGCTTTTCTCAGCATCCAGGATTGTAAAACTTCTGATAGGTCAGTTAAATGAAATTTACTATAAAATACAACCCCCCAAATCCACCCATTCATGATAATTCAAGCAATTACCAATGGTGTATCCATCCTACCTTTTACTATAACTACTCAAAATAGCGTAAACATTATGTCATATTTCTTGATCAAAACAGTGTGTGTTGGATTGTAGATTATGACGAACTCAATGGATTTTAAAGTTTATCAATGAAGTATGTCTGAGATTAAGCCAATGCGGATAATATGTTTAACATTGCAACGAAGATGCCATATGGTCTATTTTCAGTAGAGTTGTGTTCTGAGGGAGTAAGGAAATGAATTCCATATGAGTTATGTCAAATATTTCTAGGGCAATTATTATGTACAAGAAAAGTAGAAAAACAACTTGGGGTTTTGGTAATTAGAGGCATATGCCTAGTCTGCGACTCGCCATTTATAAAACCATAACCCCGCATGTTAAAAATAAATCGCTGACTCCCCACACACATTATCATGGCGAGCAGATGTATGTGTTATAAGAAGTAGGAAACGTATAGAGCTCTGGGGCCAATTTCATAAAACATGTAAGATAAAACATTTTGCTTAGCACAAAAATAGTTTTGCTCAATAAAAAACAGGTTACCAGCCAAAACTCCATGTGCTTTTCATGCTAAGCAAAAACCAGCTGAATATCAGTCACAAACGATAAACATCACCTGAATATTATATTTGTAACCTTGTTTGTTTTTTTTAAGGAAGAATTTTCATGCTGAGCAAATTGTTGTGCTTACATGTTTTATGAAAATTGGCCCCTGGTCGTTGGAGGAATCGCTGTATGAAAAAAAACCAACAGATCGCTACTTAAAGAGGCAACCTTCCTGAAATTGTTTTAATGAGCTTAATTAATGCATTTGTGTAATGGTTAAACTAGTCTCAACACATCGTCAGTGACAGGTTGAAAGAGCAGTATGCTGTGGGTTTTCTTTGTCGTACAGGGGTGGGGCTACACCCCCACCCTTGGGACATGTCAATGACTTATTCCTGCGCATTCTTCTCAGAGTGTAATGACCAGCTTGGCCTATTTGACATTTCCTGGTCAAGTTTGGTCTTGGGAGACAAAACGACTTTCATCCATTTAGTGTCTTTGCACTGGAAGTAATTAATTTCCTGTAATTATTGAATACCAATCTAATTAACTCGTCAAATTTACATAACCATTGTCTCAATGAAAACAGTTGTAAGTTGGCATCGCCCATACTGACTACGTTGGAATTATCTTAAACTGTAAAACTGTTAAATAAGGCTTAAAATAAAACAAAAACAATGCGCTATATGTTCACGTCTATGGCTATTGTCTATAGGTCTTCGCCCATAGGCCTACGCGTGAGCAGGCTGACAATAGACCGTAGCCGTAGCTCTGAAAGCCCGTTTCAGGCATGGCATTAAATTCAAAATGGCGACTGCTGGTTGATTTTCACTTTGTATAATTATTGTATATACCGGTAATGCTATGTACAGAGATCATTGCGGAAGTTGCTGTCGTTATGTGCCAACTAACTTTACTGTGTTGATCATTGTGATGGAAAATGAAATTATTAAAAGACGGTGGCGGTATATACCGTAGTTTCTGTAAATATTGTGTAAAAAAGAAAGTATTATGATGCACTTATTGCGTGAGAAAGCGAAACCGACCATGCCATTTGCCAAATGTAAATTATTAATATATTAAGACTTATGGATTATGATATTATAGGCAATTAATTACGCCCATGGTATTTTATTGACATCTTTTATTATATAAATGTTTGGTTATAAATTCGTGACAAATCAATAAAACTGGCCCCCCAAAAATAGTAGTGTTTTTAATGTAATGTTCTAGGCTTTTAAAGTGATTACAAGGCATCTTTTATTTTATTGTCATGGTTAACGTTAACTGGTTATAGCCCAAAGTGTTACACATTGATTGTCGAAACTACATGCTATCCAAATCACGTTTGGTATTTCTTAACGTACAACTAAATAGATCTTTTCAGTACACTTAAACTAGGAAAACTAGTCGTTCATGGTTGTTTGAACCACCCTGTACAGTATATAGGCCTACTTAAACAGATAACTCATCATGATATAGATATATGTTTCTTACCCGTTATAAGGTAATTTGCATGTCAATTGCTTTCCTCACCCCTCCCGGGCTTCCCTAGGTCTTATATGTCGGGGTTTAGGCGCATGATTTTCAAGCCCCAGGGGTGGGGATTTGGTCACTTCAAAGGTGATAATCCCCACATCTTGGGTGGGGCAGCCCAAGGGACGGGAAAGCAATTGATAGGCGCATAATATATTTATACAGTATTATACAGTTATCTGGAATACTATCATTTGAATTCGCGCTGACAAATTATAGAGCAGATGTATACATGTACTATAGCGACATTTTAGTATAGAGTGTGTCTCTGTTGGTGTACATTATTTTCTTTGATTTCGGTAGATCTCACGGGAAAAATATGATCTTAATTGTTCTTTAGGTATTGATGTATTGCGCCTATAATATGAATACATTTAGCAATGCAATTTCGCATTATTCCATGTCAGATGCCAGTGAGTGCCCTTTTTGTAAGTGCCATTTTTAAAGCAACAATAAATATTTTAAATGTCCAGTTTAAATTTTAGTTGAATCTTATACAAAAAAAATCATTATTTTGTTGCTTATAAAAACGTGTTGCCTGGTTACATTTATTTACATTTTTATTAAAATAAAACACCATACATTTTTCGCTTATATTATCAGAGCAAGAAGTCGATGTACAATGTCATAAAAGAGCCTGGATTAAATTGAAATAGCTGACACAATAATCCGTGTGGATTCTGTCTCCTGTGTTTCATGAGTAAGGTGCCCCTTTAAATGTCAAGCGGCCTGTAGTGCCGGTTGATATGGTATGATATGATATGGTAACTCATTCGTCATCGTACATTGTTTTATTTCTTTGAAAAAGTATACTTTGCACGATTCCCCGTATACCGCCAAATAACAGTGATTTTAGTTTCTCTTTATACATATATAATTTTGCTGTCCTTTTTTCGAGCAATATAACGACAGAAACCTCCGAAACTCCCCCCCCCCCCCCTTCCTATAACCGCCATTGTCATATTCGGTCTCAACTGTAATCAACACCACAACGTATGTTTCGCAAACCATTGTACAGCGGTTACTTCATCGATATAGAACAGAGCAGTTTTGTCAGTTGCACATTTCCAAAATCACTTTCGCTCCTAATCATGTAGACATAATTATAATGTCCAATTCAATCGTGAACAAACACAAATGTTGAACTTTGTCTGTACGGATACTAATTTTAACATTTGGGTATAACATCTCATGAAATCACAATGGCCCTCTGTTAATGTTAGTTAATTTGTTAGTTTGGTATACATGTAGTTAGTATCCTTTCACAGTTCGGTTTAGTATCTCGCTTCTGTCAACTCGGCATTTTACCAAGTTTAGAAGACAAGAAAAACAAACAGTTTTGACTGATCATCATGGACTTATGATTCAACTCAATAGGCCAAGTTACCAACTTTTGATAACGCACTATTGTGGCTCTCAGGACTGGTGTCCCGGCCCACCACATCTCTTTTCCTGTCCATCCCCAGGCTGAGGGTCAAGCACCATAAAAGGGGAAGAAAAGATGGGGCGGCACTGTCCTTGCTGTCCACTATATACATTGAATTACATTCCCCGCCGTGCATGCCACCCATGCAGATACTAGCCTGGAATTCTCGGGCAGTAGCCCCAACCGGTAAATTAAAGATGGACTACAACGAAAACTCACACATTAAATTTATTATCGGACCTTGTTTATGTTGTGTTCAGGTAACACTTTATTGTTACGGTCATGTTTTTCTCTAAATAATTTTGTTGCAATTTGACCGAAAAAATTAGACCTCGATTCTTCGATTTTGAAATTTCCCGCCCTGTACTGGTTCCCGGCAAAGATCCACTGAAAACCACAATGAAATCCACGATATAGTACCAGCGGACTTGTAAACCAGCGAAAAGTTATGACGTACTACCCATGAAAACGCATACATGGTGGCCCTGAAGGGACTCCGCAGATCGCGAATATCGACGTCAAATTTGACGTCAATATTCACGACTTTCCAAAAAAGTCGCGAATATTGGCGTCAAATTTGACGTCGATATTCACGACTTTCCCCAAAAGTCGCGAATATTGACGTCAAATTTGACGTCAATATTCGCGATCTGCGGAGTCCCTTCAGGGCCACTGTATGCGTTTTCATGGGTAGTACGTCACACACAAAGTATGAATTATTCATGAGTTAAGGGCTTTTGCTGAAACTGAGTTTTTCTGGGTCGTAGAACGCCGATCAATTTTGTTGTTTTTTTTGCATGAAGGAACAAGATTTATTGAATACTAATGATATATTAGTAATCATTATACATTTCTCGAACAAAAAACAGCAACACAGCCTTTATCATTATTCCGTTGTAGTCCATCTTTAAGCGATGCCGCTAAATTATGTTGTTATGTTACGACGGGAAACAATGGCTCAAGCGTACATTGAAGAAAAAAACACCCGAATATACTTCGGGGATTCGAAAACGCGGGCCTCAAAAACTGAAGTCAGCTGATAAGTACAGTGCTCCACAACCACAACGACTCCCCTGGGATACGCGAGGCGGCTTGCTGAGCCCATCTGCCGTGAAACAATATAGGGCCGACTTTGTTTGATTTGCCTTGATTATTGACTAATTATTATGGCAGTCTCTTTGTACAACTTAATATACTGACGCCCCTCGAATTTGACGCCCATTAAAATTTGCGGAAAGGCAAGAATAACCTTTATTCGTTGCCCCATACCCAGGTCCCAGCAAATTTTCGCACAACTTTGTGCGTGCAATCATTGATAAAATCTCATATAGTTTCCCCAGTTTTCTTCTAACTTATGTCTGTATAGGTCTAGGTTCATCAGTGTGTAGGAAATTCAAATAGCCTACAAGGAGAAGAAACTACTATGGTCTGGCCGGAATGAGCACACGGATTCGTCATCTTGACTAGGGTTGTGACCGTCTTCCCGTCCCAGGGGCTTGACCCCCCTGCCCCCCTCCCCCAATCCAGGCGTGTCAACAGAACGGAACAAACAAGTTATATTAGTCCGGGGACGCTACATGGGTGAAATCCAGGGGATTGGGAATTCTCGCTCGATGATGCTGTCTGTAACTGATAAGTAAGGCTATAGCTTCTGCTTGTTGTTGTTACGATGACCATGGGTGCGTTCGTTTATTGTTACACGAGGGCGCATGGGTAGGGTAGCCATCACGTGATCCTCGTGTCTGTCCGAGCGCTAGTGGTCGAACCATGCTACGGTGAGCTCACGATCGAGCGGGTCTCTAAAGCTACTAGCTCTTTACTCACCGGGACGATTTCGTTTATAATAGGAAAGATGAAGAGAAATTAGATACAAAGCAAGTATAATGCTTATAGGTTTATCGCGTAAATTATTGCCAATTATTAACGGTGTTCAATTGAATCGACATAATTATTTTCGACAATTCAAAACCTTTATAATCCTCCGGATTTTAGCAATTGTTGATTTTATTACAGTGATAAAACTAAATTTATACAAATGAAACCGCGAAACAGACGACAGTATAATGCCCAGTGTTTTTACGTTTGAAAGTCCCGCCCAAACAACCAGTTTGGCCCTAATTTTTATAAAATGTCCAGGCGTTTGGATTGGCCTCATTATGAGACCTCCAGTTTGGAAGATATTTCATGTTTTCTCTTTCTGTCCCTTAAGAAAGTAAATATTAGAAAGTAAATATTAGAAAGATATAAGAAAGTAAACCGTAAATATTTAACTTTCAGATGCCGAAATACACAAGGAACAAACGAATTCGGTTGTGCACAAAGTCTACAATGACGGTGCAAATATTAGAAATATTGAAATCTTTTCGACATTTTTGTAATGACTGATTTTCTGTGAGATAATAACACGGACACAAATTGGCGTCAGA
The DNA here is from genome assembly GCA_037893245.1 of Crossaster papposus. Lineage (NCBI taxonomy): Eukaryota > Metazoa > Echinodermata > Asteroidea > Velatida > Solasteridae > Crossaster > Crossaster papposus. Next base: position 742,460 of record JBAIAA010000277.1, on the reverse strand, counting down.
ATGCAACATATTTGTTCTCTTTAAACTTGAATCAGTTTCGCACCCCTATATTTTTAGCATTGAACGCGTAGGGTATAGCCCTGGGTGTTTTATTTTTAGACCACTGACTAAGCCGGGCCGGAGTGTTTAGCATTGTGACTCGTGACTTAGCTAACCCCCTCCCCCCCCCCCCCCCCCCTTTTCCTTCCGTTTTGCAGAGCCTACTACAAACCCCACTTACCCCAGAGTGCAAAGTGAAAGTCATTGATTTGGCAGTTCATGTTTACCTTTTCCATATACATGTAGAAGCACCGTTGTTGTTCGTTTCGTTTGTTAATGATCAACTGTGTGCGCACGATTGTAACGTTATTTACAAGGACAAGGCATTTTGCCGCCCAAAAAGTAAACTAAAAGTACATGTAGTAGCGTTGGAGTGCGCCCCCTTGTGGCCCAGATAGATATCATGTGCTGTCTGAAAAAAAATTAAAAAAATTACGAAACGAAATTATTAGATATTAACACCTTACGTCACCAACGTGTATTTTATAAACTGTATATTCGGAGTTTCTTTTGAAGAAAACAAATCACTGATACGGGTACGACTCGACCCACGACCTCCTACTTTCTAGTGCAGATTGTGACCACTCGAATCACCGAGCTAGCTGACGGGGTCGGCTGGCTGCGGTTCGAATTTTCATTTCATTTTTTTTCTTTTTTTCTCAGGTGAACAAACTCACTTTTAGCTGATAAAATTATACAAACGTTTCATGAGGCTAAAGAATTAGGTCATCATTATTTCATCAGCCAAGTCCCAAAATCAATTTTTAAACCAAAAGGCGAGTTTTCTTTCAACATTTTGCATCCTATAGTAAACCACATGGTTTCATTTTGAAGACAAGACTATAGACTTGTGCATGTCTATCTGTTTGACCAGACTGATCTCTTCAGTGGTCGATACTGGCACCACATACATTGTACATGGTTCTTTTGACAAAGTTTACTGACTCAACACTAAAGGCCGTGTTAGACTTCTTGTTTCATATGCCAGTCTATTTTCTTGTGTTGCATGTTTTCAATACATGCATCATATAATTGTATCGAGAATTCCACATTTTTGGGACTAGTGGTAGGCCTATACATAAAACCTAGGTTCCTTTGAAATATAAATACATGTATTCCAATATTTTCACACAAGTTAACCACAAGAAAAATTGATGTACTGAACACTTCTCTTACTTAATATATTCCAATGATAACTTGTTTTAATTTACCTTCGAGATTATAATAAATAAATGGTTTTAAAAACCATAATAAAGATTGACAACATTATTAACCCACTTGAAATGCATTTTATACTTGCTGCAACTCTATCCATTAAACTTGTTTACGGCTCAATTCTTGTACTCGGTCCTTGTTCATGTTTACACTCCAACACACTTCAATAGTTGTTCCCCCCCCCCACCCCCCCCCCCCCCCCCCACCCCCCCGACCCCCTTCTCTGAATTGTCCTTAAGAGTACAAAAAACAATTTAACCCTAACTCCCTACCCTATTTTTTTTTACACATAACCTGAATCCTGCAAAATCCTGCAATTCCAAAGTTGCAAATTCCATGAGTTACAATCAGAGACGATGGAGAATACTGATTTAGAACATCTCAAAACCTCAAAATGTTTAGTGCATCACATGCACTTTATGCATTAAAAAAAAATTTAATGTCCAGATTGTGTACAAATGTTTACAGCGGCGATTCCACGTCGCCCATTTCCACATAGACGCTCTTTAGCTGAGTGTAGCTGTTGAGCGTGATGGCGGCATTCTCTCTGCCGATCCCTGATTGCTTGTAGCCGCCAAACGGCCAGCCCACTGGGTACATGTTGTAGGTGTTAATCCAACAGGAGCCAGCCTTGAGGTTCTTGATGACGCGGTGAGCGCGCTGAATGTCCCTGGAATCAAAACGGAACCAGGCAAAGGAAAAATTACAAAAAATCTTGTTCGTGTATGTGCATTTTAATTTTTTTCTCAATTATTAAAATGGCAAACGGCCATTCAAACAGCTCTCGCACAAGACTAAAAGTAATAGCCTTTTCTGGCGAAAATAAGAAGCCATTTTTGTGAGGCAGCACTACGTCTGCGCTCAATCTCAAAGACAAGGTGCGCGCCCAATTTGGTAACCCTACTGGTTGTAGAAGCCAGAAGTGTGTGCGTACTACCTGAGCGAAAATTGTCTAAGCCTGGTTCCATCGCAGAAAGCAGTTGTGGCCGTTTTTGTTTAAAATTTCTTAAAATGACGAGATGATACGTGAAGTATAAACACTCCTTCATGGTTCTCCACGCAGATCCATGGGAAGTAGTCGGAGATTTCCTACCGGATTGACTGATTGCGCATGTGCATTTCTGTGCGATTGAGTGATAGTGCAGATCTACCAATCGCGCCTAACAGATACATGAAGACAGTGTAAACAGCAGTTGCAATAATGGCACTGAGATTTCAACATTTTTTACAGACAAGCTCAAAATCGAGCGACAACCTCGACTGAAATCACCGGCTGCCGATGAAACCTCCAAACAAACTTGCGCACTCACCTGGTAAAAACCCCACCAGACAGCCCCAACGGCGTGTCGTTGGCCCGTCGCGTGACCTCTGCCTCCGTGTCAAAGGTCAGAAGAGTCAGCACAGGACCGAAGGTTTCTTCCTTGATGATCGTCATGTCGTCTGTCAGGTTGTCCATCACGCAGGGAGACATGAAATATCCATCGGCGAGTTTGGGGTCCGTGGGAGTGACTCGCTCGCCTCCGCAAAGGATGGTGGCTCCCTGTGGAATTTAGTCGGTAAAAAAGCACAAATGACCTAACCTGCTTCTTTGCTTTAATATACCCCAGCACCTTTTCCAGATGCTTCTTGCTGATGAGTGCTTCCACCTGGGTGCCTTCCCTCTACCCTCACAGCTACCCCCATTTATACTCCTGATCGGAGGACCTACATCCCTGCCCACTAACCTGCTTCTGGGCTCCTTTAATGTAAACCCAGCACCTTCTTTATATGCTTCTTGCTGATAAGTGCTCCCACCTGCGTGCCTTTTCTCTACCCTAACAGCTATCCTCATTTATACTCCCGAGATGGAAGACCTACATCCATCCCACTAACCTGCTTCTTGGCTCCTTCAATGCACCCTAGCACCTTTTCCATATGCTCCTTGCTGATGAGTGCCCCCACCTGCGTGTCTTCCCTCAGAGGGTCCCCCAGCCTCAGGGTGTTTACCCTGCCTAGAAGCTTCTCAACAAACTGGTCCTTTATGCTCCGCTCCACGTAGACCTTGGTGGCATTGGAGCACACCTGTTTCCCAAAATAATGGCAGTTATAACAAATATGTAAGGGGTTCTGGCAAAATGGGGAAATGTGGGTTTTCAAGCATTAGGAAAAAGAATACAATTCAAAGAATCACACAAAGACCCTTTGGCTTTGTGGACATTGGCTTTGTGGACAAAAAAGTTGTAAACTGGGCTTAAGAAAGTATTAAAAGCATTCTCTTTTCTTCGCATATGGAGCAAATAAAAATAGTTTAATTGACTTTGATTGAACATGTGAACTTGCCCACAAAGAAATGTCTGTTAATTCACCCCCAAAAATTCAACATTTCCACAAGTCTCATGCCTTTCTCACATGATCCTCACATAATTCAACAGGTGCTTCTTGGGCCTTTAATACCCAATTCAACAAAGTTTAACAACTGTACAAATTATTCTAGCCACATTCTGATGTCTGTTGTTCTTCAAAAACATTAGATAGATTGATATAAACCCGAAAGTTCAAATATTTTTATTTGCTTCCAATTCTATTTGTTTCTCAGTGATTGGGAAGTCGGAGGCGAAGCCGAAACCGAGACGCAGCTGAATCAGAACACGAAGCAAAACTTTTGAGAAAAAAACCCCATAGTGGTTGCAAAATGATCAGAAATAACATCACAATGAACTGACCTCTCCTTGCGTGAGGAAGTTAGCCAGCATGGCTCCATTGACTGCATTCTCAAGGTTGGCATCGGCAAAGATAAGGAGTGGGGACTTGCCGCCCAACTCCAAGGTCACATGCTTCAGGTCCTCGGCACAGTTCCTCATGATCTGAACAAAAAGCAAAGTTCAAGAGATTGCTGAACCTGTGGATTTTAGTTTTTCGGCCAAAATATAACTGCTAAAAGTAATACATTTTATTAGGGAATTACAAAATGGGACCCACACTGTGAACATCTTGAAAAAAACAAACGGTACACTAACAAACATCTATTGTTACTTGGCACTGAATCCATTATAACTTGTTCACATTTCCAAGGGAGTCAAGTTTGCAGAGGCGAATCAAGTTGGCAGAGGCGAGTCAAGTTGGCATAGCGGTTCTGTCATCGCTTTTCACCGCTGTGACCAAGATTCGAATCCGACCTGGGCTAACATGTGGATTGGGTTTTCAGTCCCTGCCTGATGTTATGGTTCTCCTCCTACCTCTAAAAACTGTACCTTCTTCTCTATGTCTTCTCTACCGCGTGTGAGCTACAGCTTTTGAGGAATCCTTGTTTCCATTTATACCAGAAAGAAGAATAATAACCTAATGTTAGGTTATGACTGATTCTCATTGCAAACCTTTACTAGTTTTGAATTCTAAGGTTATGCCCATGTTCTCACATGTTTCCCAGTTGGCACACTTCCAGTAAAGGAGACTTTGGCTACATCAGGGTGGGTGGTCAGGGCATTGCCGGTCACTGCCTGGCCCTGGATGACGTTGAAGGCACCTCGAGGTAGACCACTATCTATGTGTCAAGGATAGAAATGATGACATTGATGATTCACCTTCAACTCTGTTGTAGCTTCTTTATTAACCAGTTCGCGCCGGATGACGTATATACTTTCTAAACGCAAAGTTTTCCCCAGATTTAAAAACGGATAACACATAAACACGCCACAAGCAAGGCCGGAAATGTCTGTCAGCAGCGAGCAAGGTCGGAAATGTCTGTCAGCAGCGAGCAAGAACTGAAATGCGTGGGTGTGCTTCCTGGCACTATCGGCCTGAAAACGCTTCGGATCGAGTTTCGTTAAAAATAATCCCGCCCCTTGGCTCGGTGATGTTAAAATCATCCCGGCGCGAACTGGTTAACACAACTAAAAACTGCAAAACAAAACTTTTGTTTGAATTTTGTTCTATGGCAATTGGAAGGCTCTTATTCTAACCTAGCAGTGCTTCAGCAAACAAAACGGCCGTGGCAGGTGTGAGCGGCGAAGGCTTGAAGACCATAGTGTTACCAGCAGCTAAGGCAGGGGACGACTTCCAACCTACCATCTGTATGGGGAAGTTCCAGGCACCGATGCCTGCGCACACCCCCAAGGGCTCACGGATGGTGTAGCCGAAAGTCCCACCTGGGTACTGGAAATGTTCACCTGCAGGAAGGAGGGAAATAAAGATAGAATTTGGAAGCAACCAACTGGAGATGCACATTTCGGCAAAGTCTTCAGCCCTTTTGGGGTGATCGGGTGCTGTTTAACTCTAGTATTAACCTTCCCCAACCCATTCAAATCCACCAAACCCTGAAAAAAAATTGGTGGATTTGGGGGGGGGGGGGGGGGGGGGGGGACTTGGTCCTGCAGGCCGGATCGGTGGTGAATACAATTTGATGGATTATGACTGACTGACCATCAAGATCAACCGTTACTTCCGTGGTGGTTCCATCATCCCATGTATAAGAAGCAGAGTGAGTGATAGAATTTGGTGGATTTAGTCTAGTACTTAGTACAGGGCAGTAGGAATCAAGTAAGGTTAAACAAAAAAAAGTAAGGCTGTGTCAGAATCTCTTGGCAAAGGCTATTGTCTAGGTCTTCGTTCATTACAACTACGCGAGAGTGAACAGGCTGACAATAGACGTAGCCGTAGCTCTGGAAGTCTGTTTCAGACACGGCCTAATAATGAAGAGAAATTGCTCCTTACTGACCTGCTAGACTTGGTGCCAGTCCAGCAAAGAACTCCAGTGCATCAGTAGCAGAGTATATGTCACCACGAGACTCACTGATAGATTTGCCCACATCGACTGTCTCCATGGTGGCGAATTCTTCAACTCTTTCCTAAAAGTTTAGAAAGAGTCAGAATTACTTTGCTAGAGCTTGAAATTACACACGAGTCTATGGTAGCACGGGCTGTAGCCCAACAGAGGGAAATATGATAATATTGGGGCGAGCTTGTCGCTTTACTTGACAGCATGACTGATGTGGATTTGCAAGGACTAGCTGGATCTGCTAGCCCACCACCACGCTGTCGATTATTTAGACTCCTAAATCGATCGACTGTCAACACCAAGAAACTAGATACCCCAGTCGGTCACCACTTCAATCAGCCTAACCATTGCATTTCTGATATGATTCTACAGGGCATAGAATCACTTGGCCATCGGAAAGACTCAGTCCGTCTCAGCCGGGAGAAAGTTTGGATGAATCGTCTTCGGACCATTCAACCACATGGGCTCAACATCCAACTAGGAAATGATTAACTTCTATTGTTTTCTCCCATTTGTCATCTGTTTAAGATTTAATCCTTGCCAGCAGTTTGTTCTTATTTGTTCTCACCCCTCTGGTTTCCCCTTGTCTATTGTCCCCCACCCACCCCGGCCCCCCCCCCCCCCCCCCCTCCACATTTCTCCTATTAACACTTCTTTGTTAGTTCTTTCTTTGATCCTACCCACACTGACCTTTCCCCTTAACCCTTTAGCCTAATCCTTCTTTTGTTGTTCCACGAAACCAACCCAAACAAGTTAGTTCTTCCATTTTTGTGTGACACAGGCTGAAGAAGACAATTGTAACATCTTCCAATTTGCTTCATGGTCTCCGATTGTACTAGTGGTTTCATTATTAGCCTGCCCATTTGACCTATTTGTAAGTTCCCATTTATTTTCCCCCACATAGTACAGCTCTGGGGGTGTTTTTTTTTTTTTTACCAGTTCGCGCCGGGATTATTTTAACATTGCGTTTGCTTTCGTGCCAAGTATGAACCAGCCATAATTTAACCCTAATCCTCCAGGGTATTTTGGCTAGAAACCCTGCCAGATGCATCAGATTGCATACTTTGTCACATTGACTTGTGTGCAGAGTGCAGCAAGGTCAAGCAGTCACCACAGATGCACTGTGCTTGGTCTGGCAGGGTTAGGGTTAATTAAGGGCAAATTAAGGGCAAACTAAGGTGTAACTTCTACAAACTCAGAGACTAAGATACAATTCAGATGCCCAGCCAGTCAATCACCCTCATTAGTCTGGCAGCACTCTGCAGTATTCTGGCTCTCTCCAGCGCTGGGGTCTCGGACCATTCTTGGAAGGCCGCTTTAGCGGCAGCCACAGCACAGTTGACATCTTCCTGGCTGGAGCTGGCCGACTCGCATAACAAACTGCCTGCAAAAATATGAACAAGTTACTATCCCAATACTCAGTTTCCGAGCCCATATGTGACCCAGCACGAGTAAATGAGACACTTTGAGGCAAAAATGAAAATTTAGATTTTGATTTCATCATTTAAAGCTTGTTTAGATGAAATCAAAATCTCAATTTTTATTTTTGCCTCAAAGTGTCTCATTTACTCGTACTGGGTCACATATATGCTATAGCTAGTTCATTTGACACAAAATGTTATATACATGTAACACCTTACCCACAGTATGATCTTTTTACGCAGTCTGCCTGCTAACGACACGACTAGTCCTGCTCGATCTCAACTCATACTGTCGTCTTTGCAAAGCTGCGGAAATTAGATGTGACTTTTTCATGCAAATTCGAACATGAATGTGTTTTTGAATGTGCATAGCGGCTTCATCAGTCAACTACCCATTCAGAGGTCACACGGGCCTGTGTTGCATATAGTACGTGTGTAATAAACAATTAACCGCCGTTTTGTGATTGCTGATTGGCTCCTGGGAAAGCCTGTGTAAAAAAAGGTAAACCGCTGGTGCAGGTCTGCAAAGACAACTGTACTGCCTAGGGAGTAGGGAAGCTCTTAATAACCGTATGCACACTGCGTGAAAACATTATACGCGACATGCACAATACCGATTAATTACTGTTGTCTTCGGCAAATACTTACCAGTGGCTGGTTCGAAGACTTTGAAACTCTGAGTGTGGTCTGTCGGTTTAACTCGTTCGCCGCCGATGAAGTTGAGTGGTTTCTGGAAGAAACTGCTGACTGAACGTGAGGCGGCCATGACGAACAATTCCCGTCGTAAATTTAGTTTTGAAACACCACTGAGCCGAGCGTGAAAACACAGGAAAACCATTTGCGGTCTTCCCAGGCCCAGGCGAGCCATTTTCACTTGGTCAGGTGCGCGTACACGTGACCTACATTGATGACTTGAAACTAAAACAGCCGTCGTGTACTCGATCAAGTAGCGCCACGGACTCAACGACTAGAAGTTGGGTGAGGGGAACTTTATTATCTAAATTACTTTGCATTTTTAAGTACAAATATTGTTTAGATATGTTTTGTTAGAAATGTTACAAATCCTGATGAGTTTTTTGTTTTAAAACGTATTTACGATTTATTTTAATCGGTTTGAAGAGCAAAAGACTTATGAAAAATAGTATCAACAACCCTCATAATGCATGGAAGATCTAAAGTTCTGTGGTGACCCTTGACATCAACACAAAGATCTGAGGTAAATGTGGTGAGAGAGGAAGTCGTGTTAATTATATTTTGCTAAAATTGAAACCCATTATGTTAACAAAAAACAGCAAATTATGTGAATGATAATCGTAGTTCGTATCGACTTTACACTTACAAACTACTGTGACTGTGTCTGGGGAAGAAAGAAAGAAAGTAACTCTCAATTTTGAAGTTTTGTGAATGCACAGGCACAGCCGAACAATGCACTTGCAATTGTGTAGCTAGTCAATATTTAATTGGACTATATGTACATTTTATTAATATTTTTGGTATGTTAAACAAATAATACAAATCCTTCAATTTCATTGTTTTTTCCCCAGGGAGAATAGGTTTAAATAAAATGATGACGTTATCAACGAGTGATATTAAATTATTGCTTTTATTCTTGATGTTAAAACGTTCTTAATTTATGGTTATTTTAATCATGTTTTTTGTTTTCCTGTAATTCTTCTCCAAACAGACAAACAGTCTACAACAAGATGATATACTGGGCGTTGGCATGTGTTCTATCTGTGCTTTTACCGGGGGTGACGTCTCGGGAATTCTCAAAGCGACCACCGGGCATTGAACCTCTTCGAAGCCAGCCATTTGACCATGAAATGTTCCTCGGTGGTTATGTTAGTAAAAAAACACACAAAAACTACTATATTTTCTTGTTAAATATTGTTTTTCCGTTATGATTTCCTTTTACTCGAGTCACTCCAACAACAGGGTGAAAAAATTATTTTAACCAGTTCGCGCCGGGATTATTTTAACATCACCGAGCCGAGGCGTGAGATTATTTTTAACGAAACTTGATCCGAGGCGGGTTCAGGCCGATGGTACCGGGAAGCACACCCACGCATTTTCTTAGATTATGAAATTGGGTTCCCCGTAACCAACTTTACTATACTTTTGTTAGTAACTTCTTAGACGATGGAGAAAAAAGGTTTTGAATGTCACGCATTTTAACAAAAGGATTATCTTGAATACCGGGGTGAGTTTGGGGGGTTCCATTTTATAGTAAATATCATTTAACTGACCTGTCCCAAGTTTTACAAATACAATCATGGATGCTGAGAAAAGCAAGAAAAACAGCGTTACTTTAACCCTTTAAACTCAGGCCTGTTTTCGAAGATTTTGTACGTGTTGCTAGTTTGTATATAAATATCATTTACAGTGTACAAATCCCATATAATTATGTATCATTGGAAAGCTTAGTAATTTTGTATCATTGGAAAGCTTACAAATAGGGCTATATTTTGGGGGAATATTTGGACCCCAGGAGCTTTAAAAGGGACTTATAAGTCAGATGTAGCGCGGGGCTGAGTGCAAAGGGTTAAAATAAGTTAGATATTTCTTAATAATTTCGGTAGTAAATTTTGTTGATATCTGCAAATGGTGTATTGGTACCTTTAACACTGAACCAGAGCTCTGTTATAGATGCTAACATTGTGATTGTTACTTTCTGGTTACTTTTTATTTGTCACAGAAAGCAGCTCGAGAGTTCCAGATGATGTCTGCAGATGAGAGTAAGGCTAGGCTGAGGGTCATACTTAAGAAAGCTGACACGAACGAAGATGGCTACATTGATCAAGGTGAGTCAACATTTGGATCAATACACCTTATTCACTAGTCAGCCATCTTAATTTGAAAGTGAAGTAAAATCTTCATTTTTTTAACTTGCGAATAGAAATGAAAGTATTAAAATAAAGTTAATTACAAATTAATACTAGTCTGCTCTAATAAATAATGTAAATTTGTTGATTAATGATACGCTAATAAAGTTACACTAAAAAACCCAAATTGAAACGCCTAATTGGAATGCATTGGATTGCATAAATAGTTTGACACCATCCAATTCAACGGTCTACAATAACTTGATTTTGTCGCAATGACGCATGCACGCGCGTGTGAACAAACAAAATAGTGCGCGACAGTTGCGCGACTATTGAAATTATTAGCGCGATAAGGCGCACAACTTTGTCGCGTAAGGAAAATGCGTTTGTTGATTTTTAGGCATGTCTATGAATACGCGGACAAAATCGCATATGTGATTCAGGGAGCACGATAAAAAAATGGCTTCACCATTAATAGCACAGACTCAGCAGAATTGCTTTGAAGAAGTAGCTTACTGGCTCTAAGCTGATTTGCATACGTTTAAAGGTAGTACCAGTATTAAATAATCAATGTAAAAATAAGAAAAACTACTGAATTATTATGAAATACCTTACTTGACTTTAAGTGAATAATATTCTTAACCAGTTTGCGCCGGAATTATTTTAACATCACCGAACCGAGGCGCGGGAACCGGGAATAAGCACACCCACGCATTTCCGGCCTTGCTCGCTGCTGACAGACATTTCCGGCATTGCTCGTGACGAGTTTAAATGCGTCTGGGGAAATCTTTGCGTGTATATACGTCGTCTCCGGCGCGAACTGGTTAAGCATCGTGTGAAATCATGGCACCTAGTATGCTGTGGTTTTCAAAAACTTGAGTATTTTTAAACACTGCCCCCAATTTCCTAAATGTGGTTTAGTTCCCATTATATTTGCAAAACAGTTACACATATGTAAATGGGTGTAAGCCAAACTAGCGTGGTTTCCTAACCTGATAACTTCTTGACATCTGTAAATTGCTCTGTTCCTTTTGAAAGAAGTCAAGGAACCAGACTACAAGAACAGCATTTTTGTCTATGAAAACTGTACAAAGTGCTCTATGCCAGAAATTGTTGCTGTGTTTTTCTCAAGAGATACAGTAGAATGTTACAAAAACCTACTCAATTCAACTTGACCAAATATCGGTTTATATCCTTGCGCAGAAGAACTACAAGAGTGGATTGCCGGTTCCTTGAGGAACATTGACCGGGTCATCGCTGAGGAACACATGCTGATTCAGGATAAGAACAAAGACAACCGTCTGTCGTGGAAGGAGTACAGCGTCCACGTCTTAGGCGATGTGTCGGAAAACGATATGGAGCATCTCGATCAAGAAATGAAAATGGTAAACTAGAGAAAAAAGGGCTCTTGGTAGAGCGCAGATCTGTGCCCCATTTGCAAAAATGTGCTCCTAAAGTAAAAAAATCATTCAAGGTAATCGGATCCCGATCAATCGACCAATAAGCTATCTACGCACTAAGTTTTGTAATTCTGCTAACAAACGGGTGGCATGGGTGGCATGGGTGGCTTGTGTGTAAAGCGCTTGCCTCTCACCAATGTGGCCCGGGTTCGATTCCCGGCCTGGACCATATGTGAGTAGAGTTGTGCGTTCGTTCTCTCCTGTGCCACGAAGGTTTTTCTCCAGGTCATCCGGTTTTCCTTCCTCCTAAAAAATCAAACACTTTCGATCTCAGGCTGTGCTCCGTAGTCATATATGAGTCGATGTGGCCGGCTGCCATAGGCGCCTTTACGTGCCAGCGTCTCGACTACCTTGTAGCTGCGTCCTTCTCAATTCAGCACACCAGCTGCGAGTAAGGATGATTAGCCTCCCAAATTATTATTATTATTATTATTAAACAAACAAATTAACATCCTCCTTGGCAGGAGTAATTATACAAAATATTTTGTAAAAAAAACAACGCAGACGACTAATCAGTTCGGTCGGATGCAGTTTGGAAATTCAAAACAGATGACGGATAAACACGTCATGAGCAAGTGCAGTGTCGCTACTGGACAAAGGCTGCTGTGCAGTGGGGAATTATTACCAGCATCAAGGGGTTACGATACACTGAAAATCCCAATTGTGACTTGATTTTGTTTAAAATCTTAAAAGGAATTTCAGAATTTTTTTCTTTCTTTAAATTGTGGAACATTTTTAAAATTTTGAGCAGGAATTCAAGAGCAACCGTAAGATGTTTAAGCTGGCTGACAAGAACAAGGACGGTTTTCTAGAAGGGGAGGAGTTACTCGCCTTCTATAACCCTAATGCAGTGGAAGACATGCAGGTAGGCTGGCCAAAGTGTATGGAAGCCAGGCTAACGTGCGTATTGGTTTACATGGGTGGGAAATGGTGATGGTAGCCTGGAAATCGACCCTAACGGCTGCATGTTTCAAGCGACAGGCAGGTAGTGTGTGTAAACGACTGGTAAACTCATGAAACACGATAAACACGACGGGCCAAATTCATAAACGGTGATTTTCCCTTGATCACGATTAACTAGGCTAAACTGTGTATAAACAGTTGATGATCGAACGTACAAATCTAGGCCCGAATTCATAAAGAGTGCTTAGATCAGCTGCTGTTTATCAAACGTACATGGTTAGTGACATACGTCTAAGTAACAAAAGAAATGTTAATCGTCCCAAGGGGTTTGTTTATCTCGTGTACAAGTTACCATTTTTCTGTTGGCTTGCTTGTGGGGACGGACGTATGGTCACTCATGGATCTGCTGCGTATCATTAAAATAGCACAGGATGAACTGTTTTCCTACCTTTTACACACTCAATGAGACCTATGTTCTGGTCATAAGTAAAATTATCAGCGCGGTTTTTCGACATGGCGACCCTCCCACTAGTGTCAACTGAGCTGATCAGCAGAGCACAGCTATATGCGTTTTTTTCGAAGATAGATATGCCTTTTTATTTAACATATTACGTAATCCGCTGTGAATAGAATGATGTACGGCTAGACCACTAAACATCGGCTAAGCAGGAACTTGTACACGGCTGGATAAACAGCCGATTATTTTCTTACTGAATTGCGATGATCACAGGAGTTTATCCACACGCGCAATTCTCTGTTAAAGCCACCGTACAATAGTTGTACGTGACTAAAATAATCCAGTGATCATCACCGTTTATGAATTTGGCCCCACGTGATTGGAACGCAGCATATTTATACAGTGTTATACAGATTTGTATTGTTAAAAAGAGTTGAATTGGACCAATCTGTGTTTATGATGTCCTTTTTACTTTTAGGAAGTGGTTATAGAGAAGCTATTGGAAGACTTTGATCACAACGGGGACGGCGCCGTGGAATTAGAAGAGTTCATCGGAAACTATGACGACTTTGACAACACTTTGCCAGGTTAGTGTCAAAAAGTGCAAATTATTTTTTTTAAAGTAAGGATTTCTGGCCTCCGACTACAACCCTTTGAACTAAGTCATTTACAAAATGGGGAGCCGCAAACGTTTTTCATATATTTCATTAACCAGTTCGTGCCGGATGACGAATATAAACGCAAAGTTTTCCCCAGATTCAAAACGGATGACGCATAAACACGCCACGAGCAAGGCCGGAAGTGTCCGTCAGCAGCGAGCAAGGCCGGTGTGCTTCCCGGTACTGGCGGCCTGAACCTGCTTCGAATCGAGTTTCGTTAAAAATAATCCCGCGCGTGGGCTCGGTGATGTTAAAATAATCCCGGCGTGAACTGGTTAACGTGTCCTCCTTTGTGCTAAGAATTACCCACATCAGGTCGTATTTATACTCAAAACAGTTGTTTGAAGTAGACCTTTTACTATACAGGCTGTTGTTCTTCACCAGTTCGTGCCGGGATTATTGTAACTTTCACCGAGCCGAGGCGCGGAATTATGTTCAACGAAACTTGACCGGTTCAAGCATGTTCAGGCCGATAGTATCGGGAAGCACACCCATTACATTATCCGGCCTTGCTCGCTGCTGACAGACATTTCCGGCCTTGCTCGTGGCGTGTTTATGCGTCACCCGTTTTGAATCTCGGAAAAACTTTGCGTTTATATACGTCCTCCGGCGCGAACTGGTTAAAAGACCATATACACAGTGGTACATGTACAATCACAAAAGGGATTGATGCGGTGATCCTGCAATATTATTGAACCTCATAAATTTCAAACTGTTTCAGTTTATTTTGGATTGTTCACAAGATGGCTAAACCGACCAGACCCAACTCGAAGTCAGTTTCGTCAACGGTTATGGCTATTAACTGCAGTGCGCCAATGAAAAAATACCCCCCAAAACCTAGCCACAAAATATTCCATTCATTCATACGCGACTGCGGTCAGGATTGAATCGTGTAGCATCTCTACAAGTCTGGTGCCTCACCTCCCTCACATTGCAGACCTGACTGGGAAACGGAAGGAGCCAGTCTGGGTGACGGAGGAACGCGAGATCTTCAGGACTCAGCTGGACAAAGATGGCAACGGCAAGCTGGAGGGGGAGGAGCTGTTTCAATGGGTCAGGCCTCGGTATCGCGTCACGGCAGAGAAAGAGGTAGGATACTACAAATTCTTGTGATTTTTTTTTTAAATGTAGGATACACCATTGGTAATTACTTGAATTATCATAAATGGATAGATTTGGGGGGTTGTATCTTATATTCATAAATACCTGGGACAGTTTAGGCATTCCTATTGGTCGAGAGCCCGTCACGTGGCCGGTATTAAACGGACGATAAAGACATGGCTGGAAGTGTTTAAAACCAGCTAGCAACAAAATACGTCACGCGATGTCGCATTATACCCGTCCCCAGGGCTCACTTTATTTTTTAGTAAGAATGGGTGGTGTTGGGCGCGTACAGCTCGACACCCTGTGAGGGAGGTTGCCAATGGCAGTAATAGTCTGGTTCCTAGTAATAGTCTGGTTCCTAGTAATTATCAGCACCCAGACTCCAAGCGGTATTAAACAGAGTGATTAAAACCTCTCGAACACACATTTATTCCCTTAGTAAATATCGTTTAACTGACCTGTCCAAAGTTTTACAACCATGGATGCCAAGAAAAGCATGAAAAACGGCGATTGTTTTCAACTGGCGTCGAGCAGCTATTCTTATGTTATCTTTGTTTTTTTAGAAAATTCAATTTTTCAGGACAATTACAGGATATCTAGAGCAATCCTTTTGCTGGATGCCTACAATCATGATTTACTTTCAAATAAGTAAAATATTTCCTAATAATTCGGTAGTACAATTTTTCGATATCTACAAATGGTGTATACTACCTTTAAGATTGGGTTTTGCCTTTCACCATTGTAATGTCATAAGCTCCTAAAACTAACATTTGCAGCTTTCAACAAAGTAACCAAGCAAATAATTGTTTAAATTCAAAAACGTACTTGTTGTAAAGATATTAATGACACTAAACTCCCTGGGAAACTATTCCTTCTGGCCTTCTGGCATGCTATCATTTGTGACTCCGAAAATTTGGATTTAAATTTTAAAATCTTAGAATTTGTCTGGTATATAAAGCATTTACTGAGATAAAACATTATTGGTGTAGTTGTCGAGCACCTTTCCTTAGATTTTGAGCACTTTTGCTACTTTAAACGATAAAAATGCAAACACGACAAATGGTCTGCTGACTTTTAAAGGTATAAAACACCATTGGTAATTGCTTGAATTATCATGAATGGGTAGATTTGGGGGGTTGACTGTATTTTATAGAAAATATCGTTTAACTGACCTGTCCAAAATTTTACAATCATGGATGCCGAGAAAAGCACGAAAAACAGCGTTTGTTTTCAACCGGCACCGAGCAGTTATTCTTATGTTAACATTATTTACTTTTAAATTAGTAAGATATTTCTTAATAATTCGGTAGTCAATATTTTCGATATCTGCAAATGGTGTATCCTACTTTTAATGCTAATGCAAATATCATTTTGTTATGAGGAGAAAAAACCCAAAACATCGTCAGTTGCTGTTTACACTAAGCTGACAAAACACTTCCGCCATTTCTGGGGCCTCTAAAAAGAGGGTAAATTGGAAACCAGAATGGCCTAAAATATTCAGCCTGCTATTAATTACATCCTCATCATTAGGCCGATCACCTGATTGAAGTTGCCGACGACGATGGCGACCTTAAACTCTCTGAGGACGAAATCCTGAACAGATACGAGATCTTCACCGGCAGCAAGGCCACGCATTTTGGCAGGCATATACGCAGCGAGGAGTTTCCCCACGAAGAGCTCTGATGTCCGTGACGCAACATTCGGGTGACCTCCAGCAATTCACTTTTAGTTTTTGCCATAATTTATTTTCAAATAATAATTTTTCCCCAATTTTTTTTTCTAGGGTTTCATTTTTAAAGTTCAAGATTATATTTCAGTATATAATTGTCCAGCTCGGAACTTAGCAACATTCGGGTGACCTCCAGCAATTCACTTTTAGTTTTTGCCATAATTTATTTTTTAAAAGGCCACATAACGCGACCAGTTTCTAAGTTTCTAGGGTTTCATTTCTAAAGTTCAAGATTATATTTCAGTATATAATTGTCCAGCTCAAAACTTGCCTGCATAACTGTTTAAAATAACTCACAGATGTGTAGCCTGCAATGTTGTCATTATTGTGTTGCCCACTTCACAAAAATGGGTATTATGTCACAAAATAGTGAAAATGAGTTATACATGGTTAGACACAGAAAGCCCACAGTGTAAGCTTTCATTTGGTATATAATAGAGCTACATAGCCCCTTCCGTTCTGGGTATATGACATGTTTGCATATTGATTACTTCCTTGAAGTTCAAATTACACAAATGAGAAAACAGGCTTTGAAAAAGCCGGCTTTGTTGTAGAACAACAGATGCACACAAAATTGGTGTTAAAGATGTCATTAAATAATGGCAACAAATGTAAATCACATTTTGATGAAATGTTTACCCTCTCAACGTTGAGTAGGCCATTACATGATAATGCACAGCGCGACTTAATACCCTTTTTTGTAGAGCCAGTCACATATTGTGTTGCCTACTTCACCAGGGGCCAATTTCATAAAACATGGAAGCAAAACAATTTGCTTAGCAAATTAATTTAAACAAATTAATTTTTCACAAACCTTTTTTTTAATGAGCAAGATTTGTTTTTGGTGCTAAGCAAAAATCTTGATTTAGGCTAGTAGTTTTAGCTCCAGACACTATTTTGTGAAGTGAAGTCAGTGGTCGAAGCCGCACCAAGAAGTAACTAAACTGTGTCATGTTAAATTCGCAGGCGCGGTTTAGTTATTTCTCGATGTGAAAGGACCCCTGACTGTGCTTTACAAAATAGGGTATGGTGCTAAAACTACTTGGCCAAAATCAAGATATCTTGTACCATTGTTTTTTCTGGAAAGATTCTGCATCCATTGGTATAGGTAGTTTTGACCTTAGGGTATAGTGGAATTATGCTTGTCCGTTTTTTTATGGGCCACTTTGTATAAACTCCCAAACAATTTGCCAAAAGTCTGCCAATGAGGAATGTGAACAATATAGTATTTTTTTTACAATGTTAATATGTGACCCACCAGGCCAAAACCAGGCGGAAGTCGGCAAATGCCATTTCGAGATATGGCATTGTACACAAAAAAATGTGTTGCCGGTCGATTGGTTTTTTTTCTTCATAAATCGTTAGTTAAAACTCTAATTTATAGGCTGTTCATGTTTAAACCTTTATAAAAATCCCCGAAAGTGATAATATCGGCCTTCTCCTGATTTTTGTTGTCGTTGCTATTACTGAAATTAAGCAAACTTGTTGCCGCGAACGGCAACAAAATGTCACTTTTTGAAGCGTCGTTACTTTTCATTCCATAGCGTACTGGTGCATGTGATGTATCATTTTAAAGCCTAAAACGCTAGCAATCCAATGGTATAAAAATCTCTCATATGAAAAATTTCGACTTTAGCCTGGTTTTGGGGTGGTGGGTCACATAATGGTGCTTTCTTATAACATATGGTGCTGTCTTGTATCTATGCAATAGATTTTTCAAATATTTCAATTTTTTATAGTTTAACAAAATCTCAAAATTCAAATCATATTTCTTAACCAGAACAACATTCACAACAGACTGGAATTTTATAGACTTTTTGCTTACAGAAATCTTGGTGAATCTGTAAGAAGATAAAATGCCGATGCATGAAATTGATATACAATTTTGATTATAGGTATTATAGGTATGCATGAAACTATAATAGATGCATGAAATTATTTTTGTAGTTTTAAGTATTTATTTAGTTTATAATTATTTAAAAACACTAAATGTGTCAAATGTATTTCGTAAGTGGACAAGATTCTTCGAATAAAACAGATTTTAAAATAAATTAGATTTTGTGATTTTTTTCTTCCGGGTGTTTTTTGTACAGGTGAATAAGATTACTCCTATTCATACTTCTTTGTTAGCTCTTCCCTTTGATCTCCACCCTGGACCCCCTTCCTTGTGGTTTACCCCTTCTGCTTTTGTTCCTACCCTGCCTTTGATCCTACCCACACTGACCTCACCCTTTAATCCCTCAGCCTAATCCTCCTTTTGTTGTTTGTTCCATTGTAATCTGTGCTTTTTCTTTTGTGTTTCTTCAGCTTTCATGATGTGCATCATGCTGTATGTTGCCCTATATATGTTTGTTTCTTGTACACAGCCATTTAGTCTCTGAAGAAGATCTTGTTAAGATCGAAATATTAGGCCCTCTTAACTTATTTGATTTGTTTTTTGTACAGACAGGAACTAGGAGTGCTGAAATTCATGCAAAAAAAGTTCAGGCCAACATTATTGTTACTCACTTTTTAGCTGATAAAATTCTACAAATATTTCATGAGGCTAAAGAAGAGGTCCTCAATATTACACGTTTGAAGTCTCAAATCGATTTTTAAAGGAGAGTTTTCTTCAACACTTTTTGCATTTGTTTTCAACCGGCGTCAGGGCAGTTTTTGTCCTTGTTTTTTTGCTATCGCCATCTGGCAATCAAGATTTTTTTTAATACAATTTTTATAATTTTGTTTCGAACAATTACAGAAATATCTAGCGCAATCATTTAGCTGAATGCCTAGAATCATTCTTCACTTATAAATAATTGCAAGATATTTCTTAATAATTCGGTAGTAAAAATTGTTACTAGCAAAAACAAATTGTGTATCCTACCTTTAACAAAACTAGGCTGATTACCTGTTTAGCAGTTCTAGGACGATTAGACTTGCTGGATGCAGTGTAACAAAATACTAGTGCCATTTTGATATACCATTTAAAGATTTGCATTGTGAAGATAGCAATAAGATTAGGTTTACGGTTGCAACGTGTAACAAATCTCTTACTGTCCTATTTTAGAAATGTGCCTCCGGTGAAACTCTTATAGGCATACCTACTCATATTCCTTTGCTTGTTCAATACCCTATTCTCTGTTTTACTATTACCTCTTTCTTGAAGACTTTTTTCCAGCACGGAGCACCCTTTTGAAGATGTCAAACGGGGTTTTAATTTCTTGCCATGTCTCTCAACATTTTGCAACGCGATATCCTAGTACATGTACATATAACAGCCCGTTTTGCACAATGATAGTTTGTTAGTCCTGGATGCATCATCAAGGCTTAATGGCAACTTGGCCATTTTGTTCATACCCAGCTTGCATTACCAGAGAAATATAACACTGCCCACCTGAACTGATATCCAGTTTCCAACAACCTTGCATTTTGCATTTTCCTGTACATTTTTAGTTCAGTTCAGTGCAATCGTGGAGCTATAGGGGAACACTGGTGCAATTGATATTGTACAAATAATGAATGTTTATGAGTGCAATGGTAATAATAATTTCATGAGGTTACAGATGGCATGTTTTATTCTATTCAACGAGGCAAAGCCCGAGTGTAATAGAACATGCCATCTGTCACCTCATGAACTTATTCTTTCCATCGCACGAATGTGAAACATTTATTATTTGTTTTATACAACGCTTGAATAAATTCCCGTCCTCTGATATGGAAACTTGTAAACGCGCGCACACGCACCGTTTGATAGAACCATGTGATAGAACGTTTTGCGTCGTGTGATGGATCAAATAATTCAATGCACGTGATCGACGATCCACTAATGGGAGGGCGGAGATTTATTTAGGTGTTGTATAAAAACAAATATGGACAAACTTGTATTCAAAAGTTAAGCTTCTAGCTGCTAAACATTCTTAAAGGTAGAATACCCCATTGGTTATAGTCCCAATCGCGGTATGCAGCGCGAGTAGGCCACTGATGCGGATGCCCTCTAACGTACGCCGTAGACCACGCCATGACCTTCGAATAGGACGTCTGTGTAGTGATATGTAGAAATTGTATCACAACTACTTCTAGATATAAGGACACCGTGTTTTCGATCTTGGTGGAATGTCCCACACTCGCCGTGTAGTACATAATTTATGTCGGTGAAGACTTATATTAAATAACACAAGTCAGCTTATTGCAGTAAACTCCCATTAAATCCGACATTTATTCATATTCAAAATCCTTATATTCTGATCGTACCTTGTGCTACCAATCTTGTTAGTTATTTTTTTATTATCACGGTTTATAAAATGTGATACATTCAGTTATAAATGCGAGTTCAAATCAAACATGTACAATTTTCAAAGTTTACCAACTTAAAAAAACCCAATCAAATTCCCTAATAGGTCGAGATCAAATTAATTTTATTAATTCGGGAAAATGTATTTAATAAAAATATTAGCCCAAAAGACATTTAAAAAAATATTATTGGCGACACATCATTGGAAATTCCTGTTCAGTAGTCTATTTGTAATTGGGCAAATCCACAAATGGGTACACATGCATTGACATGCCATTATTCATTGGCTAAATGAGAACGCGTCCCAGATGCTGATTTCGGGTGCAATTCAAAATATGACTTGGCAACATTTCAATTGAATTTGAGATCCTGGAAGATAGTTTTCTCAGAATACACAGCATTCAGAGAGCTAAAACTTCATCAGGTTTAGTTGTCAAGCACCCGTCTTCAAAATTTGAGCACCTTTCAACAACCAAAGCCCACAAATGGTCGAAACTAACTTTAATTTCTGCATTATGTTCCCAAATTGTATTTAACCCTCCCTCTACGAGGGCAATTGACTGTATGGCGGTGGTACATGCCAAATCACTCCAGCTGCACTGGAGGATTCTTTGCACTTATGTAGTTATTAAATGGGTGTGTACACTATGGCTTTGCTTACACAGTGTAGTACACCGTGGCTTCATAGCATGACCAAGTTAACCTTAGTTTCATATGGCATTCCTTAGAGTGTCTTAAAACAGGACTTTTGAAGTGCATTTGAGTGTAAACAAGAGAAAGGGTTAAAGATAAAAAAATACACGTATTTGTAGTCTTGACATCTTTATGAATGCACAGACAACTCTTCATTCATTTAATCCTAAGGTTTCTACATCTAATGAATGACCTACATCTACTTGCGTGTAAATAAATAAGCTAAGGTATAAACAAACCTAGTACTGTTTCTTCTAACGAACAAAATCCCCTAAAAAATAATAATTTGAACTACAATAATTTACAATGTATGAATGAATGTTTTCTAAAGGTCTCATGCGCGTATCTGCCCTAAACCTCACAGAATTTAACAGATTCTTCATGGCCTTTTTATACAGAGTCCAACAAAGTCTAACAAGTACAAAACCTAGCAAAACTTGCAGTTGGAGTTTGATTGGCTCGAGTTAGAGATGATTAAAAAGATTCATCGTGCTATTTCTAGTTAAAACCCGAAAAACATTTTCTTCGCCCCCCCCCCTGATTGCTAATTGCCACATAAGTTAATTTACTTTTGAATGAGACAGCGAACCCCAAAGAAATTATTGATTTATTTATTGACAAAATTTGAATAGTTTGCAGCCCAACAATAATTTGGCTTTTTGCAGGGTGGGTTCATTTGTGTAAAAATCAACATCCCATTTCAGAGGGTTGCAAATGCAAAAAAATTGAACAAATAAAAATACAAATATACAATAGTAATTGTATATTTTAACTTTTTTATTTTTTTTATTTTAGTTGCATACTAAAAATAAGTGAAATCTGTATTTGTATTTGTAAGCCTAATCTTGTATACTATCTACGTTATAATCTTAATTTTTTTGTAGATAGAAGATATTATTACACAATTTACATTGCTACTTGTCTAAGCACTACACTTTTTTGTATTCTACTTTTAAACTTAAATAATTTTACCCAAAGACATGATATTCATAAATAATATTTTTAAAAATATTTTGTTCGTTAAATTCAACCTGAAAGGACATAATTCAAGCTTATTTATGGGACAATCCGTCTGTTGCAATGTTGGCCAACATATGGCAAGCAGCTGGATTTGAACCCCTAATCCTCTGATCACGAGCCAAGAACCATACCCACTGCACCACATTTTTTTTTTTAATTGGACCGTATATTTTCTTCTATCTTAAAGCTTAGAAAAGAATAACCAAGAGTACATGTACTTTACTATACATATTTTCCTATCTCTTACAAAACAGATAATTGAAGTTTAAAATTTAAACTAAAACACACAAACTTTAGTAAAAAAAGAAAGAAAAAAGAAAACCATTTGCATAATAGTACCTGAAAGCCCGCATTTTAGTACAGGGTGCACAAGAATTATTTACGTTTCGTTAATTAAAAAAAAAAAAAAAAAGTGCACGTAGGTACTCAAACTTTGTAAACTTTCAGTTTGCATTTTTAAAATTGTCTGCCCACCATTCATGTTCTTATGTGTGGTATGTTCCCTACCCCCCTCTACCATTCTACTATTCAGGAACAGCCCCTTTGTTTTTTAAACCTGACCCGATTACACGTGCACATGAACATGTACACCCATGTAATACCGGCAATCGTGGGCCTCCTGGGGCCAATTTCATAGAGCTGCTAAGCAAAAAATTTGCTTAGCACAAAAAAGTCTTGCTCATTAAAAACATGTTACCAGCCAAAATCACACGTGTTTTTCATGCTAAGCAAAAAAACAGCTTATTATTAATCCAGAACAATAAAGATCAGGAGAAAATTTGGTCTGTAACCTTGTTTTTGCCAAGGACAAATTGTCATGCTAAGCACATTTGTTTGCTTAGCAGCTCTATGAAATTGGTCCCTGTTCTCCACCTTTTGTTTGTACCCTAACGTTTTTGGAAGTCCTCCTATAGGTTTTGTACACGATTTACACTCGTGGACGACTTTCTGTCAATCGTGGACCCTATTGTCTTCTATTGTCTTCCCTTCACTAACTGAATGCGGATACAAACTTTAGCGCATAGTTGTGTGTGCAAGTACGTTATATCGCGCGAACTACCTGTAGTACGTGAACCAACTTCTTTAGAGGGCCTCCCATAAGTTTTGTACACGATTTGTTAATCTTAGACGGTCAATCGTAGTCCACGATTGCCGTGCTTTCATACTTCACTGTATGTCAACCTTTTATTTAAACACTCACAACATTCTACACATTGTGCTGTACATATTCTTTAAGTGCACTTTGTATATGGATAAAAAATTACGGCAGATCAAGTTTTTGTTGGTATTTTTGATGCCAGTCTAAAATTGCAGGTAATTTAATTGGGAATTGCATCATCAGCTAGTTGAGAACCGTCGGTTCAAATTTCGGTGTGCTGACTGAGAATGATACGGGCTGCCGCCGATAAGGATTTACTTGCACTATTCAAACATTTACAGCGAGATTAACCCTAACTCTCTCCTGTCTTTTACTATTCATCAGGACCGAATCCACCAATACCCATCACTCACTCTGCTCTTTATACATAGGATAATGGAACCACCAGTATGAAGTGACGGTTGATGTTGATGGACTCGGTTCACATTAACTTACAAATTATTGCATGATAGACAAAATCAATCCGATTCCTGTGGCAGTGCTTCAGTGCCTCTTGGCCCAAGTCTACCAACATTTGTGACCTGCTCTGTGAAAATGAGTCAGATGTCAATAATTTGACAAACAGCACATTTTACCATTAGAAAGAGTGCACTGTCCTCTTTAATTTGATATATATGGGAGGTCTGTGGCATGTTGCATTCTTGTGATACACCGATTTAAATTTTGACGATTTTGCGAAATCTAAACACCCCATTCTTGAGAAATCCTGCATTAAAAAAAATATTTCCCTTTAGGAGATGTATGCAATAGAATACAAAACCGGTTTTGTTCACTAAATCTGATTTAATTAAGCATGTTTTAATGTAGAAATTGAAAATATAGATCCTAACCAAGGTGAAAATCATGAAATAGGAATATCAAATGTTCGTACGAAAACCCCCCTTCACCGCGTTCAACCACCCAAATCTCGTAAGCGCACTGTGCGACATCTGACTCATTTTCACAGAGCGGTTTACATTTAGTCAGCTCAGGCCTGTAGGATTAACCCCCCCCCCCCCCCCCCCCCCCCCATTTTGATGGATTAGTTAAGGTTAGGGTTAATAGAATAGTAAGTAAGCCGGCTACACTTTTTAAGGTAGCTGACTAGCTAAAAGATGCTAACTTATTCAGGTATTAAATATATTCAGCCCAGCCCCACTTGTTGCCAAAATGTAACCATTTCAAAATGAAAAAATAAAACAGTTTTAGTATCTCATCAAATTAGGTGTCGCAGAAAAACTAAATGTGATGTTTAACCCTAACCCTCCCAAATCCTCCAAATTCCTCATTGCAAAATGCAGGATTTTGCAGGATTGAGGTCACTTGGAGTTTGATGCATTGCAGGATTTTGCAGGATTGAGGTTACTTGGGGTTTTACCCCTGCAGGAATATGGAGGATTCAGGTTATCAGGCTGAATGTGACACACAAGGATTTTGCAGGATTGAGGTCACTTGGAGTTTGATGCATCGCAGGATTTTGCAGGATTGAGGTTACTTGGGTTTTTACTGACTGCAGCCAGGGCAAGACTGCAGGATTTTGCAGGATACAGGCTGTATGGTCACCAGTGACCAATATTGAAGGATTTTGCAGGATTCAGGTTACTTGGAGTTTTAACAATTTAGGAATTGGAGGATTTTGCAGGATTCAGGTTATGTGTAAGTAAAAATGGGTAGGGAGTTAGGGTTAAATATGAATTTGACATAATTTTTATTTCTTCATGATTTGACTCTGCAATTAACAAAAAAACTAAAACAAAAAAATTGGTACACTGAAAGTCACAAAATAAAATGTGGAATAGCAAAGAACTGGTATAATATTATTTCAATAGTCTACAGTACAACTAAAATAAAAATTACCTAAAGCATTTAGTTTCATTTCATCGTTGTGAAGAGCACGACTGTGTTGTTTTCGGGATCTTTGAGCTGCCAGTGGTCTTCCGCGAGCTTCTCCGCGCCGATGGCCTGCTCGTTCGTCTGAAAGTACAAGAGGTGGTTCTCGCTAGCACGCGGGCTCAAGCCCTGGTAGAAGGCAAGGGTGAACTCCAGCCGGCTGGACAAAGGGAACGTGCTCCACTTGGCCACCGCGCCGCCCTTCTGTTGCAAAGGGGAGACCCCCAACAGTTTGCCATAAAAGGCTTCCATCGGCTGAAAGTCGGCGTTCTCTTTGACGAACAGAGTAACCCGGACGCCTGAAGCGGTGGCGCCGGTTCTGACCCCCCACAGAGGCAGGCTCAGCGAGGCGTGCTGGTAGTACGCCGTGTTTTCGTCCTCCAGTTCCCTGGCGACCGGCTCGGATAGTTGGTAGGGCTTCCACTGGTTGTCCGCCGACAGCACTTTGATGACCTCGACGGCGCGTGACTGGGCCTGGCCGCTGAACATGAGCGTGACAGCCAGACGGGGTATGTCTCCTCGCTTGGTGTCAGCGGCGCCGGTCGGGAATAACCGCTGGATTTCCAGGATGTTGATGTGCTTGAAGGCACCGGAGAAGTACCCAATGAAGGATGAGAGGGTGTCGTGGGTCTGGGTGCCTTGCGTGGTCTCTATCTCCACAAAGCAGCGAGGTGGGTTTGTCAGTATAGATGCTGCAAAGTACAAATGGAGACGGCAAGTTCATTTTCTGGGCACCCTGCTCTAACCCTAACATCCTAGGCATTACTTTGGGCTAACTAATTTACACCAATCAAATGACAAGGATCTGTATGCCAGTTACATGTATGGGCCTTTTCAAAACCTTTGCTTCGTCTTCGGCTTTGGCTTCGCCTCCGAATTCCGAATTACTGAGAAGCAAATAGAAACTAAAGCAACTATAAATAGTTTAACTTTTGGGTTCATATCAGTAGATTTAATGTTTCTAAAGCACAACAGGCATCAAAATGTGGCAGGGGATCTCGCAGTTGGGAATCTAAAATCGCCTCAAGCCAAAGACGAAGACGAAGCCAGGGATTCGAAAAGGCCCTATGTAATATAATATTATGTAAAGTCTACTGAATTCCCAAAATCTTTCCACAGCGGAAACAAAAGCTCACTGATCATATCAAACGAAAACCGACAGAACCTGATTCATATTTACCTAAAGAAATTGCTAGACAAGTTGCCTTAACTCCAACAGTCCTCAATCCTTCACCTGTTGGAGGATTAAGGACTGTGAGGGTTAACCTTGCACTATGGAAGGTTACGGTTAACCAGTTCGCGCCGGATGACGTATATAAACGCACATTTTCCCCAAAATTTAAAACGGATGACGCATAAACATGCCAAGTTCAAGTTTTGAAATGTCTGTCAGCAGCGAGCAAGGCCGGAATTGCAAGGCCTGAACCTGCTTCGGATCGAGTTTCGTTAAAAATAATCCCGCCCCTCGGCTCAGTGATGTTAAAATAATCCCGGCGCGAACTGGTGAAAAGTTGGTTAAAAGTCACTCACGCTCAATGGCGATGACGCGGAATCCTTCGCAGTTATCCAACTTCTCTTCCAGAAAGAATCTGCCAAAAGTGTCGTAATCGTTGCCGGCTTCAAAGTTCAGCAGAATATGCTGTGCATCCCATCTGCTCAGAGGAAGAAAAAAAGGAACCAATAATAATTGGCGAGTCGGAGTAAACAGAGACATTTATTTTGGCGGGATTTTCTGCAGTGAGCTTTAAAAAAACAAACTTCTAGTTGGGAATGCGAGTGAAGGTATTTATTATTAATTCTTTCTGAGAAAGAAACCCAGAATCCCTCAAAAGTGCTCTAGGGACTGTAGCTCGTAAGCCTAAAGAAACCTACAGAGAGAAGACAATTAGAAGAAGGTACAGTTTTAGAGGTGGGAGGAAAACCCCAGAAGGATATCCTGGAGAAAACCCACGAAGTCAGGCAGGAACTGAAACCCAATCCACATATTGGTCCAAGCGGAGTTCGAACCCGGGTCATAGCGGTGGGGGGAATAGTTTATCAGAATTTCCGACATAAGTTGCGCTATACATTTATGAGTAATGGCCTGTTAAAGTTAATAATAGGGTAAATATTTTTTTTAAATCTGCTTTTCATTTGTCTTAAATGACATATCCAAAGTTTTAGATTTAAATAACAAAAAGCTGGAATTTGATAAATAAAGTGAAATGAGACCTTTTTAGAGTGCATGGTTCCAATGTATTATCTTAGTTTTGTTGTGTTTCAAAGTCTGTTTTCTCAGTTGTGTATTTTGAATTCAATGGAACTATTAATATGCA
The DNA here is from genome assembly GCA_037893245.1 of Crossaster papposus. Classification (NCBI taxonomy): domain Eukaryota; kingdom Metazoa; phylum Echinodermata; class Asteroidea; order Velatida; family Solasteridae; genus Crossaster; species Crossaster papposus. The sequence goes on along the minus strand of JBAIAA010000277.1, from coordinate 714,569 downwards.
AAAATGTCATATCACCGGAACGGGAGGGGCTATGGAGCTGTACTATGTACCAAATGAAAGCTTATATCCTGGACTTTGTAGTTATACATTGTGCATAACCCTATTTTTAGTTTTTGCGACTTATGTCACCTTATGTAAGCGGGTCACATATACGTGTATCATAGATAACGTATCACATGAGCGCTTCAATAGACTATACCAAAAAAAGGTTTCTTGACAAACAAACAAAATGTGCTATCACCTGAGCAACTGACAAGAAGTTCCCTTCATCAACTTCTTGACGTGATTCTCCACTTTGCCGACGCTGTGTGCATCCAAGGATTTATTTTCCACGGTTACCAGTGCAAGTATACCAGGCCCTTCCTTGACAGAGGACAACCGATGGCCCCAGTCCATGTTCAACTGACATGACAAAGAAAGAAACAATCACAATAACCTCTCAATAAAGTCCTCATGTGATTACCGCAAACATAAAACAGCCGCTAGTGCACTTAAAACTTGAAATTTGAAAGTACCACTGGTGGCCCCATGCTATCTTTGTTACACTACGCAGTCTTGGTTAGCGCTCTGGTAGTGGTAGTTGTTGTTATCCTCGACTTGGTGACCATCCTAGGCACTGAATTGATAACTCTGCTAAAGTGTTAGGCCTATTTATGATAGCAATCATTCTTGACCATGTTGACTCTAGTCTCAGTCATTCATACTCATAGGCCTAAACAAAAAAGGGCCCGTAAATTGTGTAACTACTTCAGGAGAGCTACTCGATAGTGATCGAGTTCGCTTTTTAGTGATCCTGCAGGTCTGTGAGCAGATCATATGTAATCAGGTTGTTTACTGTAGTGTTAAGATTTGTTTTGCTTTTGACTATTGTTTTTTGTTTTGTTTTCAACTAGTATAATCATGGAGGTAGCCTCCATGGTATAATAACATGATCAGTATCACTATTATAATATTGTTTAAATTTGTATGCGATGAGTGCGAGTTCCCAATGAATGAACGAATGAGTGAACTTACCAATCTATACTTGGGGGACTTCTCCGACACTCGCTGGCAACTCCTAGTCATGCTAGCTTCCATGGGCGAGAAGATCTTCGGTAGAAAGTACCGCAGCGGAATGTCCGCGGCCCGCGTCAAATTTACCACCGAAAGCGAGTAGTCGGTTTCATCCCGCGACGAGGAAGGCAGTTCGTCTTCCAGGAAAATTCCATCGCTCTCGTCCAGATGTGATTGTGCCATGGTACTCTAAGACTACTTCAATTTATCAAGGCTTAATAAACAATGAAGGCTTATTATTTAAATTAACTAAAACAGGCTTACTTTGGTTAACGCCTTCTCTCCGGGCTTCCAAAAACGCTTCCGTATTTCACTCAATTCGAGCTCACAGGCACAATCTCACCACACAACTAGTCTGTGCACGATATGCCCCTTTTCGGGAATATCTCTTTACTGCATCATGCAGGAAAGGCACCAGACAACATTTTTGTGTGCGGTGTCCTAAACAGCGCCCTCTGTGGTATTTTATTACCGTAGCCGTTTTTTAAACTCCAGCTTAAGCTTCCTACATTACCTGTGTCAAACTGCATAACCGAAGCCAAAATGGAGACAAAGCTGGAGTTTGGAAGCTGGGGTTCGGCCGATGGCCGGCTAGTGCGCCAAAGACTAAAAAAAATTGCGAAATTGTTTGTATGTTTGTGTGATTCATATTGATTTATTTTTGTAATGCTACTTTAAAATTTTCATTTAAATTCTTTTACTGTTTTTAGCAGATATTTATTTATTTATTTACTTATTTAATTATTCATATATTGCCCTGAATTATAGCATATAAAATATATACATTTTCCCATTTTCCAGATTTATTTTTAACCTCTCATATTACTTTATTTTGTGTATATTAACCTAAGATTGGATGGACAGGCTTTCGAGTCCCAGTGTTTTCACTTTTGTTCATCCTGGCCATCTTAGATTGGATTGTCTTTATTCTGCTGTGAACTCCCTGCCACTCCCCCTTCCCCATTCTGCTCCCCTTCTGTACCTTCCTCATCCCCACCCCTATCTCTCCCCCACCGTACCTTTATACATTTATTATTTTTGATTGGTACTTGTTATACCTTTATCTTTCATCTTGATTGTTTTGATGTGTGTTTTTCATACTTCGAATGTACATGAAATTTTGAATGTCATTGCCTAATAAATAATAATAATAAATAATAATAATAATAATAATAACTACCAGTCAACATTGTTTCAAATCGATGGGACTTAAAAGGTTTGGAAGCTGGAGTAATAGCTCTATCCTACATCTGCTCAAAGGAAGAAGGAGAAACTGTGTTTTCAGGGTTAATGAGCCGCCCACGCATTAATTGTCCGAAAATTCGACTTATTTTATGTCGATAGAGGGCGCGCCACACAAATAGAAGTCACCAGCAAAGCGCGGGCTCAAAGGAAACAACCCAAAATCAGACAAACGGCGCTGCCTGGCGACACTCGGGAGTAGGGTGGCAATGTATATGTTTTTCATTTAAAATGTAAACATTTTGAGGAGTTAGCCTTGTATTTTAAATAAAATTGTCTTGTTTGGGTAAGAATTGTTCACCATGGTCACCACTTTCGCCAGCCGCGCGTCCTGTAATTACTGCAGACTAAAATTAAGCCAATTTGTCAGACCAATGAAAGCGTGAGTAGGCCTATATAGTTACAATATTAACGCCAATTGTAGGCGCGGCTTAGCTTATTATTTCACTGTTGTAATATTTTAATAACATTTTGAAGTAACCCTTTTATTACCCCCCCCCCCCCCCCCCCCCCCACCCCCCCCCCCCCCCCCCCCCCCCCCCCCCCACCACCACCACCCCCTTTTTTAAGTGAATCAAGAAAAAAACGTACGTCTACATTGGTAGTAAGAAAAAAATTAAGGAAAAAAGTTATGTGGTGTGGACCAAGCATTTATGTGTACAACGAAGGCAACATTAGTATAATTTGTGTGCAATTCACTTAAGGGGGGGGGGGGGGGGATCCGAAAGTCGCAAATTCAAGCCCGAATCCCGTTCATTGTTCATTCTCAAAATATTCTTAGAACTTATAAGATATGTTTAAAGGTAGGTTACACCATTTGCAGATATCGACAATATTTACTACCAAATTATTAAGAAATATCTTACTCATTTAAAAGTAAACAATGATTCTAGGCATCTAGCAAAATAATTGCGCTAGATATCCTCTAATTATTCTGAAAAATTAAATTTTATCAAGAAAAATTCGCGATTGCCGGACGGCGATCGCGAAAAAACAAAGATAACATAAGAATAACTGCTCGACGCCGGTTGAAAACAATCGCTGTTTTCGTGCTTTTTTCGGCATCCATGATTGTAAAACTTTGGACGTCAGTTGAACGATATTTACTATATGATACAACCCCCCAAATATACCCATTCAGGGTAATTCAAGCAATTACCAATGGTGTATCCTACCTTTAAAGACATCACATTGTATAGTCTAAATGTTAGAGAACAAACACTCCCGCGGAGCGAATTGTTATTATTTATTTGGCCAAATTGCAAACACACTAGCAACCCACAAAATAAACTGAATTAACTTTATAAAACAACCCAATTTAAGCTGGCCAGGATTGACAAAAGGAATAGTAACAAACCAAAAAATCTAACCCAGAAGAAAATATTGTAAAAGGAATTACAACTGAAAATTTTAACTAGCAATAAAAAGTTGATTTAATCATAGAGTAAAACATATTAACAATCTTTGACAATCTTCATAAATTTTGAGTGGGTTTGCGCTTTCAGTTCTAAAACTCCTTTTGCCCAATCTAGCTCTCGCAATTTTTGTTGGGAGTATTGTTGCACAAATTATAAACATCGGGAAAAAAGCCTGTTGATAAATATTTGAATGATTTCTTTGGATAAGCCGAATAGTGAATTTGTAAGACTGTATGTCTTGTCTTGTTTTACCTGTTTCTTCTGTCAACTGGTTATTTAAAAACGTCAATCTTTCAAAGACAGCAAGTTTATTATTCAGGTTTGGCTTAAATGCATGATGGTGAATAAATAGCATAATTATAATACACATTACATTTCATCCCCTGATGCGTAGGCCCACTTATGGTCATTTTTATATAAAAAAATATTCATTATGTTGGGAAATGTAAAAAGTTGATTGCAACATCTGTCTCCGGTTCGAGCCAGCCCGATATTATCGATCATAATTATAAAACCTACTAAAACTTCAAGTGGGCAGGGTCTCGAACAGAGATAGAGCTAGCGCCCTGCCGCGCCGGCCTGTTGCAGCACTCTATTATCTTGCGGCGCACTCGTACTCTGACCTACGCGACGATACGGAATTATGAATCAGCCGAAACTGACGTAACATCGTATTACTGACGTGTAGTAACATGTGGACCAATCGCGTAAAGCCACCATGCCGGGTTTCGACCAATCAGAAAAGGCCACGATCAGATTGTCGCTCTGTAAAACGAGTAGCATGTGCGCGTGTACATCAAAGTACGACATTGAACGAAAAATACACGTAGGCATTTTACCACACGTTGAATCCTCAGGACGCACGTTGTCAACTGGTAGCATCTGCGACTCCTCGTCAAGAAATTGTCCGTTTTTAAGGAAATTCTTCTATATTATTAGTCAAGATCAATATTTTTCGAGAGCTGGTTAATTAATTTACATTCTAGGTAAGTTAATACGATCTGTTTTTGTTTTAAAATATAGAAAAAATCGGGGATTCCCTCGATTGCTTTTTGTCTGCGATGTGTCGATGTAAATTTAAAGGTTTCAATTTAAATGTCTTTTCAACCATGGAGAAATTTCTCCATGAGTTCAACTAGATCGAACAGCCGTAAGGGACCAGGACAACCGGCTCAAATATATGTCTTTAGAGGGCTCTTTTGGAAAGCAGTTTGTTAACTGAAAAGGACTACCCTCTTTAAAGATTACAATAAATAAAAACTCTTTACGAAATACGATATCTATAGAGGCGGGGTATGGAGCTCAATTTGTATACAATTTCAGTTTTGTTCACCAACTTTTTCTTTTAGTTTACCTTTACAACTCGAATGACACAAAATATTGAATTATATTTCCTCAATGATCATTTTTGATATACTTGTGAAACCATTAATGGCATTATCAGCAAATAAGCCTTGCTCCTTTTCATCAAATTGCAGGTCATAGGGTATCGCCTTTCATCATGAGGAAGGCATTTTACATCCTGTGCTTAGTGGTGTTCACCCTCAACACACTATCCATGGTGAGGGCTGACGATGATGAAGATGAAGAAGAGAAGGACAAAATCGGCACAGTAGTCGGCATTGATCTGGGAACAACATACTCTTGGTACGAGTTAAAGCCAGCTTGTCTTGTTGCCTTTCACACATTGTCAATGCAGATATAGCTCTGCACTCAAAGGTTTTGCCAACATATTCTTGGTATTTGTTACACCCCAACTTTAGCAATGGCTAAAAAAAAACTAGTCTGGTTGGGATAGTCCTAGTCAAACAATTTGGTAATCTCCATTTATGTGTATCCCAAAACTTTGAGGTATTAACCAGTTCGCATCGGGATTATTTTAACATCACCGAGCCGAGGCGTGGGATTATTTTTAACGAAACTCGATCCGAGTTAGGTTCAGGCCGATGGTACCGGGAAGCACACCCACGCATTTCCGGCCTTGCTCGTGTTAACGCGTCTTCAGTTTTGAATCTGGGGAAAACTTTGTATATATACATCCTCCGGCGCGAACTGGTTTTCCGGCATCACTAATTCTTGTTCACCTTCGCGCCAAGTATTAACTTGGTTTAAAAAAATTAAAAAATTAATATTACAATTAAAAAATAGCCGAACTTTATGTATATTTGTTTCTTTTTCTATATCTAATTTAAATTGCAGCGTTGGAATCTTCAAGAATGGCAGAGTGGAAATCATTGCCAACGACCAGGGAAATCGTATCACGCCGTCCTACGTGGCCTTCACCGCGGAGGGCGAGCGTCTCATCGGTGACGCCGCCAAGAACCAGCTGACCAGCAACCCCGAGAACACGGTCTTTGACGCCAAGCGCCTGATCGGGCGCACGTGGGACGACCCCACGGTCCAGAGTGATATCAAATACTTTCCTTTCAAGGTAAGCTGTTGTCTCATTCTTGTTTTTCCTCCGTGCTGTACAGGCATTCTGGCCCTTGCCAAACCTATTTTTGGCCGAAAAATTGACCTAGTATCGAGGTAGAATTGCGTGAAATTCTGTGAAATGTTGTCTAACCACAATTGGAGACAAACAAAACTTAAGTAAATAATGTAGTATCCTGACGCTACTTTAGCGGCTGTGTACATGTACAAGTTCTACAAGTCTTTGGAGAGTATTTCCTAACAAAATTTGAAATGTTTCCGAGTCCCAGAGTTGTGTCATTTCAACATGCTTGCACTAGTAATAGCCCATCATTGAGATGATATATCAAGAAGAAAGCAGCCCCAGGGCCCAATTTCATAGAGCTGCTCAGCAAAAAAAATTGCTTAGCACAAAAAGTCTTGCTCATTAGAAACAGGTTACTAGCCAAAATTATACATGTTTTTCATGCTAAGCAAGAAAACGGCTGATTATCAATCCAGATCAATAAAGATCAGGTAAAAATTTGGTCTGTAACCTTGTTTTTTGCCAAGGACAAATTGTCATGCTAAGCAAATTGTTGTGCTTAGCAGCTCTATGAAATTGGCCCCAGGTTGCAACATTCTTTGAAAACATACTGCACAAAACGTCTGTAGGGTTGTCTGAAGGGCGTGGCTATATATGCCAGAGAGTGATAGGTCAATTCACTCTAATTTGTGGAGTTTTTTTGTTTTTGATCAAAAATTGACAAAATTGTCTAACAATCTTACGTTTCACGTGCAGGTTAAAAACAAGAAAAACAAACCACACATTGAAGTCGATTTCGAGGGCGAAAAGAGCATTTTTGCTGCGGAGGAAATCAGCGCAATGGTCCTCAACAAAATGAAGGTAAGCAAGAACGTTTGAATTTGACAAACAAACATCAAGTCTTGACGTTAGGTTTACCTTTTGCAACTAATCCGAAAGAAACCAACCAACCAAATTATTGTTAAAGCTTAACTTGGTGTAAAGATATTAACGTCTCTAAACTCCCTGTGAAATTTAAGAAAATGATAAAAAGAAGTCCAAAGATGGCTCTCGGAGACAAATTTTAGAAATGTCCATTAGTAGTTGGTTCAAAATATAAATCTTGGAATATTGTTTTCTCTGAATATACAGCATTCAGAGGACTTCAACCGAAACCATCCTCTATTCCTCTTGACAGTTAATTAAATGTTGAACGTTGAAAGGTGCTGGTACTTATAAAATGATGATTACAAAAATTGATTGTTGTCAATTTTTTTGGGGGTGTTTGTGTGAATTAATGAGCTTATGTCGTGTTCAACAAGTAAAGTCGGTTAATACTTCGATATACTTTACTTCCAGCAATTTTTTATTTTTTATAAGTTAGAATTAGTGGGGCTTGCGTTGGTTTTACTCTGGGAAGTGGGTAAATATACTGACCATAACCGCAAAATGATATTCCTTTTTTTAACTCGGGTGATTCACAATGCAGTGCGCCACTAAGCGTTTGACTCAAAAGAGCCACTTTTAAACTTTACGGTCGACTTCTTCCGTACATCATACTGTAGTGAAATATCTATTCTTCATTGATCACGCGAGGTACAACACAAACATAAATGTATATGGAAGCGTCGTTGATTAAAACATTGTTATTTGCAGAAAATAATTGGAACTTTAATTGTCCGCGTCCAAAAAGACGTAAAAACTGATGAGTTCATGCAAAATGAATACCGTTTTTCAAACTGATGCCGACTTTTCCCCATGATGCACTGCGGTTATAGCAGGATTTGCGCCTCCAACGGCAGCTTCTATGTATTGTGAATCGCTCAAATTGTGTGCAATGGATGTGGGTTTTTCGTGATGGTACATCATCTTTGTTTGTTACATTCCTTGCAGGAAACGGCAGAGGCCTACCTTGGCAAGAAGATCAGCAATGCCGTAGTTACGGTTCCAGCGTACTTCAACGATGCCCAGCGCCAGGCCACCAAGGATGCGGGTGTTATTGCCGGCCTGAACGTCATGAGAATCATCAATGAGCCGTAAGTAGTGGCAACAAAAAAAGGAAATAGATCATATGTGCCCTGCTCCAACGAAACCCGGACAAAGTTGACAATTTTAGTTTATTTAGATTTTGCTTTTTTATTTTATTATCTAGGTTCTAAGCTTTAAAACGATGTATCATTTACATATGTACCCCCATCCTAACTCCCCCGGGGGTAGGATTTAGTGATAAAACCCCGGCAACTTAATTATATGAAACAGCTTTGAAGTTCAGAAAAGCGTATTATTTCTATTCACAACTGTTTCACAAAATCGAAAAATAAAACACTTCTGGGTGACGGTTTATGTTCAAATTTGTTGAGATTGTAGATTAATAGTTTGTGAATAATGAGAACTCAAAACCTCAAAATTGTAAAATCCACTCAAAATGACTTTACGAGTACATTGTAATATAACACATTGTGCGACTTTGTCCGGGTTTCTTTGGAGCAGGTCGCATATGTTCGGTCAGTTTACAAGATTTGATGTAATTTTGTCAAGCTCATCTATTTTGTACTGCATTTTACAACTCTTGAAATATGGATTGTTTATAGAGCACCATTTTGTACCGAATGTTTGGGTACACATGTATAGTGCGCCTTGCATGTGTGTGTGAAGACTTAAAGTGTGTGAATCGGACCAAAGACCTCTGACATCACACGCCAGTAATCGATATGTGTTGATATTTACTGTTAAATGTGAGCAAAAAGATGGCAAGAAGATGGCCACGAGAAATAAATTCAATTTTTGTCTTTCCTTTCTTTTTCCTGTCAACACAGGACTGCCGCTGCCATTGCCTACGGCTTGGACAAACGCGAAGGGGAGAAAAACATCTTGGTGTTTGACCTTGGCGGTGGAACTTTTGATGTCTCTATTCTGACCATCGACAATGGCGTCTTCGAAGTCGTGGCAACGAACGGCGACACCCATCTTGGTGAGATTCCCATCCTAACCGCCAATTTTGTAAAATATTATATTTTCATTTTTCTCAGTGAGACCTCTATGTATCGCGATACACAATTTCGCATCACGATGCGGTATTGCGATTATCAATGCATCGGTGAATCGTTATAGCCTTTTTATAGGTTTGTCGTTGGTCCCATCTCCCAAATTGTTCAGGCGGTGAGGACTTTGACCAACGCGTCATGGAGTATTTCATCAAGATGTACAAGAAGAAGAAGGGCAAGGACGTGCGGAAAGACAATCGTGCCGTCCAGAAACTCCGCAGAGAGGTGGAGAAGGCCAAGCGCGCCCTCAGCTCCCAGCACCAGGCCCGCGTTGAGATTGAGTCATTCTTCGAAGGCGAGGACTTTTCTGAGACACTCACAAGAGCCAAATTTGAGGAATTGAACGTGGTGAGTAAATCGCAACTGCATGCCTGACGAAGTTATAACTCTGGTGGCAGTTTTTTAGTTTTTGCAGCTTTCCAAGGTCCGATCTTTCAAAAGTAACATACTATTTTTTTTCTATTTGCTACGCAGGATCTCTTCAAGTCCACCCTGAAGCCCGTCAAGCAAGTCCTGGACGACTCGGGATTTAAGAAGATAGAGATCCACGAGATTGTTCTCGTCGGCGGCTCTACTCGGATCCCAAAGGTGCAGAATCTGGTCAAGACATTCTTCAACGAAAAGGAGCCGTCCCGCGGCATCAACCCTGACGAGGCCGTGGCCTACGGGGCGGCCGTGCAAGCTGGCGTATTGAGTGGAGATGAAGACACGGGTAAGTTGAATGGCATTATTTAGTTTATGCTTTTTTTTTTTATGAGAGTCCTCCGGCAAAACAGCTTTTTAACTTTAGATTTGCATGTAAACTTAACTGGTATACCTCACATTTTATATACAGAGCCATCATCAGAGCCCACACACAAAACTTTCACATCCCTTTTCCAATGATTTCAGCAGAAAAATGACTGGAGCTGTAGAGTAGTTGAGGGATAAATGGAAGACTGAAAAGACATTTTGTTTCCCTTCAATTAGGTGAACTGGTTTTGCTGGATGTCAACCCCCTGACCCTGGGTATCGAGACTGTCGGAGGCGTCATGACCAAACTCATCACGAGAAACTCTGTCGTGCCCACAAAGAAAGCGCAGATCTTTTCCACCGCCGCAGACAACCAGCCAACTGTGACAATCCAAGTATATGAAGGTGAGGGAGCTTTTTGAAGTCGCTCAACCCTCGCCGTTATCTGGAGTTATAACAGCTGTGAAAAAGTGATCACTGGCACAGATTCTGTTAGGATTAGCACACAAATCCTGTACTCTACCACAGTGAAAAAGTCCACATCAGTTAGTATTTATGCTGAAAGTAGCGATCTTTAGAAATGTGTACCTGTAGATTAGAGTGTTTTATTTGTGTAGGCTTTTAAAATAGTGCTTTCTAATGTGCAGAAAAACATTTATAAGCATTTAACAAAAGCAATGACATTTGGGGTAACAAAAAAGGAAGGATTTACCCCATACATGTAGTAACATTTGTCACTTTTGTTGGACACAATACAAAAAAATGTAATTTGGAAGTGTTGTACTGCTTGGTATTTTGATTGTCAACTTCAAGTGTTAACATTTTCTTTCAAAATTCTTGTTACTCTAAACAGGTGAGCGTCCCATGACAAAAGACAACCACTTGCTGGGCAAATTTGACCTGAATGGTATCCCCCCGGCTCCACGCGGCGTCCCCCAGATCGAGGTCTCCTTTGAGATCGACGTGAACGGCATTCTGAGGGTGTCGGCCGAGGACAAAGGAACAGGCATCAAGGAGAAGATCACCATCACCAACGACCAGAACCGGCTGACGCCCGAGGACATCGAGCGCATGATCTCTGACGCTGAGAGGTTCGCAGACGACGACAAGAAGGTGAAGGAGCGGGTGGAGGCCAGGAACGAACTGGAGAGCTACGCCTACTCCCTCAAGAACCAGATCAAGGACGAGGAGAAGCTGGGGGGCAAGCTGTCGGATGAAGAGAAGGAGACCATCTCCACAGAGCTTGACGAGCAGATAGAGTGGCTGGACGCAAACCAGGACGCAGAGAAAGAGGAATTTGAGGCCCACAAAAAGAAACTGGAGGATGTTGTCTCCCCGATTGTCAGTAAATTGTACGAGGGGGCAGATCAAGGAGCACCCCCTGCGGAAGGAGGCGACGAAGAAGATTACGACAAGGACGAATTATAAACAGAACTGAAAGAGCAAGAGACTCTTATTAAAAAAAAACACCAAAAAAACAAAGACTGCTTTTATCTAAAAAAAAAAAATTAAATTATTTGGGTTTCACAAGTTCTCATGACAGTAGTATATAGAAAAGAAGGTTAACCCTTTTCTTATCACGTAAAACAAATACTATGCTCAAAACGGTCGAGTAAACTCGACATTTTTAAGGAAAGGGTTAAACATCAACAGTACATGTATTTAAAGATGAAGTTATCACGCCGAAGGGATATAGGCCAGATATGTGATAACGCCTCGAGAACTTGTGTGTGAAAAGTTCATTCTTGATACTGCCCAGTTCTACAGCATGTTGGTTTCTGTTGCCGGCAGTACTTTAGTATCAGTCCTAATCTTGACAGCAATAACACTACTATTTGGTAGTTTTTATTTCTGTTGGAAGAAATGCAGTACATGTATTTAACAAGGGAATAAAAAGTTTTCAAACAAGTACATTTGTACAATTAAACTGGCTCATGGGCCTTAAAAGTAGGATGCACCACTGGTAATAGCTCAAATTATCAGGAATGGGTGGATTTGGGGGGGTTGATTTTATAGTAAATATCTATTATCTGACCGGTCCGAAGTTTTACAATCATGAATGCCAAGAAAAAAGCAAGAAAAACAGCGTTTTTTTTTTTAACCGGTGTTGGGCTTTTCGTGTTTTGTTTTTGCATTTGCCATCCGGCGATCGTGATTTTTTTTCATATAAATTTTAAATTGTTCGTAACAATTACAGGATATTTAGCACAATCATTTTGCTGGATACCTGAAATCGTTATTTACATACAAATATTAAAGAAGATATTTCTTAATAATTCGACAGTAAAGATTTTTGATATCTGCAAATGGTGTATCCTACCTGTTTAGGCCCGTGAGCAGGTTAAACATACATGTACTTGTATAATTTCAGCCAACCACATATTTATTCCTTTTGGTAAAACAAACTTTTCAAAAATAGGTTTTCAATGATTTTGTTTAAAAATAGGTTTCTAATAATTTTATTCAACAATTATATTTCATATTTGTTGAAACACCCCTCTGAGCTATGTTTATGTGGACATTTGCGCGCGCGTACTGCGCGATGTTGGGTAGAATGCAAGCTGCCAGTACAGCATTAATCAAGGTCTGCATGTACGAAATACAGACTTGTTTGTACTGTTGCACATGCCTTGTGAGGTTTCAACCAATAAAAGTGACCCGAGTTCACGGGCATCCAAATTTCATGAGACACCGGAAAAAAAACTGTTTGAAACTGGCCATTGTCTTAAATCGGCCGTTTAAACCTGCCCACGTGATAGGCTCTCGACCAATAGGAAACGGTCTAAAGTAATTTTAAATCTTAATGCAAAAACAGCATGGCAAAGTTTTAAATTAAAAACTGTGGGATGCTGCCATCCATCATAGCTTTACCATGTGACGGAATAATTTAGAAAAGATCACTTAAAACTAACGTTTGTTTAAAATGTTTCTAATTCTATTTAATACTTTTGCTTCGTTAAAATTGTTTGTGTGCGACTTTGTATTTTGACAGCACAGGTCGTACATTTGTTAAAATTGAAATGTCGTAGAAAAAAAAAAGGGCCAATTCTCACAAATGTGTGTTTAAGACGTTTTTCCTGCACAGCCAAACTAATGGTACAAAAATGTACTGTACTGGATGGCTGGCTTCCCATTAATGAACCATTTCTGATGCATCGTGAATGTGGAAAACATGGTTTTAGGAGAGATAAGAGATGTTAACTATGTAGCTTTATTTGTAAATGTTTTGCTTCGGAGGCCATTTTTCCCTTCCGGTACCAGTGTCCTTGCGGGGAGTTTCTTTTTTTGTTCCTTTTTTGTTAGTTTGTAAATCTTCAGGTATAGTTTCCATTAAAATTAAATTTTACAATTATTTGACCGACTTGCTTGCATCGTTGATTTGTCTTGCAAAGTAACTTCTAGAACAAGTACACAAGAATCGTTTTTTAATTTGTTTATATTTTTAGTGGTTAATAGCTTTCTGAATTTATTTTCAGCAAGGCTCTCTTGTATGGAGATTTCATGGAGATTTCTCCATGCTTGTGTTAAACAGTTTGTGCACTGCCAGGATTATTTTGACATTGACAAGGCCGCCAAGACGTTTTGTCTCGCGGACCTCTACTCTATGAGACGAGTTCAGCCTACTGGTGTAGCATCAATTCCAGACTCTATGAAATACGGACTTGTATCATTGGTACATGTATAGTATTGCGCATGCTCCGTGAGAGTGACCGGTCACGTGAGAGGATTTAACAAATAATACTTATTAGGGAAAATAGTTAGATTTTTACAGGATTTTGATTTTCATATCTCGCACTGGAATGCGGGGGAAACTGTGTGGATATTAAACAAAATTTTAATTGTTAATAATGTTGACCATGTTGTACTGCGCTGCGCAACAAGCAACAAACAGTGCACTGTAAATAATTGTAAACATCAAAAACCATAAAGCCGCACTGCGCGGCGCGCCTTGCGGTGCTCTATCTTTGATAAACATATAGCTTGAAAATTCTAGCTCTGTTTAAATTAAAAGCTCGTAACATGGACAGATTTGCCATTTAGAGCTGGAAACATATTGGGCCTACATGACTTGGTCAGCGGGACTTGATAAAATTACACACGGGTTTATTATGGCAGCCGTAATTGCGTTGCTGCCAATTCCCGCACTAGACTAGGGTGTGTAAATTCAAGCCAAAGCCATGCGCGATGGACAGGAACCAGAAGGAATCGTTTTAAGTGACTGTCAGGTTGGCGTAGCGGTTCACTTTTTTTCTCGCCTTTCCACGTCCACCGCTGTAACCCCGGTTCGAATCCAGCCGGGGCCAATAATGTGGATGTGGAATATAGGTTTTTATTCTAGATTCCTTGGGTCTTCTTCTGGAGTTTCCCTCATCCACTCTAAAACTGTACCTTCTTCATTTCGGCGCAGGTCTACTGCGCAGGTCTACTGCGCAGGTCTACTGCGCAGGTCTACTGCGCAGGTCTACTGCGCAGGTCTACTGCGCAGGTCTACTGCGCAGGTCTACTGCGCAGGTCTACTGCGCAGGTCTACTGCGCAGGTCTACTGCGCAGGTCTACTGCGCAGGTCTACTGCGCAGGTCTACTGCGCAGGTCTACTGCGCAGGTCTACTGCGCAGGTCTACTGCGCAGGTCTACTGCGCAGGTCTACTGCGCAGGTCTACTGCGCAGGTCTACTGCGCAGGTCTACTGCGCAGGTCTACTGCGCAGGTCTACTGCGCAGGTCTACTGCGCAGGTCTACTGCGCAGGTCTACTGCGCAGGTCTACTGCGCAGGTCTACTGCGCAGGTCTACTGCGCAGGTCTACTGCGCAGGTCTACTGCGCAGGTCTACTGCGCAGGTCTACTGCGCAGGTCTACTTTTTTATTTATTTTTCGGGAAAAAAATAAGAACAACATAAGCCCGACGCTGGTTGAAAACGAACGCCGTTTTCCTTGCTTTCCTCGATCGGCATCCATGATTGTAAAACTTTGGACAGGACAGTTAAACGATATTTAATATAAAACACAACCCCCCAAATCCACCCATTTAGCCGGTAATGTACATTTGTATGCATAGCTATAAAGCATAAAACAACACAGTACAGCGCGGTACATATCTTGACACAGTGCATCCTGCAAAATCAACCGATACATTTTTGCCACTCAGTCTTTAACCAACCCTAACCATCCTGCGTAAAATATAGCTCTAGGGGGCCATCTGTACTCTATGGTTAAGTTCCATCCATTGATCTCCATTATATAATGGAGATCAATGACAGCCTCGTTACCATGGCTACGATCTTGCTGCGCCATGTTTTCCCACCATGCCTTGCGCGATCTTAGTGAAGGCCTGCAAGTACTGCAAGCACACGTGCGTTTGAGGAATCTTGAAATTCTAGCACCATGGCAAGGAAAAAGAAGGTTAGTTATGACTGATCGACCAAAATGTTGACTGCAGAACATTTATTTAAGGCATGTGTGTGTCATTATGAATTATGATCATTAACGTTAAGTATTGTTAAGTCTCTTTATGTTTGCAATGCAAGTTCTCATTAATTTTGCCTTCACCTATTGCGATATTCTTGGCGAGTGTGCAGTTGGACGGACCCCTCTCTAGTTTTGATCAAATAGGATCACTGTCAAAGAAAAGTCATTCCAAAATAACTTTATCAACCTAAACTTAGTATATTTCTCTCAATTCTAATGATGCCTTTTTTTGTAAGTTGTTGTAGTAAGTAAATGCGATTTTTTTGCAAAGCTCGTCGCACTAAACAACATTTAAAGTTTCAAAATTGTTTGGGATAAACGCATAACAAAATGGCAGATCAAGTCTGTGCAAGCGTACACAGCTCGTCGCACTAAACAACAGACGGCGTCTCTGTTGTTTAGTGCGACGAGCTTTGCACGCCGCGGCGCCTGCGCAGACTTGTTCCGCCATATTGTTTTGCGTTTATCACAAATTTTTTGGAAACTTTATAACGCAGATTTAGAGACAAAATACATCGATGCACTATAATAAATGAACCTGCATGCCGAGTTTGAGACCGAATGATTTCCATGAAATAAGTGACAAAAATCCCGTTTTTTTTGCACTGATGGACGTATAACCTAGGCTCGGCTATAGTACAGAGTGTACTTTAGTGCGGGGCCATAGACTAGGGCTACTATTGCCCCTAATAAAATTCTTCAAATACCATGCAGCAGACATTCATAGAAAGGAGTCGCCTACAATTTGAGCATATTTTAATTTTTATAGAAACACTTTCATTCAATTTTGTATTTTTTTTAACATTCTAAGTAATTTCTAATTGATGTTTTACTCTACTAAGTGTTACAGTGGAACGCTGCTACAACGAACATTCACAGAATCCACTGATTTTGTTTGGTATATCGATCGTTCGGCATTGCGATTTTCATCAGCCGGTCCATGATCATCAGGTGCTCTCTTTAACATAAAGCACCTGTAGTTTAACGTTCGAGAATTAAAAATAGCCTAATTTATAAATAGTGTTTACACCCAGTGGATTTCTAAAAATCTGTTGACATATTTTCAACAATGTTCCGTATTTTTATACACAAATATTGGGAGCCAAGAATGGTATAGCCGAATGTTCAGTATAAAGCTTAGAGATGTTCGGTATATGTGACCTGGCACCACGAAATGAGCGGAAAGTCACACATGGCCAAATCGAGTTATTGGCCGAAATGTCAATTTTTCAAGTGAGAGGTTGGTTTCGAGTTGTTAACGTTTTTACATACAAAATAACCTTTATCCTCATATCCTAAAACTTTATAGCTCAATTAAAATTCGAAAGTGGTTTATTTGTGGCTGAATTGCAGAGTGATAGTATAGTTGCCATGGTTCACAGACTTTAAACCCTGTTTTCTCAAAACAAGGGAGCATGACTTCAGCTATTTCAAAAGAGTATAGCGGCTGCTAGGAATAAGCTACAGCAACACACAATACATCATTTGAAAGCTAAGGACTTCTTCTTTCCAGAAATGTAATACTGTTTACTTTTAATTTTGCGACTTTCCACCCATTTTGTGGTGCCAGGTCACATATTAAACGGGGTTCCACTGTATTAACATCTCAATGTTTATCCTTATTTTTACACAAGGGAAAGGCAAAGAAAAAAGCTAAAGAGAATCTAGTGACTGCAGAGAGCGAGTATGGCAAGGCACCGCACACGTTTGTCTTTCACAGAGGTACGGTGGGCAAAAGTGTCCTGCAACTGCTTCTTGACATCCGACGGACAATGGAACCTTACACTGCGGCCAGCCTCAGGGTAATGTAAATAGAAATGAATGCTGTATCCTGACGCCATTTCATCAGCGGTTGCGTACAAAGTCTATAAACTTTATCGCAAATACCGCTTTAATGAATTCGCACAATAGATACAAAGCACTGTGGGAAGGGAAAAGGAGCAGTATATGCTCCTTTTCTCTTCCCACAATTCTTGTTAATCCATTGTTCAAATTCATACAAGCAGCCAGTAGGCCTATTTGCGATAAGGCTTATGGAGACTCAAGAAAATGTTCAAAGTATTTCCTAACAAAGTTTGAAATGTCATGTTTTTTTAAAACATTTTTTGCACTGATTGACTTTCATTGAGAGATATTTGAAGAAAAAAAAGTGGCGTCAGGTTGCAACATCCTTTCCCATAAATGTATAGAAGGCTTAGCTACGAGAATCTGGAGTATCGTTGCTTCGTAACCTGGAGTATTGTTGCTTCGAAATCTGGAGCATTGAATTCGTGGTCTGGGAGTAATTCTGCGGGTTGTGGGTTCAAGTCCAGCCTGGGGTTGTGCCAAGTGTGCAATTAGGCAAAGCACTTTGTCAGTCATTGATTCTCCCCACCCAGGAGTAATTTAGGTACCTGTGAGTGTGAGGGCAGAGATGGTTGTTATTAATATTAGCTGCTTTGCCCCAAAATGGCAGCATTCAGCTGTATACTCCCCGGGAAGTGTTCCTCTTCACCTTCTCAAATATAACCCTAACCCATTTTTACCCCTAAGATCTCTTTTTTTGTCTTCAAAAAGGGAGAAACCTTGTGTGAACGCAAGCAAGTCCTCACAAATTTTTTGGTTTGTGTATTGTGTGGACATCTTTTGTTTGCAAGTCCACACAGCGTTTGGCAAGGCTGGTACACAATAAAAACCACCACACTTTGTATTCGACCATTTCATCCTTGTCGTAACTTCCGTTTTATCCTTCTTTCAGACAAGAAAGAAGAATGTGCTGAAGGATTTCGTCAACGTGGCCAGCCCTCTCGGCGTAACGCACTTCATGGTGTTTACAAAAACGGATACAGGAACAAACGTGGTGAGATATAAAGGAAGTTCGATACAAAAATACTCCACCGCAGAAAAACAAACAAAACAATAAACTAACACAGCACTGTACATGTGCATGTATCCAGTGGCTACCTTGAAAGTTTAATATCAGATTTTGTTTCGTAGGTGGATTTAATTTGCACCACTTTTTTTTCTTTTTTCAGAGAATTATTAAAATCCCAAGAGGACCCACCATCACATTCAAAATAACACAGGTAAGAGTTCAATGGCATTGTTTTCAAAATTAAAGTTATATGTGAAGTCGTATGTTAATTCATATATTGAAGTCGTATGTTAAGACTTGCGCACTATCAAATTTTCGCGAAAACTATCGTAATTGAAATGTTGCGCAGCCAAACAAAAGTTGCCAAACTTTCGCAATAAATTGTGGCACAAGGGATTTGTGCCGTTGCGTATGGTTTTTCTGAAATCACTTGCATGTCCTCTGCCAAAACCATCCCAGGACTCTTCCCACACGTTCGTTTCCAAGTTTCTAAGTTGTTTTCGCGATTACTGATGACTTCAGTGTGTGACTTTATCTTGTTGCAGTATTCGCTGGCCAAGGACGTGTTGTCGTCCCTGAAGCGACCCAACATGTACGCCTCCCAGTTCCGGTATCACCCCCTGCTGGTACTAAACAACTTCAGCAAAGAGAAGCCCCACCTCAAACTGGCGGCCACGCTCCTTCAGAACATGTTTCCCTCCATCAATGTGCACAAGGTGTGAAAGTGTGGAGATATTATGTGAGGCGTTCTGGCAAAAATGAGACAGAACTGGGCAAAGGTTGAAATGTTGGTATTTTAGGAAAGCGAATACAATTCTCCTTATAATACATTTTTTGCACTTCAATCGCACATTTTTGGTTGTCGACCTAGTAAAAAGTTAAATAATGAAAAAAGGCCTTAAAAGTTTTGAGTTTGTGAGTTTCTGAAAAGAAAAGATGCCGATTGTTTTTCCTTAATACAACATCTTTTTTTGACGATTTTTATGCTAAAACAAAAAATTACTGTGCCCAGTTAATTCCAGTTTTTAATTCCAGTTAAAAATGAGACTTGCCAAAAAACTATTTGACTGCTAGTCACTGTTCTCAATTTCTCTCATTTTGTAGTGAAATTTCTCTCAGTTTGCATGGTTTGTTTGGCTTTTGCAGGTTCAGCTAAACAAGATACGTCGGTGCGTACTGTTCAACTACGATCCGGAAACGGAGTTGATCGAGTTCAGACACTAGTAAGTAAAGAAAACAAGATCGATTTTTCAGATAACATGAACATTAATTTTTTGGGGATCATCCAAATTTGGCTATTTTTTTTTTCAGGCCAGAAAGAAGAATAGGCTTAAACGATTAACAAAAAATATTAGCCCTGTCGCATTTGTATTCACGTGAAGTTCGTGAACCGGCCTCAATGTTCAAGGAGTATTGAAGCAATTTCTATAAACGCAACAGGTGCTCCTTAAACCTACATAATCCTACTAAAACCTTGGAGTTGGTATTGGTAATTGAAAGCACAAATATGCAAAAATATCAACAGTACAGTCTTTTGCATGCATTTCCTATGGAACCCAATTCTACACAGCTTCAGTGTACATACAGTTGCCAGACAGCACTAAATGATTCGCGCTGATTTGGGTTGTCTATGCACTACCATGTGGACTACACTGAACAATGGACAGGTATTTCCCCAGAGAGAGATACTGTACACACGATGCACAAAACAGCACAACCTCATCACTACAGTCGGTTTACTGCACAATTATTCCCATAGAACAATAAAGCAACTTTGTTGGACAGCACAAACTGTTATCTGATTATCCCTCTGAGGAGTACTTAGTGCAATGCACACAAAGACACACATAGCTTTACCTTACATACGTACTGTGGACATTCCTTTGTCTTCGTGTAGTTAAAAAACGTTGACTAAATACTCATTTTTCCCGCTTCCCCCAAACAAATTTACCCTCAAATGTTGATTCTGGGCCTCTCAGCAGTTCCTTCTATCTTTTCTATATATAACCCTAACCCGTTTTTCCTCTAGCGCTCTTTTTTGGATACTGAAAAACGGATTGTGGACCTGGGCAAGTCCACAAACCGTAACCTCTTCCCGCATCGTGTTCGGAGGTCCACAGTGCGTATGCAAGACTAACTCGGCTGTGTATTTTTGTGCTTCTGACCAACTGACCCAAATAGCGACTTCTTCATAGGAGGGTTAAGGGTAATTAAGGGTCAGTAAATAAGGTTCACTGATATACAAGGGCCCAATGAAGATTTAGTAAGGAGGTCTTCTGAAAGAAATCCACTTTATTATTACATCGGCATTTTTTGTTCGTATTTTCTTGAAGTTCCATCAAACTTGTGCCGGTTGGAGTCAGCCGCAGTGTGAAGAAGCTACTCAAGACCAAAGTGCCAGACCTCAGCCGATACAAGGATGTCAGCGACTTCTTCATCAAGTGAGTCAAATGTTTCCAGCGGACACTAATTTTGAGAAAGCCTAACATCAATCTTATAGGAAGACTAACTCATCCTAACTTGCATTCTGGATCTATTGCAAGTTAGAATTTAGTTTACTCTTCCTATAAAGATTAATCTTGGCATTAGTTAAATTTCCCCCACCCCCCTCCGAGACTTTTAGCATTTTCTCAAGGATATTGAAGTGGAACACCGCTATACCGAACATTCGGCTTTATCGTACACCGTCCTTGTCTTCCGATTTTTGTGTAAAAATCCACCGTCATTTGCTCTCGATTTTTCTGTCCAAACCTACCAAACATTGTTGTTGAAAATAATTCAACATATTTTAGAAACCCACTGGATATCGACGATTTTTTGGTCGTTTTTAATTTCCGAACGTCAAACTACCGGTGCCTTATGTGAAAGATGGCGCTAGTTAAAAGGACGGACGCCATCTTGAAAAATCGACTGGCGGCTGAAATTCGCTTAACCGAACGATCGATATACCAAACAAAATCTGTAAATCCAGTGATGTTTGTTATAGCGATGTTCCACTGTTGCAAAATTCAATAGACCAAATTCATGACATACAGCTTTGCATACTTACATAAACTTCCATTTTGTTTTTCCGTCATGATGTCGTCGGATGACCTGTTTGTTAATGTGTTTATTTATTTATTTGTTTATTTGTGTTGATGTTCAGCGCTGGTCAGTTATCGGAAAGCGAGGCGGAACAAGATGGTCCAGACAATGAAGTGACCGTTCCACAGAACATGAGCAGCAGGGGTAACATTGCTGCCCAGAAGAGCGCGATTAGACTGGTGGAGGTATGTAGAACGTAAAAAACAACCTTTCAAATTACTTTACTAAAACAATTACAAATTACGTTCTTAAACAGTGGGAGGAAGTGTGCACTGTTTCCAAATTCTGACTGATTTCCATTGTTTAACACTAACCTTCCTAAATCCATCAAAATTCATATTCCCTTCTTTTGGCGGATTCGGTTCTGTACTTGGTTAAAGACAGCAGGGAGTTAGTACCAGGAAGGTTTCTTACTCTTGCAGGACAATTTGTCATTGTGAATTTATTTTGGTTTTTCAGACTAAACATTTAGCGAGGTTGCAGCAGTCCTTCCTTAACCCTTTTAAACCTTCCAGGTTATTTTGGCTAGAAACCCTGCCAGACTCAGCAACGTGTACTATTTTCCCAGTGCAGCAAGATCCAACGGGTCAAAAATCTAAAGACCAAATTAAACTGCCTCAGAGTCTGTGGTCAACCAACACAGCAGGATCCATCTTTAGCATTGTTCAACAAGGACTAGCTCTTTAACAGTCTTGGACTTGGCCATTGATAAACTGGTGTTGATGGCTGAATGCATGAAAGTGTAGCAGATTTTCCCCCACCTGATACCACTGTGCTGTGTCTGCATCTAGTTTAAAACTTTGTCTTTTACAGATTGGTCCAAGGATGCAGTTGCAGATGGTTAAGATTGAGGAAGGCATGTGTGAAGGAGAGGTCATCTACCATCAGTTTGGTACGTCAGCATCACGTTACATTGCTAAAAGTGTGAATCGGCAACAAACCAGTGATGGAGGTCTTAACCAGTTCGCACCGTGATTATTTTAACATCACCGAGCCGAGACGCGGGAATATTTTTAACGAAACTTGATCTGGGGCGGTTTCAGGCCGATGGTACAGGGAACCACACCCACGCATTTCCGGCCTTGCTCGCTGCTGACAGACATTTCTGGCCTTGCTCATGGCGTGTTTATGCATCATCTGTTTTGAATCTGGGGAAAACTGTGCATTTATATACATCTTCCGATGCGAACTGGTCAAGACCTGGTCTCGATCTCGAGACCATCTCCAGACCTTTTTTTTAGGTCTCGGTCTCAGTTTTGTCCGAGCAAAGATCTGAGTCTCGGAGGGCTGGTCTCGGTCTTGGTGTCAGATGCCACGGTCTCAGATGCCACGGTCTCGGGTTTTACCCACGAGACCTGTCGAGACCACAGCTAAATACGTTGCGTCACACAAATTGTGTTGTACCACAAAAATCTATTTGTCTTTATTCCAATCATAAACAATGCTGTACGACACTACGTAGAGAGAAAGAGAGGTCAAGTTTTGTGAATGAACTTAAATCTGTTCTATCTTCATCTATATTTATTTTTAAAGTCGACCTGTTACACTTTATGTCAGCCATAGACTGGTTCCGGTATTTATATTTGGTAATGACTTAAACACTATACCAAATGTGTTTGGTCATTCACTTGAGGGGAGTCGGGTTGGTGTAGTGGTTCTTTCCTCGCCTTCCACCACTATGACCCGGGTTCGAATCCGGCCTGGGCCAATATGTGGATTGGGTTTTCAGTCCCTGCCTGACTCCGTGGGTTTTTCCCCAGGATATTCTTCTGGGGTTTTCCTCCCACCTCTAAAACTGTAACTTCTTCACATTAATTGTTGAATGAAATAAAAAATTGTTGAATGAAATTTGTTCCCGCCGTGAATATAGCCATTGATGCTGGTACGGCGTTAAACCCTAAAAACTCACTCACTCATTCACTTGACGCCATATTTTGTTGATTTTTTTTCTTCTCACAGTCCATAAGACTTCACGGGAGATTGCGGAAGCTAGAACTCTTCGACTGCAGAGAATGTAAGTCATTTAAACTCCTCCGACAAAGAAACGTGTGTTTATTTTGAACATTCTTACTCCTTTTTCTGAAATACAATAGTGGATGTCAGTTGGTCCTAAGGGGTGTGTAATTATTAACAATTGCTGTAAAGTCTGGAGTAAAGTCATTTCGGTGTAGTTCTGTTGAAAGCTTTCCATCTAATGAAGCACTACAATTTAAAATCTTTATTTCTGTACAAAGATGTTTAAAACAAAATGTGTAAAGACCAATGCATTACAGTACAGAGTCGTGCCATATATCAAAGGAAAGCTCAATTCCTGCTTTTTCTGACCAACTGTAAAACTTAATCAAATATTTGTAACACATCAGACAAATTTTTGCAGAGTGGGTCACATTTGACGTTGTGACTAATTTTGTTACACATGTAATTATTTGGGAGACTGCCAACATATAGGGCAAGATAGCTCAGTTGGTAGAGTGCCAGTGCGGTAGTCGGAGGTGGCTAGTTCAAATCCCGCTCCTGCCAGTTTTCTTTGTTCACTTTGGTAAAAAAAAATATAAAAAAACTAGTCAGTTTCTCCTGCATGTTGGGTTGTTTTGTTATTTACATCAGAAATGTGATCAGCTTTGATTTTTTTATTTTTCTAGGAAAGCAAAAGAGAAGCGAAAGAAACTTCAAGAGGCAAGTGTGGATGCGAAGAAAAAACAGAAAGAGGAACACAAGTAAGTGAGAACAAAGTTTCTTCTGTCGGTGATTTACGTTTCTCTTATGTGCTATGATTCGTTAAAATATACACTGACAAAATGTGATTCGCTAATGACTCTCGTAGGAACTAATTCAGGGTCACAAGTGTAAGGAGTGTAAGAGAACAACAAATGCAGATTTTAAGGTTATGTTCTCTTTCCGAAATCCAAAATATATTAAATACCACTGGAAAAGCAGAGATTAGTCAGCATAATGCACCATCTTGAAGTATTGTAAGTGCGTCAGTTTGCATACAATTTACATTTGTAACATAAACAGTACCCCCTAGTTCCAACATTCTCACTCGCCGGTACGGTTTTAAATGTAGGATACGCCATTGGGAATTGCTTGAATTATCATGAATGGGTGGTTTTGTGTGGGGTTGTATGTGATAGTAAATATCGTTTAACTAACCTATCTGTAGTTTTACAATCATGGAAGCTAAGAAAAGCAATAAAAAAACGACGTTCGTTTTTAGCCATTCGAGCAGTTTGTCCTTATGTTGTTCTTGTTTTATTTGCGATCGGAACAATTAAAGGATATTTAGCGCAATCATTTTGCTGGATGCTTACAATCCTTATTTACTTAAGTAAAGTATTTCTAACATGAATAAGATTAAAACTGCTGCAAACTGAATATATTGTTAGTAAATTTTTTCAATATCTGCAAATGGTGTATCCTACTTTTAAGCAACAGCATAAGTGGTTTTAGGTGCAACTTCCCCCCTCCCAAAAATAACTCTCATGCCCTACGTTGTCTTTACATCTTCCAGCAGACATTAACAAAAGCATGTGTGTCAGTACATGTTCTTTTGAACCGTGATATACTTTATTGTCTGTTTTGGGTTTAATTTTTAGACAAAAATCACTGGAGGGAATCAAGAAGAAGACGGAGCAAGTAGAAGAAGACAAGTCTGCAGTGAAAGGTAAAGTCATATGCACTTGTAATCCCTTGTAATCCCTTGTAATCAACTTGTAATCTAAGATGTTGCTCTGCCCTTGGGATGAGTTTCACAAAATAAATCCAGACATAATTTATACACTTTCTATAAACTTTATTGACTAAATTAATATAATATAATTAACTGGACAGTTAAACAGGGAGCCCTATTAGTCATGCAGGACTGGTCATGGAGGACTGACCAGACATTCGGTACCATTGTCCCCTCATTACCCGGAGGTTAGTGGACCTGTGAAAATACAGGCGGGGCTCGGGCTCGGGCTCTTAAACTGCAAGGGAAACGGCCGGCCTTGCGGGACCCATTTAGACAGGGTGCCGTGTGTCTAGGGAATCCTCCATAGCCCGCCTCCCATGGAGTTCTCCTAGAAAACTACCCAGAATCAGTCTACCGTCTACTTCTATACAATGGTTCTTCAATCCTTTTGAAATGTTTCTCATTCTTTTCCTTTGTGATAATTGTTCCTTCTGACTCCAAGTTTTTTATATTCTCCACAGTTCACTTGATTGTTTTTTATTATTACCTATTGTCTTATATTTGTACATTCCCGCCGTGAATATGGCCACTGTTGCCGGCACGGCGCTAAACCCAAAACTCAGTCACTCACTCAATTTGTAATCACGGCCCTAGGGGACCCGGGACTATAGCGGGGACTTGGCCAGGGATGTAAAATTGGCCCAGCGTGATGGTCCCGGCCATTCTCCGCTATTGCCCGGCCGGGCGGGGCATCCCTGTACATCCCTGGCTATACCCCGGCCCTGACATGCAGGGCAATATTTAACAACCCCTGCACGATCCCAGCCCCGGAATTCAGGGCATTTGTCACAACCCCTGTACGATCCCGGCCCCAGCGTGTGAGGCATTTTTATATCACAACCCCTGCTCGATCCCGGCCCTGGAATTTGGAGCATTTGTCACAACCCCCATACGTTCCAACCCCTGCTCGATCCCTAGTCCCCACTATCGTCCCGGTAGGGCGAGGCAACAAATTGGTACAACCCCAGCCAAGTCTCTGCTAGCAGCTAGTGGCCCATTTTATTTCTTTTGGACATCCCCCCTTCAATGTCCCGCATTATAAGTCAAATGAATAAGAAGGTCACAAGAATGATGCATGACGAGTTTGTAAATTGGACAGATATGTTAAAGTTGGCTTCCTCTTTGTAACATTAAGCCGTCAATGAGGAGCAAGTGGAGGAAGTGGATGATGACCTGGAGTACTACCGACAGGAAGTGGGAGAAGACCCTGACCCAGGTATTGTTATAAATGCAAATATTCTCTGACATTTCCTTGTTGAAAATTCAACTTTAATCACCTCTGCTCTTAAACATTAAAAATAAAAATAAACATGGATGATTTATAACAACCTAAGATCCATAATTTTTCTGATTTTGGGATATTGGCCAATTTAAAAAAAAAAAAAAAAAAATTGGCCACAAACCAATTAGCTTTGTGAGCAGACTGGCTCCTGGTCTGTACATCATCGATTCCACTTGTGGAGTGGGAACCAGACTACCCTGTTTGAAGAAACCCGTAAAGAGACGACAATTGAAGAAATTAATATTTTTAGAGGTGGGAGGAAAACCCCAGAAGAATATTCGAAAAAAAAGAAGAAGAATCGGGTAAAACAAACGATAAAAAACAAACAATGCACATTGGGACCAGGATAGGATTAGGAATCCAACTCAGACAGCAGCGGTGGAAGGTGAGGAAAATCCAAACACTGTGCCAACCTGCCTTCACAATTTATCTTCTTTTTTTTACTGTTTGTTTACAGCTCTTTTTCCAAAGAAGAAGCACCTACCAAGGACAGACAAAAGGAAAGCTAGCAGTCGCTCACCGAGGACAGACAAGAGAAGAGCTAGCAGTCAGGGAGGCCGACTCCCAGAGAAGAAAGCCAAGTTCAGTTCCAAGTCGTCCAAGGAATCCGAGTCGAACAAGGCAAGGAGGGGGGCGAAGGGAGAATCCTACAGACAAGGACGCCAGGAGAGGACCTCGTCCAGAACGACCAAAAGCTTCGGAAAAAACTCGCCCGCAACGAGAGGCGGAAAGAAGTCGGGGGCCTTCGGGAGGAATGCAAACAGGAAGACCTCTGGATCTGCGGACCGAATGCACAGACGAGGCCACCCAGCGGGGAAAGGGGGTGCAGCGAATCGTAACAAGGGGAAAGTTGGTGGAGGAAAGGTCCTGAAGAAGTCAAAAGTCAAAGGTCGTTAACTTGGAAGAAAATCGTGAACAAGGGTTGGGAAGTCAGAACTTTTCCGTCAGTTTTGCTAAATGGAAATTTCATTTTGATACTATCCCTTTCACTTTATAAAGGGAATAAATATAGGGTTGGCCGTTTTTAACGTACATTTAAAAATTGGCTCATTGGCCTGGACACGTTAGCTAAAGTCGAGGGCATTAACAATGTCCAGGCCCTCGAGCCAGTTTTAAACGTACGTTTAATACCGACCAACCACATATTTATTCCTATTCATAAATACCTTTTGATACCTGTCAATACAATGTGTTCGGAAAACTTTGAAAATTTTCAAAAACTAGAGGAATTCCTCCAGTTTTGGTCACATGATATTGGCAGCTCCCGGACCTAGGCTATTTTCTAAACCCCTGGCTTCAGCTCTGTCTCCGTCTCCGTCTCCAGCCCAGTGCTAAACTGCATGAATAAAGCCTGAGATGAAGACAAACTTGGGGTTTGGAAAATGGCTCTAATAATGAATCAGAAATAGTAAGAATGATTTGGTCTGGGAACCAGACTAGAAAACCACAGCACATGTGTCGTGGTTTGACAGGATGCTTGAGACTGTTATTCACTTAGCCAAGCAAGGTATTTCAAAATAATTTAGTAGTTTAGTTTGTTGATGTTTGCAAATGGTGCATACCACTTTTAAGGATCATGTACTATACGAGTGTCACATACAGTTTAGGGTTATGGATTTAGACTTGTTAGAATAGTAGTGGCCTGTGGGTAATGTTAGTGTAATGGTGGCAAATTACCCTTGGCTACTTTCCCCCGAGATTCAATTTTTTTATAGGAGTAGGTCCCAGTACATAGTTTTTCTTTTGGCTAGACGCCCTGGTCTATTTTCCTCTGCACTTTACAAGGTACAAAGACTGACCTCTCTGCATTTGAGAGTGCCCCCCCCCCCCCTGGATCTGACTGCATGGTCACTGTTTGGCCCTTGAGTATAACCAGATGTATAGGCTATTATATATTCACAGGACAACTGGGGTTTTTGTTCTGTACTTTACTTACAATGTACATGCAGCACTAATGGTTGGCTTGTGTTATTTAATCTTGTGACTTTGTTTTCGTCTTCTTTTTTTTAACGGTTTAGCTTTAGTTGAGTGGCATTTACTGTATTCTTAAGTTCACTCAAAGTTATAGTTTATTCTGTTCTTTAAAGCGTATTTGTATTTACGTAATACTTGACGAAGTTTTTAATCTTATATTCTTCTTGTGTTTTTCTTTTGTTCTTATAGATATTATGGGCTCTGTCTGAAAGCATTCTAGAGCAATCCGCTATTGGCACTGTGTTGGTTTTATTTGTATTGTTTATTTTTTTATCCTTTTTTCTACATTAATTTGTTCTATCCAAATTTGATTTTCTCTCGCTCACCCTTTTTAGTTTCGTTTTTTTTTGCGTTGTCACATTCCAAGTTATTTTGGCGAAGTGTAATTCTGGTTCGTGGATAACCCTGAATTAAATATTTAATTCAGGGTTATCCACGAACCAGAATTACACTTCGCCAAAATCAATCACAGAGAAGGAAAAATAACTTGGAATGTGACAACGCAAAAAAAAACGAAACTAAAAAGGGTGAGCGAGAGAAAATCAAATTTGGATAGAACAAATTAATGTAGAAAAAAGGATAAAAAAATAAACAATACAAATAAAACCAACACAGTGCCAATAGCGGATTGCTCTAGAATGCTTTCAGACAGAGCCCATAATATCTATAAGAACAAAAGAAAAACACAAGAAGAATATAAGATTAAAAACTTCGTCAAGTATTACGTAAATACAAATACGCTTTAAAGAACAGAATAAACTATAACTTTGAGTGAACTTAAGAATACAGTAAATGCCACTCAACTAAAGCTAAACCGTTAAAAAAAAGAAGACGAAAACAAAGTCACAAGATTAAATAACACAAGCCAACCATTAGTGCTGCATGTACATTGTAAGTAAAGTACAGAACAAAAACCCCAGTTGTCCTGTGAATATATAATAGCCTATACATCTGGTTATACTCAAGGGCCAAACGGTGACCATGCAGTCAGATCCAGGGGGGGGGGGGGGGGGCACTCTCAAATGCAGAGAGGTCAGTCTTTGTACCTTGTAAAGTGCAGAGGAAAATAGACCAGGGCGTCTAGCCAAAAGAAAAACTATGTACTGGGACCTACTCCTATAAAAAAATAGAATCTCGGGGGAAAGTAGCCAAGGGTAATTTGCCACCATTACATTAGCACCTTTTTCAGGGTTTGAAATTGTGCATACAATGGGCCAATTATATAGAGCTGCTAAGCACACAAATTTTCTTAGCATGACAATTCTTTCTTGGCAAAAACAGGGTTACAATCAAACTTTTTAGGTGATGTGTAGTGTTTGTGACTGGTATCATGCTGGTTTCTTCTTAGCATGAAAAGCACGTTTTGGCTGGTAACCGGTTTTCACTGACTAAGACTTTTTTTGTGCTAAGCAATTGTTTTGTGCTTAGCAGCTCCATGAAAATCGGCCCCAGTTTCTGATAGGCTACGACCTTTAAAAGTGTTCATACTTTGGATGGTTTCATCTTATAGCATGACATTTGTCTTAATTTAGCTTGGGAACACTATTTTTTATTTTAGTTTGACTTTTCATTCCAAAGGAAAACACAATTGATTGCTTCGTGTGCCCGACTTTTATTGTTTTTATGTACTTTGCGATTCTTTGGAAAATAAAAAGGTAATTTCAAGATTTGAAAATTTGCCCACTTGATTGTCATTTTATGCCTTTGTAAGATAACATTATTTCCAAAAAGAAAGTACAGAACTTAGTTTTATATCAAGTCCCCCCCCCCCCCCCCACCCCCCTTATGTTACGCTTTCTATGGTGAAAGTTGAGTTTTGTTTCAAGAAGGCAAAATAAATACTATAAATCTATCCAGTGATGTTGAAAAGGAGATTCATTGTTCAAAAGCTTACTTAATGTAAATAAATATTAACAACATTATTAACTGTGAACTTTACACCTAGCTGGTTTGCTGTAATTTGGGGGAAAATGATAAAAGAAGTCCAAAGATGCGTCTCATGCAGAGATGCATTTTTTAAAATATGTCCGAATGGTTTTCAAAATATAGAGCATTCACAGAGCTAACATTATACTTTGAGAACTTGTCCTACTTCAAAGACATATGCATAATGGACAAATGATATACTGTAACTTTAAAGAGAACCCCTAAAAAACCTAAAGATGGGAATCCTGCACCACCCCCCCCCCCCCCCCCCCCCCCCGCCTCTCACACCATGGAGGAATAAGAGTCCTCCATGCTCACACCCACCACTCGCCACCAAGTAACTTGGCCATTTTCCAAACCCCGGTTTAGGCTCCGCGTAGCTCCAATACTATTGCCAAACTGCATAAACGAAGCCATAATGGAGATTGTGATGAGATTTTACAAACTGCCCAGCTTGACGTGCACGCGCACGTATATTGGACGCGATTGATCGACGTGACCCGGACGACTGAAATCCTAACCGTAGAGGGCGGTATAATCAACGTGTAGTTTTTGCGCCAACGCCAGCTGCCTTGGCGAATGTCGACTCGGTGGAAAGATGCCGAATTGCATTTGTTTTTTACAGGTTAAATAATGCCTAATTTAACACCATCAAACAGTTTACTATTGGTAGGTGGTCTTGTGTTTTGTCTGTCGTAAATTTGACTGCAAAGCTGGAAACCCTATAATAAATCTTTACGTGCGAATATTCACATGAAAACCGTCAGCAAAAGATGCCTAGTTTCCGGACAACATGCTGAAAAAGTTTGACATTTTTATGGCGATTGTAATGTATAGAATAGTGGCCCCCACTTCAGTTTTGATCAAAATATAGTTGGGTGTTTTTATCATTACACAATTACTTTTTTGTTTACCCTAAAATTTTTAGGGTAAACAAAAAAGTAATTTAGTAAAAAAGCTAGTCCGAGTTACTGGACTTTAGTTATATCGCTCTTTTAACATTTGGACATCATCTGGCGCTACTAGAGTCCGAGGTCGGGCAATATAAAACATTCAGAATGTCTTAAATGTGATTAAAAAAGTCGCACAAATCCCTAACAAAATACCTTAAAATCACCTAAATATCCTTCCATGTGTGTCCAAGTAGGCCGGGGTGGTC
Source organism: Crossaster papposus (assembly GCA_037893245.1). Classification (NCBI taxonomy): domain Eukaryota; kingdom Metazoa; phylum Echinodermata; class Asteroidea; order Velatida; family Solasteridae; genus Crossaster; species Crossaster papposus. Next base: position 683,187 of record JBAIAA010000277.1, on the reverse strand, counting down.
TTCGGGGGTACTCACGATCAATTATTTGCTTGCAAATCAAGGAAATTCAGCCCAGTATTCGAGCGACTACTGCACAGTTGCTGTTCACGTCCTGGAGAGAATATGGACAGCGTGCGCGCGCATCATGTCAGTGACGTAACAGGTCAAAGTGCATGAAGTGTATCGACCGGCGGTAAACAACAAGCGTGCGGCGCAGCGACTGTTTTATGTCATGGCACAAGCAGTACGGTGGCTGCGTGCTGATGAGGAGACACCAATCGCTCTCGCGCGCGGATCTGCATCTAGGAAGGCATTATAATTTACCATTTCACTTCACTTAACCGAAATTATTATTATTGTTTTGTTATGATTATAATAAACATTAGTATTTTGCATTGTCATACTCCTCGCGATTGCAAGCATTGTGCGCTATCCCCGCCCGAGAGCGATTGGTGTCTCCTCATCAGCACGCAGCCACCGTACTGCTTGTGCCATGACATAAAACAGTCGCTGCGCCGCGCGCTTGTTGTTTACCGCCGGTCGATACACTTTGACCTGTTACGTCACTGACATGATGCGCGTGCACGCTGTCCATATTCTCTCCAGGACGTGAACAGCAACTGTGCAGTAGTCGCTCGAATACTGGGCTGAATTTCCTTGATTTGCAAGCAAATAATTGATCGTGAGTACCCCCGAAGACCACCCCGGCGTACTTGGACAAACATGGAAGGATATTTAGGTGATTTTAAGGTATTTTGTTAGGGATTTGTGTGACTTTTTTAATCACATTTAAGACATTCTGAATGTTTTATATTGCCCGACCTCGGACTCTAGTAGCGCCAGATGATGTCCAAATGTTAAAAGAGCGATAACTAGAGTCCAGTAACTCGGACTATAAAAAAGCAGACAACGAAATGAACGATTCTTATTTCTAAAGAACAGTTGTCAATTTTACCAATTTTAATAACTAGGTTTCACATTTATGCGCCATCTTGTTCACAACGGCAACAAAAAGAACACGTGTTGCTAGACGCGTGCACATTTTAGAATAATCTACGATAAGTACACAGCAATGCGTTTAAATTTGCCCCGTGAACAAGAATGTGCATGTTACCGTATAAAATTTAATGTGAACAGTTTTTTGCATGTCTTGTCAGACTTGTTTAATTAGCCCGTAAATGTGGCTTTGTTACCAATGCCAAGCTCTGTTTTTTTTATGACATTTGATTGGACCGCAAAGCCAAAGGACGCATGTACGTGTTGATTCTTGAATTTGTTTTACTATTTTTCTGTTTACATTTACACTATTTTCCGCAAGTAAGAAATAAAAAAATAAATAAAAAAAAGAGGAGTCTAACAAAAACGTCTGCACTTTTTGCTCAACTGGCAATTTCCTAACAAAATTTGAAATGTTTGTAAATCCTCGTCTTTTCATTTTTGCACTGATTGACCTTTATCGAGATGATATTCTGTCTGGTATTCCAAGATTTTCACTTTGGGATGAGCATTGTGGACTGTGGGTACCAGCATATCAAATTTAAAGAAAAGATTGTGTTCGGATGTATTACTTAAAAGTGACAAACGCCTTTGGGTAGCACCGAGGCATTTTTCTCTTTAACCCTAACTCCTTACACAACAAAGGAAGTTGGAGGATTTTGAAGGAATTGTATTGTTCAATAACAATGGTGAGGGAGTTAGGGTTAAAGAATGTATCCTGAGTAAATATAATAATTGAGTAACAATCTATGTGAATTTACATACCTTTTTTCTTCTCCTTTCAGAAACAAAACCAACTTGAAGCGTGCAATCTCCAATTGGGAATAACTGAAATTCTTGAAAGACACAGCTAGTCTCACTACACAGCGTTTTTTAGTGTGACTGGTAACTTCCGCTACTCACCATGAAGTACATAGAGAACAGAGCATTGCGTGAATATGTGAAGGAGGAGTTGAGAGTCTCCATATTTCAAATGGTAAATTTTTGAAAACCTAGTCTGCCACAATACCGATAAGCATATACAACCACTTATAGCAAGCAATTATAGCAAGCAAGGATTGGTGATCTTCACAAAAAATGCAGTGTCATGTGATAAATATTGTGTTCCATCAAGGTAATCGTTATCTTTAGGACACTTCTATTTTGTTACAAGTTCTGTTCAAAACTGACTTTTGCAAATGAATATCTATTTACCAATGTTACTTTTGCAGGCTAAACAGTCTTTTTTTCTTCAGAATAACGCCAGTTTTTACTGTCACCATCTTGGTTTTCGAGCCTGTTTTCTGGTTGTTGTCTTCATAAATAAAAGCCCCTTCCTCTTTTAACATTATAAAACAAGTTGATATGCAAGAAGGTATCATTACCAGCTGTTCAGGTGTGTAAAGAAATATCAGAATGTCACTTCCGAGTGTCATTTAGTCAATTTTTGTCTTTTATAACCTTATATAAGAACTGGGTTCTAAAGATAACAATTACCAATATGTAGGTCTGTGGAACTTTTTATTATATTCTCTCTGTTTTCCTCAGGCACACAAGTTGGCCATACAGACGGGCTGTGAAATACTAGTCAAACTGGAAGACTGTGCTGACCATTCGGGCTGCCAATACTACGCCACAAGAACCCTCAACCTGCAGTACATGGACAAGGGTCTGGCCAAGCAGCCCTGGGAGGTCTTGGTCTCGGGAATTACAGGGTTGCCTGTGGCGAATTACTGCGGCCAGAGTGAGGATCGGAACGGGAGCTTGACCGAGGAGACCGAAGACTACACGTTGAGCAACGACGGGCACGACATGGAACTCGACAATTCAGCCGAGATGTCGTTCACCAACAACCTCTCGTCGGAATCCCTGGCCGATGTGTCTGCAGTCAGCCAGGTGGGTCAGCAGAGCGGCCAACAGAGCGGTCAGCAGAGTAGCCAGACAATAGTGCACGTGATAAAGACAGAGCCCGGTAATTCGCAGTTGCCCACGGCTGCCGAGGAGGACTCCTGGACCAAGACCACCGTCACTCTGCCTTTCCCAGTGGCACTCGAAACGGCCCTGCGCAACCAAGCCGCAGGCGTAGCTGCAACGAATCCCGACCAGTCCATGGACGCAGACCAAATCCAACAGCAGATATACATATATGCAAACACCAACACCGAGATCAAGGAAGAGGGAGAAGCTGCTCAAGACGATGAGGCGGACGATGCTGCGGATCCGCACCGCCACCGCACACCGCCCTCCCTCAACTACCAGTGCAGCTTGTGCAAGAAGCGGGTCAGCAGCGTCCCGCTGCTGGTCCGCCACGCCAAATTGTACCATGCCAGCGACGAGAGCATGCGCTACCACTGCGTGCCCTGCAACAGGGAGTACAAACACGCCCGGCACCTAGAGCAGCACACAGAGTTGCACAGCAAGGCCAGCTACCGATGCTCAATGTGCTGCAAGGGCTTCTACCGCAGCTCCACCCTGCGGGAGCACGAGTTGCGGGACCACCAGGGCCGCTATCGCTACTACTGCCCCAAGTGTCACAAGGGCTTCATGCGCCCCAGCACCATGCAGACTCACTTGAACCGCACTCACCCCAGCTGGTTCAACAAGTCCAAAGCCTCGCCAAGGGCGGCAGCCGCTAAAATGTCCAAAACCACGGACAGCATTCCCGGGATAGTGATACCAGTCAACAAAGACGGGATGGAGCTGAAATCCTTGTGTACAACACCCACCAGTGATGAAGTGCCATCAACAAGCGCCGATCAGGGGCAAGGGACAGAGGCTGCTGAACAAGTTGTAAGTATACACATCTAGCAAGGGAATAATCACGCTAGTTTAGACCTGAAGGATATTTTTGGATCCAGTATTAACTCTAACAATCCCCAGAACTTCCAGAACTGTAAGGTTATATAAACGTTATAGGAAGCGAAGTGAAACTATTGCTATTCCAGCAAACAGTTTGCATGTACAGTTTGCCATATGGTGCTGAGATTTACAAGAATTGGTATGGTTCCTAGTAAATTACACTAAGGAGTTGCGGTTAAAATAGCAGTGCTTTGCTGATTTTTGTTTATAATGCCATTTCTGTTACGTGCAAGTTTCAACACTATGTCATAAGTTTCTTTTTCATAAACCTCGATCCGAGGCTGGTTCAGGCCGGCATCTGCGGATAGCTTACTCTGATATTCCCAGCCCCGCTCACTGCAAGCCAGTCAACAGATATTTTCGGCCTTGCTCTTGACAAGTTTATCCGGGAAAAACTGGTTTAACAAAATATTATAATAAGGTAATAAGGTAAGAATTTTTTTTTAATGCGACCACTAATCCGAACGACCTTAAACCACCAACATTTTTGTGTTCAGCATGTTGAATTTTTCTGTTTAAGATTGCACATCCCATAAACGTACAATGCCCATTGTTAGATTTCAGAAGAGGATTGTGAGGATTCTGAGCTTTTTATCCAAGCAGTTTGGCTTCATTTTAGTTTTCCACTTTAGTTGAAAGTAAATTACCATGCATCACCATGGCTGTAAAACTATGTATGTTACAGCTGCTGTTTCCCATTTGAATTTTGAATGTCACACACTATAGTTGAATTCACTGCCCGTTTCATTTGTCCTGCCACTGTCCAACCTTCACAAATTCAACCCTCCCCTTCATTTTGGTACATTTTTGGGGGATTTGGTTCTGCAGGCCCGAGGTGAAAATTGTTGACGAATCACGATAGACCTGGGCCAGGAAGCCTGAAGCACTGCTGGGGGAATCCAATTGATTTTGTCCATCATGCAATACTGCCATATAAAGCCATGTGTACTTAGTCCATCAACATCCAATGGTTGGTTCCTTTATCACAAGTACAAGAAGCAGAGTGAGTGATGAATTTTGGCAGATTTGGGCCAGTACGCAGTAAAAGACAGTAGGGGAGCTAGTGTTAATATAGTGACATTGGTGACATAAAAAGACATGCTTGCTGCATTATCAACTTGCTAGGCTTCTCCCATTTGCTGTTTCATCTTCACCTTTCCTGTCTCTCTCTCTCTCTCTCTCTGCTGAAGCAAATTGTTCTTCTGATTGCCTTAAGCCCCACACCCCCCAGCTTCAATTTCATATTGGATATGTGCCCCACCGCTGCTCTGACCCACAGTTCTTATTCTGTTTCTTTTTCTTCTTCTTCTTCAGAGTGGTGGGGCAGCCCCGTCCGAATCCGAAGTCCCGCGGACCACAGTCAACGAAGAGCTCCGGAGCGCGTCCCAGCGGAAGATGATGAAAGTGGTGTACCAGTGCAAAGAGTGCGGCCGCATGTACGACAACGCCAACTCCCTGGTGCGCCACATCCACGACCGGCACGACAGCCACACCAAGCTGCGGTGCAACCAGTGCAGCTACCGGACCAGCCGCACCTCGGACTTGTCACGCCACAAGAGGGCCAAGCACCCTGCCGGGGGTACCCCCGCTGCTGCTCAACCCATCAAGGGTTCAGAGTAGAGTTTGTCCACAGTTTATACATTGCACACATTGATCACAGAATTTTACATTTCTTCCTAAATCGCCAACAAAGAAAATTGATTGAAATTCCTTCATTCAAACAGAATTCTTTGCAACGTCAGATTGTGCCTTTTCAGAAAGAGGAAAAAAAAAAAAAATATATGTCATTTGTGGATATTATAAACATACATTTATTTTACTGTAAAATAGCATGACAAGTATTACCAGTCGTAGATAAATCTCTAGATTTTAGAATCAATAACCATACATATTAACAACTTGCATTTCATCTACTATATTCATATTGATTTTGCACAAATCCTATAAAAGAGAACCTTTCTGTCATCGGCATGTGCACTGGGAGTTTCCACATTTGCTGAGTTAGGAGTTATTCAAAGCAGTTGGAAAGGCTCTGAAAGGCACAAAAATAACGATGTTCCAGACGTCCCTATTTGTGCATTTTTTTGCCAGTATTTTCTCAGTCCATGACAGGTGAAAGGTGATACAGTTGAGAGTGATGCAAATTTTGCCTTAAAAACTACTGACCCCGACTCCCGGGGCATTTTTGGCTAGGATGCAGCTCTTCAATTCTCCGGGATCCTTCGTTATTTTTTGAGTATGTTCACTGGAGGGGTGGGCACTACATCAATCCTTCAAAGTCCACTAGCATTGCTGTTGATAAGTCAAAGCAGTGCCTGATGATGTCCAGACACAGTGCCGTTGATTTCAATGGCATAAACAACACAAGGTACAGCCTATGACCTTGGGCTTGGCACAGTGCATCCTGAAAATAATTACATTCTTGCCATGTAGCCTCAATCCTCCAAATTCCTCCATTCGGCAAAAAGGATTTGGAAAAGTTAGGGTCGATGACATGTTGCACCTGTCTTCATTTGATTCCCATGCGTCTCCGGCCCCGCTGTGTGTATTTTGTGTAGTCCACAATGGCTCTTTCATTGCAATGACTATCGGACCAGTGAGTAAGGCTGTGGAAGAACATGTCTTGTACAGTGGAACTAGGTGATTACACTGCCAGCATCATCAGGAAGTTTTCTCCATAATTTGTTGTATCATACACCAGTTGGTGAACGACCACACAGTGCATTCACAGGAATGGATGTCGCCGGTATTAGCAGGCGTCCCACTTCTCCCTGCACCGGATTATACGCATGACTGCACTTCAGCCTTTGTCCAGTAGCTGCACTGCACAATGAACCTGAGCGTGCAGCTGTCACACAGACTGTGTTCTATGGCATAACACAGCTGTCCACAGCAAGCTGGATACCTTTGAGGGCTGTGCTATAGTCGCTTCCCGTCGTCAAGGGGTTATAAAGGCGTACATGTACAATGTACTTGTAAAGGCAGTGCACGGCTAAACGAAAATCTTTCTTGTCTGCTTGATATTTTATTTGACAACGGTTCAACTGTGATTATCCAGACAACTGGCTGAATTCTCCGATAAGGAACTTAACATTTGGAAGCCTTCACTTCAGGAAATCTGCCAACAATTCCTGCTGGTCTGCTCTGAGGCGTTACAACTACAAGAAGAGCCCATCAAAGACCCAGGTGATTTTTGTGGATAAAGTTTTCTTCTTTTGTTATGGGACGGCCTTTTTGTTTTTCCTCTTTTTGTTTTTCTCACTGCAGATTATGGCACAAATCGGTTCCGTAGCTACAACAAGCATACTCAATAAAGCAGTAAGTGGGTAGTTATATTCATCACGTCCTAAATAATGGTTTTTATCACTCCTCTTGGTACTCGTAAATTAAGCTACTTAACCCTAACGTCACCTAATAGTACAAAATACTACTTGAGCAAACTGTAGTGTGCTAGGCCCAATTTCTTGGCTCTGCTTACCGTTAGCGAAAAATCCCTGCTTACCATAGCAGACAATTTTGTGCTTACGGTAAACGTATTTCACGCGTTAGCGAGGAATTTTGGTCTCTGAGCATGCGTACTTCCCGTAACTAAGGATTCTGTGCTTACATGGTAAGCGAATAATTTTTCTGCTATCGCGTTTAGCGGAAAATGGTGACCGTAAGCGCAGAATTCTGTGGTTAGCAGAGCCAAGAAATTGGGCCCAGTACTCTTACTACAGAAGCCTATGAGAACTGTGTAGTACTTTGTAGTACAGTGCACTGTACTCAACCCAAATTGAATAGATTTTTTGAAAAATACACATTTACATTTAGTATATTTTCTTATCTTCTAAGGCCGACTAATTCAAAACAGGTGTAACTTATTCCACCTGTTATCTTTCTTTTTTGTTTTGTTTTGATCATTCAAACAGATAATAAGAAAGCGCCTGTTGCAACATCAAGCAAAATCCCAATGTGAAGAAGAAGACGACGACAAGAACTGAATTTGTCTGTAACGCTTAAAGAGAGTGTACGTCATTTGCTTTTGCTGTAATTTTCAGAAATTAATGGATTCGGGTGGTTAGTATGTTATAGCAAATATTGTTACACTGACTTTTGGGGTCCAAAGATGCTGGGGGAAAAAAATCAAGAAAACAAATCATTTTTTTGTGGTCGGGTACCCTGACCCAACTTGAGATGAAACAGAGCAATTTGTAAACGTTGGGAAATTGTAAGGTCAGAGAATCATTTCACAGATACAATCAATTGCAAAGAAAATGTGGAATATAACTAAATATGACAAATTAGGAGCAGTATTTGAAAAAAGTAAGGTGGTTTTTTTTATAGTGGAAATTGATACAAAATAACACTTTACTTTCTAAAAGTTTTAGCACAACAGGAGCCATTATTTTACAGGATGCTTCAGACTGCCATTCCCTAACAGTCCGGAGTAAAGGGTTTTGTGATATAGCAAAATTATATTCATGTACGTTGAAGATCAAGGATAATGTATGAGGTAATTTTTGAGTTGAGTAGTTTGGCAGTTGGAATTGGCACGATCTCTTTAAGTAAATTTTGCTAAATTTTGAATCAAAGGCAAATTAATTTTTGTATTATTTAGCTATAAAAACAGTAATTAGGAGATGTACATGTGTATACAATATAGATCGGACAACTTTTTTTTATTTTAGCCAAGTCAAATTTGGATCGGATTTAAATTGTTCATGTGATTATTTGTGTGTGTCTTGTGTTATTCTGTCAGTACAATGTGCATACACTAAGTGATGGGAGACACGTTCTTTTGTTGTATGGATATTTATCGTTTCCCGATAACATTTTGGGTCACAAGTAAAGAGGTCTAGGGGTAGAACTGCATTAGGGTATAATGAAAGAAAATAAGACAAATTGGGGCGATGTTGAAAATTTTAGGTTAAAAGATTTTTGAGTTTAGAGAGATTTTTCTTAAGCACACGAATCCTAGGGAATGTCCCGATAACTTCATGTACTATAAGAATTTATGTTCTTGCAGCATTTATTTTGTTATTGTTTGGGTCCAGCGCTGAGCTACCATGCCCGCTGTTCGACGTTGTATGACCCGACAGGTCCAGTCTAACTGTTTGAAACTGGACAGTGTTTGAAACATGGCTGCCTGTAATCTTCTAGATATATTTTTCTTGGTTCAACAACATAAATTGACCGAAGCTATTTTGTGTCCTGAAATTGACCTAAGAAAGTCTTTTGGGGTAAATTGTAAAATTTGATTATATTCAGGCAGCTTTTTTATACGAGTTCAAATATTTGTTTAGATGTTTTTTATAGCGAGTATTATTTCGTTTTGTTTTTGAAATGTGTATAGTTTTAGCAACTTCATTTATGCAAATTTAAAGGAGGGTACATGTAATACAAAATCATTGATAACAAATTTCCACAGTTGCCATGTTAAGTGAATCATGATTTATTGAATATAATTTTGGGGAAGTGTTAAAGGGATCGTATACATTTAGTAATTGGAACCTAATGTTTGCTTCAATCCTATATAGTTATAAATATACATGTATACCATAAAACTAACCTGTACAAATTACATTTCAAAAGGTGGTAGCGATTTTGAGATATTGCCGAAAATCTTGAGCGGTTATGTCCACGCAGGAAGAATAATCTGAATTGGAATACACAATCTGAGAAACATCACTGCAGTAACGCTTCTCAGATTCATTTTTCCCCCCATAACTGCAGTACTTCGAAGTAAAAAGTTTCTAAAAATGCATTATACTATCCGAAGCTGCTGTACCTCTTACCAAGTGAGTTTTTATTGCCATTAATTTTGGGAGTAATTACCAAACGTATACGATCCCTTTAAAGGTAAATATTTTGTCCTTCAAGCTAACATTTTATGTTTGCTTTATGCGACTGTAAATTTGAGTTAGGACTGAAAAGTAGAATCCAAAAGGAGAAATGTAATCAATTGAGGTTAGTGAGAGTGAACTTGCCAGAAATCATCATGACTAGAATTTACCAATCGTATGGTTTAAGATTGAAATGAAAATTGATAAAATATTAAAGTTTTAGTTGGAATTCATAGAATTGAACATTTTTGAAGAATATACATGTAGATCCAATTTATTTAACTTATTTAACATAAAACTACTTGTAACCCAATTGTCATACAAGTGTTAATACACCCGGCTGTTTTATTTGGAAAATTAGTGCTTATACATGTACATGTGTGTGTACTTGTATTTTTAACAATTATTGTAAATACATGTATTGCGGTTTGAAGAAAGAAAAAAAGCCTTGTTCACACTTCTGGAAGTTGGTTTTAAAGAAAGGACATCGTGTTTATTAAATTTTTAGTTTTTGGTTTGAAATATTTTTATTCACAAATGTAGTTCCAGAGGCGAGCACTTGTTATATGCAGTCAATTGATAGTTCATAAGCAACTAACAATCGACATTCATGCTACAAAAATGGAACAAATAAGATTTCCTTAATTCTAACAATCCCCATCCAGTCAAACTTCAACAGTACAAAAGGTTTTGTTGGAATCGTTTAGGATGGGTACTGCTGGACCCCTAAACTGACGTCTTTTACACTGGGTCAGCCATTCTTCCAGAGCAAGATCGATCGTACAGTTTGTGTGTACAGTTTGCCATAGTGTTTGGATTTGCCCGGATGGGCCCGTTCCTTACACTAGGGACTAGGTCAGTTAGGGTTGAAATATCAGGCTTTCAGTGTGTACTCCCTTTGATGCCCCGACCTTTCTATTGTTTTTAAAATGTGTGTGGCCTCTCAGATGTACGTAACGTAAACGTATGCTCATAAGCCTCTGTACATGTACATGAAGACGTCGAACTTAATTTGTTCACGTGCGCTTTTCTGTGGGACTACGTGTATGAAACTGTCGTCCCATTAAGACTCCCATAAAAAAAGATGCACGTGTAAAACAGTGCGACACCATCAGTACAGAGGCCTAGTTGTATACATTTGTAGTTGGCAACATTTGTCCCCCCAAAAATTTAAAAATCATCCAAGGAGGACCTCATTACAAAAGGAAAGGGCAAGAAGTACTTTCCTTGTTGGCTGATTTATATTTCCTTTATTCAAAATTTGTTTTGTCCAAATAAACCACAAAGGGAAACTGGATGGTGCACTGTACAGTCAAATACCTTGCTAACTAACAAGGTCATTAATTGAGACTTTACAAATTAACTTGTGCCAACAGCGATAGAAAGGTACATTCCTTTCTGTGTATTACAACAGTTTAGGTGTCTCCTTGGGGCTACACACTGTTTTCAGTGTCAATCGTGAAAACGAATTGTAAAGAATTGTAATATTACATTGCTTATTGTTCATATGTACCTAAACATATTATTACCTGGAAGGAATCAAGATTATAAATTTCTCTTGTAGATAGTAGTATTAAACAAATAAACATGAGAAAAACAGTTTAGGTGTCTGTGTTTGTTTGTTTGAGGTGTAGTAAAATCTAAGTTCATGCACAGTGTATTCATAGGTCCGTCATATCGTGTTACAAAAAAAACAAAACTCTGGGACAACCTAAGCATGAATATTCTTCCTTGGTAAAAAAATAGGGTGACAAACCTAATTTTGAGGTGATGTTTATTGTTTGTGACTAGTTTTCAGCTAGTTTTTGCTTAGAAAAAAAAAGTACACGGAGTTTCGGCTGTAAACCTGTTTTTAAAAATAGGCCTAATGAGCAAAATATTGTGCTAAATAAGTACATTTTATTAAATTGGCTGTGCAGTTAGTAGAACAAGAGAAATCGTTATTACCTCCGCCCATCGCCGATGGTGGAGGTTATTGACCCGTCGTTTGTCTTTATGTCGAGCAGGATTACAGACAAAAACACTGGAGGGGTTTAACTTAACGAAACTTGGCGAGTAGATATCTTACGGGTCCAGGGTGATTCCGGTATTTTAATCGTACAATCTACAAAAGGAATTTATCATCTCGGTTCTATGAATCTGGATCACTTTGAATGATTTTTTTAACTTGGAGATATGTACATGTATATTAGTCTTGGCCAAGACCAAGCTAGCCCGTTCATTTGTTCCGCGGCGCGCCGTCCGTATTATCTGGGATTATTGAGGGCGCCCTTTATTATCGCCATAATTCCTGGATCTCTTCCACTAACTTGGTCTTGGCGCATCGATCACGTGAACCCGGAAAATTCCGAGGACATTCCAAGCATAGCTCAAATAGCTACTCGCCCCCGCATGCGCACTAAGTCGTTTTTGTTTAATGTAGTGTTCGATTATTATAGTCTGGTTCCCAGACCAAATATTTCTGACTATTTGTGATTTTTCATTTATTATTTAGCCGTTAATGTCACGTGACCAAAAACTGGAGGAATTGCTTAACGTTCGCGATGTTCGAGTGTTTCTAGGTATTTATAAAATAAAACTCACATTAGCAAAGGTCAACACCAGACGAAATGCCTAAGACTATCACAGTCATTGTAGTCATTGTGCTATTTTTGGGTAAGAGCCGTTAGAATTTGAATTGTTGCGTCGTCATAGCTACGCTGCTTGTATCGCGTCAGTATCTATTTTTTGTCGCCGGCGGCTACCTGACCTACACTACAATTTAGACGTATAGCCAAATGTGGTTTCTTACACGTCCGGTCAGGTAGCCGCCGGCCGGCGACAAAAAAATAGATAATGACGCGATACAAGCAGCGTAGCTATGACGACGCAACAATTCAAATTCTAACGGCTCTTACCCAAAAATAGCACAATGACTACAATGACTGTGATAGTCTTAGGCATTTCGTCTGGTGTTGACCTTTGCTAATGTGAGTTTTATTTTATAAATACCTAGAAACACTCGAACATCGCGAACGTTAAGCAATTCCTCCAGTTTTTGGTCACGTGACATTAACGGCTAAATAATAAATGAAAAATCACAAATAGTCAGAAATATTTGGTCTGGGAACCAGACTATAATAATCGAACACTACATTAAACAAAAACGACTTAGTGCGCATGCGGGGGCGAGTAGCTATTTGAGCTATGCTTGGAATGTCCTCGGAATTTTCCGGGTTCACGTGATCGATGCGCCAAGACCAAGTTAGTGGAAGAGATCCAGGAATTATGGCGATAATAAAGGGCGCCCTCAATAATCCCAGATAATACGGACGGCGCGCCGCGGAACAAATGAACGGGCTAGCTTGGTCTTGGCCAAGACTACATGTATATAGGACGTTGGGGCGGAAGTTTGCGCATAGCGCCTTTTTGTTCAGAAAGGGTGTTGCATCCAAACCTGAGCGTGCGGGTCCGGTGATGATGCGGGAATTACTTATGAAGCAAGATACATGTAGGCCTACATGTACACTACATGTGTACATGTATAGGCCTATGGCAAAAGAAACCCTCCTCCCCCTTTTGTGTGTTGGTCATTGTGTTCATGGAATTTAAAGAATTCCTTTCAGACATCTAGGGGATGCGTTAGGTAGGCTAACAGTTATTATATTGGTTGTGGGGAATCTTGTCCTGTGGGTGACGGTGAGGATAACTTCAAAGTTCCCAAGCATCTTGCTATTTGCGATTGGTGTTGTTTTCGTTGTGCCACTTCGTCAAGAATGTCTTTCAATTCATCAAACGTTTTTGCTATAAATAAGTTTTCTGAGCAAAACCCGAAACTCCCGAAAATCGGTAATATCGATGAACGTGTATTACGAAATTTTTGAGAAAAGTGGCCAGAAATCAACTCAGATTGCACCACAGAGCATCTAGAATGCAAAATGTTCAGGGGCTCGTTAATTAAGCGGGCCCGCCCCGGACCCCACGCCGTAATTGGCTTCACGCTATGAACGCGCTCGCTGAAGTCAAGTTTGGTAGCTGAATAGTGGATGAATAATATTTCTTGAAGAAAAACGATTTCAAGATATCTTGATTTGGGCAAGTCACAGGTTTAGTTCCAGGCCCTATTTTGTGAAGTGAAGTCAGTGGTCTTTTCCCACCGAGAAATAACTAAACCATGTCATGTTAGAGCCATTGCTAACCAATGGCCTTCACCGGCAAGGCCCCTTAAGCCTGTCTTCAACCCCGCACAATACAAATACCTGAGCTTTACATAATTGGTCCTTTCACCGTGACTAAAATACACCACACCCTGAGACATTTCAATGGTAACCCTCTTATCAATACAATTTTTCTCAGCAGGGGGGCCAAGTAACTGAAGAGGCGGTACGAACGAGTGTAACACAAATTCTCAAGATCATGCAGAGTGGGAATAGTATCACCTCAACACACTGACAGCTTTATAGATTAGCAGCGAAAATGTTTCAAACATTTGAGTTTTGACAATATGGAATAGGAGGGACGTGTAAAACGTATACAAGGAGAATGTCTTCGCTAACTTCAATCGTCATTCTGTTCCTTTGGATGGGATTACCTCTTCCCGCAGTATGTAATTCCATGGCAGGTGCGTGATAATATCAAGTTACAAATAATTAAATATAAAGATAAAAAACAATTTTATTTGGCCTTGCATGCGGCCCTAATTTGGAGATCTGTACATGTATATACATTTAGTATGTACATGTACATGTAGATACAACAGACATGTTCCATGAAAGAATATGTGCGTCTAGGCCCTATACATAACATTGGCAAATTGATCCAAATAATGTTGAAAGATATTAATTTGTATAAAATGTAAAAGTAAACATTTGAAGCAGTTTAAATGAAATTTATTTAAAAACAAGAAATTGGCAACACCCCAAACTTGTAGGTTTTTTTTTGGGTACCGGTAATGCTTAAATATTTTTTTTCTAAATAATATATACTATAGGTCCTGCAAATATAAAAGCTTATTTTTGGCGGATCGAATACGCCAAAATAGAACAATATATTTTGTTTGTTAAAATTAAACACGCAAACTGAACATTCGCTAGAATAATGATTTCTTTGAATCAAATATCTAGATAAGTATTTTGTTCAGCCGAAGCTAGCTAGCTAGCATGACAAGCGTTTCCGTTCTGATTATGTTATTAACGAGAGAGGGCGCTGTACTAGCCAACAGAGCGGCCGTTTTCTAACCTAGGCCTCCAGCTTAGGTTCTATTGTTAGGCTCTATATATCGTCATTGCCAAACTGCAAGAACGAAACCACAACGGAGACGGAGCTAGAGTTTGGAAAACACCAGCACGTGTACGCACGTTTGTTCGTTCGTTCGATCGTTCGAGTTGAACGTATTTTCCGGCGCAGGCCGTTTTTAATACTGGGACTTGACGTGTTGCCGAACCTCTTTGTTGACAAATTTATTCAGCGAAATACTGGTCCTTTAATCTTCCAAAATCAATATGATTTTGCACACACCCTTGGGAGTTAGGGTTAATGCATCTGTGAACAATTTCGTCGATGTCACATACAATGCCGATGGCGTCCGGAAATTGGGCACAAAATCGGCTGCCATAGTTTATGTATAGGACTAGAATACACGAGAAAGTGTGGATTCGTAATTACGAATTCACGAGGCGCAAAGCGCCGAGTGGATTCTTAAATACGAATCCACACTTGCGAGTGTATTCTCTGACTTAAACTATTGCGTCAACTGTCATCCAGTTGAGTGGACATGAAAAGGCATGCATTCTGGTATGGTGGCCATGTATTGGATGCCTAATTTGTATACCCAGCACGATATGTGGCAGAGGGGTACCCCCTCTTATCCCTATACCTTATACACCCTCAACACTATTGTAACCTAACCCATCCCCCTTTGAAACCTAAAAGGAATTCCTGAGATTCCGGGAACACAATGGTCAACACAAAAGAGGGGGGGTTTTCTCTGCCACATATCATGCTTCATATGCTAATTTGCATGCAGGGTTTCTGGAGGATCTTACGTAATCAAGCTTTGGGTTAGTGTTGAGATGAAAACCGCGAATTCCTAACTTTACTTGTTGTCCAAAGCGTAGATTCGTAGATACGAATCCACACTTTTTGTTCAAAACGGTCGATTCGTAGATACGAATCCACACTTTTAACAATGGAGTGACGTCATAGCAATGGTTTAAAATTGCATAATGTTAAAGAGTGTAAATTGCCATTGTGACTTGATTTTTATTTTATTTTTATTGGTTTCGGTAATCATATAAAACAGATTTTCTCGCACTGCGGTCTGCGCTTACTGTCATGCGAGCCGCCATTTTGTTCTGGTTTATCGGTACATCCGAGATATTGTGACGTAGTGTCTGCACCATCAGTACGCAAAGCCCGATCAATAGCGGCCCTGCCTGCGCAAGGAATGCAAGTAAACCCTTTTGTGTACGGCATAGTGTACGGCATAGTGTATTACATAATGTGTACTGTACATGTGAACGTAGGCTCAAACTCATACGGAGAAGGACCTGATGCCATAAATACTAGCTCACAGATTTTCTGTTCTCAGAAAATAAAAAAATTAACGATAGTTTGTGGCACGTCAAGTCGATATTTTGCACAGAAATGTAATACATGTACTCGCAATAGTCGGGCGCCGTACAACATACGTCTGCATAATATAGTTGGCCGCGTCAAGGTAGGATACCAGTGCGAACAACACGCAATAATGCAGACTCTACGTCATAATGTCCCGGGTGAGGCGGGAAATTTGAACAATATGGACACGCCCTTGTATTCCTAAATGGCAAGAAATTGTGAATATAATAGGCGCGTGAGTCGTTCTCGATACCATATATTCTTTTAGACTAGGTAAAATATTATTGAGCCTGAAATTTCCCTTTAAATAAATCTCGGGAAAATATCAAGTTTTTAAATTTGATAAATCCTGGTAAACCATTATTATCTCTACTTACATACCCAACTAAAAGTTTGTAAGAACATTATTTCTTATTTTAGGGGGCATTTTCAAAGGATTCACTGTGCATTTATAAAAATATAATAAAAAAAATCACGCCGAAAATGTATCTTCTATTCCTAATGTACTCTCAACGTGGCGTGGCTCCCAACGGCTAGAGCAAAAGAACAACAATTTCACAGACAGACTCTACCAGGTTTACTGCGCAGGTTTACTGCGCAGGTTTACTGCGCAGGTTTACTGCGCAGGTTTACTGCGCAGGTTTACTGCGCAGGTTTACTGCGCAGGTTTACTGCGCAGGTTTACTGCGCGGGTTTACTGCGCGGGTTTACTGCGCGGGTTTACTGCGCGGGTTTACTGCGCGGGTTTACTGCGCGGGTTTACTGCGCGGGTTTACTGCGCGGGTTTACTGCGCGGGTTTACTGCGCGGGTTTACTGCGCGGGTTTACTGCGCGGGTTTACTGCGCGGGTTTACTGCGCGGGTTTACTGCGCGGGTTTACTGCGCGGGTTTACTGCGCGGGTTTACTGCGCGGGTTTACTGCGCGGGTTTACTGCGCGGGTTTACTGCGCGGGTTTACTGCGCGGGTTTACTGCGCGGGTTTACTGCGCAGGTTTACTGCGCAGGTTTACTGCGCAGGTTTACTGCGCAGGTTTACTGCGCAGGTCTACTGCGCAGGTCTACTGCGCAGGTCTACTGCGCAGGTCATATTGACAAAAAGAAAAGAAAAGTGACAATGAATTTATTTAGGCTAATAATAGTAGCCCCCACCCCCACTTACATTTCAAAAAATGATATACATTTTGAAATCATTTTGGTGGAAAGGATGCATCTGAGAAATAAATTTAAACTATAAAAAGTTATGTTCCCCATCCCATTATTTACGATCGATTTCTAAAAGATGCGGCTTTCCATACAAAAGTGTGTCGATAGGTGGCGCACTATATGTAAACAAATGGCGGTCCCCGGCTGCATGCATGCGCCGTGCGTGAGTCAAATTTTCTCGTCAAATGGAGAACATCATCATTCAAGCTTCTGCCGATGGCACAGCTTCAGAAACCGCATTTTTGTGTGTGAAGAAGTAACTTAGTGCCTGGAGAGTTAAGAAAAAAAGACTGACAAGTGTAAATAACATGAAACTGGTGTATGAAAATCAATGCCACGACGCGACCAGCGCAGCGAAGGCGAATACAAGTTGCAGTTGTAATTCATTGGTCGAAGTTGTGTCGTCGTGTGTCGCATTTTTTTCTTCACACGGGAGTTGCCACGGTCTGCAGCGAAAAGGACTTATTTGGAAAGTAAAAAATACCAAGGAATGGAGGTATAGTATTATATTAACAAATCCAGATGTGTCGTATTTATTTTTAGGCAAGGCTTTTTTTAAATTTTTTTAAAATCGGTTCCCGATTTTGCAAGGCACCAAAGAACACACGGCATCACCAACAACACAAATGCATCAGCACAGTGGTTCGCAACACTTAACAAAGAATCCACCCAAAACTGTTAACCACCAAAGATGGAAATGCCATTTTATTGCAAAGTATTGGGGAAGGGTCAGGCATGGGTGTTTATCCTCCTACTAGGATGCTTATTTATATAGTTCTAGCACTATCGTAATATTTTTGCCATTGGTACGTGATCTGTATTGATCTGTTTATCGGCTCGTTGACGCGCGCCACACACGTACACGGACAAAACATTTCAAAAAAATGTCCTTGCAAGTCTTCTTTTTTAACTTTATTGGAAGTGGAAGTATTTGAAATGTATTTAAACTGTATTTATAATAATAGGCTTGATTCGGGTTGGTTCTAGCGCGATTACTTTTTATGTACAAAGCAGTTTTTCACCCGATCCGGAATTGGTTAAACCGATCCACAACTAGGAAAAGTGATGTGGGTACTTTTGACGTCGTATTTTCAAAATAAGAAGAGCATGTCGATCAAAAAACTGTAGTTTCTCCATTGATCACTCAAAGTAAACTACTAAACCTATTTCATTTGAATTTTGAGGATTAGACTAGCTGAAAACAGCCTGAATATTTTTTTGCGATACAGGACTAGGAAAACGTCTGTAGGACTAGGATGTACACCATTTGCAGATATCGAAAAAAATTACTACCGAATCGCAATCGCGAAAAAACACAAATAACATAAGAATAACTGCTCAACGCCGGTTGGAAACAAACGCTGTTTTTCGGGCTTTTCTCGCCATCCATGATTGTAAAACTTCAGATAGGTCAGTTAAAAGATATTTACTATAAAATACAATCCCCCAAATCCACCAATTCATGACAATTCAAGCAGTTACCAATGGTATCCTAACTTTAACAAGCGCGCGTTCCCAAATTAAAATTAAAGGCGGGTGTGCAGAAATAGGACTGCGTAGTTTTAGGGGGTCTTACGTCAGTTTGCGGTTATTAAATTATCCGTGTAACCGTTCGTTTTACGGTTACGGTTAACCGTAACCGTAGCAATATAAAAAAAAATAAAAAAAAAATAAATAAAAAAAAATGCACGGGCCTGTAATGCATATCTAATTAGCGCTGCTAATTTGAGCAGTTCTGCGATTGGTAATTGTCTGCATCAATTTGTGTAATGTAGGCTGACTATACATGTATGTTAGATAAGCTATCAGTCCATACACAATTTAATCAGTTGTACTGTTTGTGACCTGCTCCAACGAAACCATCCCTTTTCCCAACTAAAAAGCTCCAACGAAACCCGGACAAAGTTGACAATTGGTAGGTTTTTTGTATTAAAAAATAAATAAATAAATAAATAAAAAATAGGTTAACCGAACCGGAAAAATGTAACCGTGTAACCGTTTGAACGGTCGGTTAACCGTGTAACCGTGTAACCGTTGCAGCCCTAGTCTGACGATATATCAACAATATGTACAATGCTGAAAAAAGCTAGTTTGGTATTGTATCTGTGCATGTTGAGTTGTGCACAACGATCTTTTTAGAACAAAACAAGGCAGATAAATGTAGGCTATGGGGGATGTGGTAACGTTTAAGCCATATTCTCAAGGCATCATGGGAGTGGATGACAAACAAACCTTATATTTGTGCACAAACTTATGTAGCCGAGTAATAGTTACAATTTTTATTTGATTCCTCATTTTATATACAAAATTTACTGATAATTTGTGTACACATTGTAGCAATTTTTTAATATATTCATATTACAGCTGAGACAACAACTTTGGTGGATAGTACTACTGCTGATTTGGAAACCACATCAGCTCAGTCAACTACTGCTGAAGATACTACTACATTTGTATCTACAACAATAATTACTGATGCCACTACAGCTGAAACAACAACTTTGGTGGATAGTACTGCTGCAGCTTTAGAAACCACATCATCACAGTCAACTACTTTTGTGGGCACTACTGGATTTGTATCCACAACAATAATTGGTGATACCACTACACATGAGGGAACAACTTTGGTTGACAGTACTACTGCTGATTTGGAAACCACATCAGCTCAGTCAACTACTGCTGAAGACACTACTACATTTGTATCCACAACAATGATTTCTGATACCGCTGCAGCTGAAACAACAACTTTGGTGGATAGTACTACTGAAGCTTTAGAAACCACACCAGCACAGTCAACTACTGTTGTAGCCACTACTACATTTGTATCCACAACCGTGGGTGCAGATACCACTACAGCTACAGATGAGGGAACAACTTTTATGGATAGTACTACTACTGAAGCTTTAGAAACCACACCAGCACAGTCAACTACTGATGTAGCCACTACTACATTTGTATCCACAACAATGGCTGCAGATGCCACTACAGATGAAACAACAACTTTGATGGATAGTTCTACTGCAGATTTGGAAACCACACCAGCTCAGTCAACTACTGCCAAAGACACTACTACATTTGTATCCACAACCGTGGGTGCAGATACCACTACAGATGAGGGAACAACTTTGATGGATAGTACTACTGCTGATTTGGAAACCACATCAGCTCAGTCAACTACTGCTGCAGGCACTACTACATTTGTATCAACAACAATAATTGCTGATACCACTACAGCTGAAACAACAACTTTGGTGGACAGTACTACTGAAGCTTTAGAAACCACACCAGCACAGTCAACTACTGTTGTAGGCACTACTACATTTGTATCAACAACAATGTCTGCAGATGCCACTACAGATGAGGGAACAACTTTGATGGATAGTACTACTGCTGATTTGGAAACCACATCAGCTCAGTCAACTACTGCTGAAGACACTACTACATTTGTATCCACAACAATAATTTCTGATACCGCTACAGCTGAAACAACAACTTTAGTGGGTAGTACTACTGAAGCTTTAGAAGCCACACCAGCACAGTCAACTACTGATGTAGCCACTACTACATTTGTATCCACAACAATGGCTGCAGATGCCACTACAGATGAAACAACAACTTTGATGGATAGTTCTACTGCAGATTTGGAAACCACACCAGCTCAGTCAACTACTGCTAAAGACACTACTACATTTGTATCCACAACCGTGGCTGCAGATGCCACTACAGATGAGGGAACAACTTTGATGGATAGTACTACTGCTGATTTGGAAACCACATCAGCTCAGTCAACTACTGCTGGAGACACTACTACATTTGTATCCACAACAATAAATTCTGATACCGCTACAGCTGAAACAACAACTTTGGTGGACAGTACTACTGAAACTTTAGAAACCACACCAGCACAGTCAACTACTGTTGTAGCCACTACTACATTTGTATCCACAACAATGGCTGCAGATGCCACTACAGATAAAACAACAACTTTGGTGGACAGTACTACTGAAGCTTTAGAAACCACACCAGCACAGTCAACTACTGATGTAGCCACTACTACATTTGTATCCACAACAATAACTGCAGATGCCACTACAGATGAAACAACAACTTTGATGGATAGTTCTACTGCAGATTTGGAAACCACACCAGCTCAGTCAACTACTGCTAAAGACACTACTACATTTGTATCCACAACAATAATTGCTGATACCACTACAGCTGAAACAACAACTTTGGTGGACAGTACTACTGAAGCTTTAGAAGCCACACCAGCACAGTCAACTACTGTTGTAGCCACTACTACATTTGTATCCACAACAATGGCTGCAGATGCCACTACAGGTGAAACAACAACTTTGGTGGACAGTACTACTGAAGCTTTAGAAGCCACACCAGCACAGTCAACTGTATCCACAACAATGGCTGCAGATGCCACTACAGATGAAACAACAACTTTGATGGATAGTTCTACTGCAGATTTGGAAACCACACCAGCTCAGTCAACTACTGCTAAAGACACTACTACATTTGTATCCACAACCGTGGGTGCAGATACCACTACAGATGAGGGAACAACTTTGATGGATAGTACTACTGCTGATTTGGAAACCACATCAGCTCAGTCAACTATTGCTGGAGACACTACTACATTTGTATCCACAACAATAATTTCTGATACCGCTACAGCTGAAACAACAACTTTAATGGATAGTACTACTGAAGCTTTAGAAACTACATCAGCACAGTCAACTACTGTTGTAGGCACTACTACATTTATATCCACAACAATAATTGCTGATACCACTACAGCTGAAACAACAACTTTGGTGGACAGTACTACTGAAGCTTTAGAAACCACACCAGCACAGTCAACTACTGATGTAGCCACTACTACATTTGTATCCACAACAATGGCTGCAGATGCCACTACAGATGAAACAACAACTTTGATGGATAGTTCTACTGCAGATTTGGAAACCACACCAACTCAGTCAACTACTGCTAAAGACACTACTACATTTGTATCCACAACCGTGGCTGCAGATGCCACTACAGATGAGGGAACAACTTTGATGGATAGTACTACTGCTGATTTGGAAACCACATCAGCTCAGTCAACTACTGCTGGAGACACTACTACATTTGTATCCACAACAATAATTTCTGATACCGCTACAGCTGAAACAACAACTTTGGTGGACAGTACTACTGAAACTTTAGAAACCACACCAGCACAGTCAACTACTGTTGTAGCCACTACTACATTTGTATCCACAACAATGGCTGCAGATGCCACTACAGATGAAACAACAACTTTGATGGATAGTTCTACTGCAGATTTGGAAACCACACCAGCTCAGTCAACTACTGCTAAAGACACTACTACATTTGTATCCACAACCGTGGGTGCAGATACCACTACAGATGAGGGAACAACTTTGATGGATAGTACTACTGCTGATTTGGAAACCACATCAGCTCAGTCAACTATTGCTGGAGACACTACTACATTTGTATCCACAACAATAATTTCTGATACCGCTACAGCTGAAACAACAACTTTAATGGATAGTACTACTGAAGCTTTAGAAACTACATCAGCACAGTCAACTACTGTTGTAGGCACTACTACATTTGTATCCACAACAATAATTGCTGATACCACTACAGCTGAAACAACAACTTTGGTGGACAGTACTACTGAAGCTTTAGAAACCACACCAGCACAGTCAACTACCGATGTAGCCACTACTACATTTGTATCCACAACCGTGGCTGCAGATACCACTACAGATGAGGGAACAACTTTGATGGACAGTACTACTGCTGATTTGAAAACCACATCAGCACAGTCAACTACTGTTATAGGCACTACCGGATTTGTATCGACAATGGCTGCAGATGCCAGTACAGCTGAGACAACAACTTTGGTGGATAGTACTACTGCAGCTTTAGAAACCACATCAGCACTGTCAACTACTGTTATAGGCACTACTGGATTTGTATCCACAACAATAATTGGTGATACCACTACAGATGAGGGAACAACTTTGATGGACAGTACAACTGCTGATTTGGAAACCACATCAGCTCAGTCAACTACTGCTGAAGACACTACTACATTTGTATTCACAACAATAATTGCTGATTCAACTACAGCTGAAACAACAACTTTGGTGGATAGTACTACTGAAGCTTTAGAAACCACACCAGCACAGTCAACTACTGTTGTAGGCACTACTACATTTGTATCAACAACAATGTCTGCAGATGCCACTACAGATGAGGGAACAACTTTGATGGATAGTACTACTGCTGATTTGGAAACCACATCAGCTCAGTCAACTACTGCTAAAGACACTACTACATTTGTATCCACAACCGTGGCTACAGATGACACTACAGATGACGGAACAACTTTGATGGATAGTACTACTGCTGATTTGGAAACCACATCAGCTCAGTCAACTACTGCTGGAGACACTACTACATTTGTATCCACAACAATAATTTCTGATACCGCTACATCTGAAACAACAACTTTGGTGGACAGTACTACTGAAACTTTAGAAACCACACCAGCACAGTCAATTACTGATGTAGCCACTACTACATTTGTATCCACAACCGTGGCTGCAGATGCCACTACAGATGAAACAACAACTTTGGTGGACAGTACTACTGAAGCTTTAGAAACCACACCAGCACAGTCAACTACTGATGTGGCCACTACTACATTTGTATCCACAACAATGGCTGCAGATGCCACTACAGATGAGGGAACAACTTTGATGGATAGTACTACTGCTGATTTGGAAACCACATCAGCTCAGTCAACTATTGCTGGAGACACTACTACATTTGTATCCACAACAATAATTTCTGATACCGCTACAGCTGAAACAACAACTTTAATGGATAGTACTACTGAAGCTTTAGAAACTACATCAGCACAGTCAACTACTGTTGTAGGCACTACTACATTTGTATCCACAACAATAATTGCTGATACCACTACAGCTGAAACAACAACTTTGGTGGACAGTACTACTGAAGCTTTAGAAACCACACCAGCACAGTCAACTACCGATGTAGCCACTACTACATTTGTATCCACAACCGTGGCTGCAGATACCACTACAGATGAGGGAACAACTTTGATGGACAGTACTACTGCTGATTTGAAAACCACATCAGCACAGTCAACTACTGTTATAGGCACTACCGGATTTGTATCGACAATGGCTGCAGATGTCAGTACAGCTGAGACAACAACTTTGGTGGATAGTACTACTGCAGCTTTAGAAACCACATCAGCACTGTCAACTACTGTTATAGGCACTACTGGATTTGTATCCACAACAATAATTGGTGATACCACTACAGATGAGGGAACAACTTTGATGGACAGTACAACTGCTGATTTGGAAACCACATCAGCTCAGTCAACTACTGCTGAAGACACTACTACATTTGTATTCACAACAATAATTGCTGATTCAACTACAGCTGAAACAACAACTTTGGTGGATAGTACTACTGAAGCTTTAGAAACCACACCAGCACACTCAACTACTGTTGTAGGCACTACTACATTTGTATCAACAACAATGTCTGCAGATGCCACTACAGATGAGGGAACAACTTTGATGGATAGTACTACTGCTGATTTGGAAACCACATCAGCTCAGTCAACTACTGCTAAAGACACTACTACATTTGTATCCACAACCGTGGCTACAGATGACACTACAGATGACGGAACAACTTTGATGGATAGTACTACTGCTGATTTGGAAACCACATCAGCTCAGTCAACTACTGCTGGAGACACTACTACATTTGTATCCACAACAATAATTTCTGATATCGCTACATCTGAAACAACAACTTTGGTGGACAGTACTACTGAAACTTTAGAAACCACACCAGCACAGTCAATTACTGATGTAGCCACTACTACATTTGTATCCACAACCGTGGCTGCAGATGCCACTACAGATGAAACAACAACTTTGGTGGACAGTACTACTGAAGCTTTAGAAACCACACCAGCACAGTCAACTACTGATGTAGCCACTACTACATTTGTATCCACAACAATGGCTGCAGATGCCACTACAGATGAAACAACAACTTTGATGGATAGTTCTACTGCAGATTTGGAAACCACACCAACTCAGTCAACTACTGCTAAAGACACTACTACATTTGTATCCACAACCGTGGCTGCAGATGCCACTACAGATGAGGGAACAACTTTGATGGATAGTACTACTGCTGATTTGGAAACCACATCAGCTCAGTCAACTACTGCTGGAGACACTACTACATTTGTATCCACAACAATAATTTCTGATACCGCTACAGCTGAAACAACAACTTTGGTGGACAGTACTACTGAAACTTTAGAAACCACACCAGCACAGTCAACTACTGTTGTAGCCACTACTACATTTGTATCCACAACAATGGCTGCAGATGCCACTACAGATGAAACAACAACTTTGATGGATAGTTCTACTGCAGATTTGGAAACCACACCAGCTCAGTCAACTACTGCTAAAGACACTACTACATTTGTATCCACAACCGTGGGTGCAGATACCACTACAGATGAGGGAACAACTTTGATGGATAGTACTACTGCTGATTTGGAAACCACATCAGCTCAGTCAACTATTGCTGGAGACACTACTACATTTGTATCCACAACAATAATTTCTGATACCGCTACAGCTGAAACAACAACTTTAATGGATAGTACTACTGAAGCTTTAGAAACTACATCAGCACAGTCAACTACTGTTGTAGGCACTACTACATTTGTATCCACAACAATAATTGCTGATACCACTACAGCTGAAACAACAACTTTGGTGGACAGTACTACTGAAGCTTTAGAAACCACACCAGCACAGTCAACTACCGATGTAGCCACTACTACATTTGTATCCACAACCGTGGCTGCAGATACCACTACAGATGAGGGAACAACTTTGATGGACAGTACTACTGCTGATTTGAAAACCACATCAGCACAGTCAACTACTGTTATAGGCACTACCGGATTTGTATCGACAATGGCTGCAGATGCCAGTACAGCTGAGACAACAACTTTGGTGGATAGTACTACTGCAGCTTTAGAAACCACATCAGCACTGTCAACTACTGTTATAGGCACTACTGGATTTGTATCCACAACAATAATTGGTGATACCACTACAGATGAGGGAACAACTTTGATGGACAGTACAACTGCTGATTTGGAAACCACATCAGCTCAGTCAACTACTGCTGAAGACACTACTACATTTGTATTCACAACAATAATTGCTGATTCAACTACAGCTGAAACAACAACTTTGGTGGATAGTACTACTGAAGCTTTAGAAACCACACCAGCACAGTCAACTACTGTTGTAGGCACTACTACATTTGTATCAACAACAATGTCTGCAGATGCCACTACAGATGAGGGAACAACTTTGATGGATAGTACTACTGCTGATTTGGAAACCACATCAGCTCAGTCAACTACTGCTAAAGACACTACTACATTTGTATCCACAACCGTGGCTACAGATGACACTACAGATGACGGAACAACTTTGATGGATAGTACTACTGCTGATTTGGAAACCACATCAGCTCAGTCAACTACTGCTGGAGACACTACTACATTTGTATCCACAACAATAATTTCTGATACCGCTACATCTGAAACAACAACTTTGGTGGACAGTACTACTGAAACTTTAGAAACCACACCAGCACAGTCAATTACTGATGTAGCCACTACTACATTTGTATCCACAACCGTGGCTGCAGATGCCACTACAGATGAAACAACAACTTTGGTGGACAGTACTACTGAAGCTTTAGAAACCACACCAGCACAGTCAACTACTGATGTGGCCACTACTACATTTGTATCCACAACAATGGCTGCAGATGCCACTACAGATGAGGGAACAACTTTGATGGATAGTACTACTGCTGATTTGGAAACCACATCAGCTCAGTCAACTATTGCTGGAGACACTACTACATTTGTATCCACAACAATAATTTCTGATACCGCTACAGCTGAAACAACAACTTTAATGGATAGTACTACTGAAGCTTTAGAAACTACATCAGCACAGTCAACTACTGTTGTAGGCACTACTACATTTGTATCCACAACAATAATTGCTGATACCACTACAGCTGAAACAACAACTTTGGTGGACAGTACTACTGAAGCTTTAGAAACCACACCAGCACAGTCAACTACCGATGTAGCCACTACTACATTTGTATCCACAACCGTGGCTGCAGATACCACTACAGATGAGGGAACAACTTTGATGGACAGTACTACTGCTGATTTGAAAACCACATCAGCACAGTCAACTACTGTTATAGGCACTACCGGATTTGTATCGACAATGGCTGCAGATGTCAGTACAGCTGAGACAACAACTTTGGTGGATAGTACTACTGCAGCTTTAGAAACCACATCAGCACTGTCAACTACTGTTATAGGCACTACTGGATTTGTATCCACAACAATAATTGGTGATACCACTACAGATGAGGGAACAACTTTGATGGACAGTACAACTGCTGATTTGGAAACCACATCAGCTCAGTCAACTACTGCTGAAGACACTACTACATTTGTATTCACAACAATAATTGCTGATTCAACTACAGCTGAAACAACAACTTTGGTGGATAGTACTACTGAAGCTTTAGAAACCACACCAGCACACTCAACTACTGTTGTAGGCACTACTACATTTGTATCAACAACAATGTCTGCAGATGCCACTACAGATGAGGGAACAACTTTGATGGATAGTACTACTGCTGATTTGGAAACCACATCAGCTCAGTCAACTACTGCTAAAGACACTACTACATTTGTATCCACAACCGTGGCTACAGATGACACTACAGATGACGGAACAACTTTGATGGATAGTACTACTGCTGATTTGGAAACCACATCAGCTCAGTCAACTACTGCTGGAGACACTACTACATTTGTATCCACAACAATAATTTCTGATACCGCTACATCTGAAACAACAACTTTGGTGGACAGTACTACTGAAACTTTAGAAACCACACCAGCACAGTCAATTACTGATGTAGCCACTACTACATTTGTATCCACAACCGTGGCTGCAGATGCCACTACAGATGAAACAACAACTTTGGTGGACAGTACTACTGAAGCTTTAGAAACCACACCAGCACAGTCAACTACTGATGTGGCCACTACTACATTTGTATCCACAACAATGGCTGCAGATGCCACTACAGATGAAACAACAACTTTGATGGATAGTTCTACTGCAGATTTGGAAACCACACCAGCTCAGTCAACTACTGCTAAAGACACTACTACATTTATATCCACAACCGTGGCTGCAGATACCACTACAGATGAGGGAACAACTTTGATGGATAGTACTACTATTGAAGCTTTAGAAGCCACACCAGCACAGTCAACTACTGTTGTAGCCACTACTACATTTGTATCCACAACAATGGCTGCAGATGCCACTACAGATGAAACAACAACTTTGGTGGATAGTACTACTGCAGCTTTAGAAACCACATCAGCACAGTCAACTACTGTTGTAGGCACTACTACATTTGTATCCACAACAATAATTTCTGATACCACTACAGCTGAAACAACAACTTTGGTGGACAGTACTACTGAAGCTTTAGAAACCACACCAGCACAGTCAACTAGCGATGTAGCCACTACTACATTTGTATCCACAACTGTGGCTGCAGATACCACTACAGATGAGGGAACAACTTTGATGGATAGTACTACTGCTGATTTGGAAACCACATCAGCACAGTCAACTACTGTTATAGGCACTACTGGATTTGTATCGACAATGGCTGCAGATGCCAGTACAGCTGAGACAACAACTTTGGTGGATAGTACTACTGCAGCTTTAGAAACCACATCAGCACAGTCAACTACTGTTATAGGCACTACTGGATTTGTATCCACAACAATAATTGGTGATACCACTACAGATGAGGGAACAACTTTGGTTGACAGTACAACTGCTGATTTGGAAACCACATCAGCCCAGTCAACTACTGCTGAAGACACTACTACATTTGTATTCACAACAATAATTGCTGATTCAACTACAGCTGAAACAACAACTTTGGTGGATAGTACTACTGAAGCTTTAGAAACCATACCAGCACAGTCAACTACTGTTGTAGGCACTACTACATTTGTATCAACAACAATGTCTGCAGATGCCACTACAGGTGAGGGAACAACTTTGATGGATAGTACTACTGCTGATTTGGAAACCACATCAGCTCAGTCAACTACTGCTGAAGACACTACTACATTTGTATCCACAACAATAATTTCTGATACCGCTACAGCTGAAACAACAAATTTAGTTGGTAGTACTACTGAAGCTTTAGAAGCCACAATAGCACAGTCAACTACTGTTGTAGCCACTACTACATTTGTATCCACAACAATGGCTGCAGATGCCACTACAGATGAAACAACAACTTTGATGGATAGTTCTACTGCAGATTTGGAAACTACACCAGCTCAGTCAACTACTGCTAAAGACACTACTACATTTGTATCCACAACCGTGGCTACAGATAACACTACAGATGAGGGAACAACTTTGATGGATAGTACTACTGCTGATTTGGAAACCACATCAGCTCAGTCAACTACTGCTGGAGACACTACTACATTTGTATCCACAACAATAATTTCTGATACCGCTACATCTGAAACAACAACTTTGGTGGACAGTACTACTGAAGCTTTAGAAACCACACCAGCACAGTCAACTACTGATGTAGCCACTACTACATTTGTATCCACAACAATGGCTGCAGATGCCACTACAGATGAAACAACAACTTTGATGGATAGTTCTACTGCAGATTTGGAAACCACACCAGCTCAGTCAACTACTGCTAAAGACACTACTACATTTGTATCCACAACCGTGGCTGCAGATACCACTACAGATGAGGGAACAACTTTGATGGATAGTACTACTGCTGATTTGGAAACCACATCAGCTCTGTCAACTACTGCTGGAGACACTACTACATTTGTATCCACAACAATAATTTCTGATACCGCTACAGCTGAAACAACAACTTTGGTGGACAGTACTACTGAAACTTTAGAAACCACACCAGCACATTCAACTAGTGTTGTAGCCACTACTACATTTGTATCCACAACAATGGTTGCAGATGCCACTACAGATGAAACAACAACTTTGGTGGATAGTACTACTGCAGCTTTAGAAACCACATCAGCACAGTCAACTACTGTTGTAGGCACTACTACATTTGTATCCACAACAATAATTTCTGATACCACTACAGCTGAAACAACAACTTTGGTGGACAGTACTACTGAAGCTTTAGAAACCACACCAGCACAGTCAACTAGCGATGTAGCCACTACTACATTTGTATCCACAACTGTGGCTGCAGATACCACTACAGATGAGGGAACAACTTTGATGGATAGTACTACTGCTGATTTGGAAACCACATCAGCACAGTCAACTACTGTTATAGGCACTACTGGATTTGTATCGACAATGGCTGCAGATGCCAGTACAGCTGAGACAACAACTTTGGTGGATAGTACTACTGCAGCTTTAGAAACCACATCAGCACAGTCAACTACTGTTATAGGCACTACTGGATTTGTATCCACAACAATAATTGGTGATACCACTACAGATGAGGGAACAACTTTGGTTGACAGTACAACTGCTGATTTGGAAACCACATCAGCCCAGTCAACTACTGCTGAAGACACTACTACATTTGTATTCACAACAATAATTGCTGATTCAACTACAGCTGAAACAACAACTTTGGTGGATAGTACTACTGAAGCTTTAGAAACCATACCAGCACAGTCAACTACTGTTGTAGGCACTACTACATTTGTATCAACAACAATGTCTGCAGATGCCACTACAGGTGAGGGAACAACTTTGATGGATAGTACTACTGCTGATTTGGAAACCACATCAGCTCAGTCAACTACTGCTGAAGACACTACTACATTTGTATCCACAACAATAATTTCTGATACCGCTACAGCTGAAACAACAAATTTAGTTGGTAGTACTACTGAAGCTTTAGAAGCCACAATAGCACAGTCAACTACTGTTGTAGCCACTACTACATTTGTATCCACAACAATGGCTGCAGATGCCACTACAGATGAAACAACAACTTTGATGGATAGTTCTACTGCAGATTTGGAAACTACACCAGCTCAGTCAACTACTGCTAAAGACACTACTACATTTGTATCCACAACCGTGGCTACAGATAACACTACAGATGAGGGAACAACTTTGATGGATAGTACTACTGCTGATTTGGAAACCACATCAGCTCAGTCAACTACTGCTGGAGACACTACTACATTTGTATCCACAACAATAATTTCTGATACCGCTACATCTGAAACAACAACTTTGGTGGACAGTACTACTGAAGCTTTAGAAACCACACCAGCACAGTCAACTACTGATGTAGCCACTACTACATTTGTATCCACAACAATGGCTGCAGATGCCACTACAGATGAAACAACAACTTTGATGGATAGTTCTACTGCAGATTTGGAAACCACACCAGCTCAGTCAACTACTGCTAAAGACACTACTACATTTGTATCCACAACCGTGGCTGCAGATACCACTACAGATGAGGGAACAACTTTGATGGATAGTACTACTGCTGATTTGGAAACCACATCAGCTCTGTCAACTACTGCTGGAGACACTACTACATTTGTATCCACAACAATAATTTCTGATACCGCTACAGCTGAAACAACAACTTTGGTGGACAGTACTACTGAAACTTTAGAAACCACACCAGCACATTCAACTAGTGTTGTAGCCACTACTACATTTGTATCCACAACAATGGTTGCAGATGCCACTACAGATGAAACAACAACTTTGGTGGATAGTACTACTGCAGCTTTAGAATCCACATCAGCACAGTCAACTACTGTTGTAGGCACTACTACATTTGTATCCACAACAATAATTTCTGATACCACTACAGCTGAAACAACAACTTTGGTGGACAGTACTACTGAAGCTTTAGAAACCACACCAGCACAGTCAACTACTGATGTAGCCACTACTACATTTGTATCCACAACCGTAGCTGCAGATACCACTACAGATGAGGGAACAACTTTGATGGATAGTACTACTGCAGCTTTAGAAACCACACCAGCACAGTCAACTACTGATGTAGCCACTACTACATTTGTATCCACAACTGTGGCTGCAGATACCACTACAGATGAGGGAACAACTTTGATGGATAGTACTACTGCTGATTTGGAAACCACATCAGCACAGTCAACTACTGTTATAGGCACTACTGGATTTGTATCGACAATGGCTGCAGATGCCAGTACAGCTGAGACAACAACTTTGGTGGATAGTACTACTGCAGCTTTAGAAACCACATCAGCACAGTCAACTACTGTTATAGGCACTACTGGATTTGTATCCACAACAATAATTGGTGATACCACTACAGATGAGGGAACAACTTTGATGGATAGTACTACTGCTGATTTGGAAACCACATCAGCTCAGTCAACTACTGCTGAAGACACTACTACATTTGTATCCACAACAATAATTTCTGATACCGCTACAGCTGAAACAACAACTTTAGTGGGTAGTACTACTGAAGCTTTAGAAGCCACAATAGCACAGTCAACTACTGTTGTAGCCACTACTACATTTGTATCCACAACAATGGCTGCAGATGCCACTACAGATGAAACAACAACTTTGGTGGACAGTACTACTGAAGCTTTAGAAACCACACCAGCACAGTCAACTACTGATGTAGCCACTACTACATTTGTATCCACAACAATGGCTGCAGATGCCACTACAGATGAAACAACAACTTTGATGGATAGTTCTACTGCAGATTTGGAAACCACACCAGCACAGTCAACTACTGTTGTAGGCACTACTACATTTGTATCAACAGCAATGTCTGCAGATGCCACTACAGCTGAAACAACAACTTTGGTGGACAGTACTACTGAAGCTTTAGAAACCACACCAGCACAGTCAACTACTGATGTAGCCACTACTACATTTGTATCCACAACAATGGCTGCAGATGCCACTACAGATGAAACAACAACTTTGATGGATAGTTCTACTGCAGATTTAGAAACCACACCAGCTCAGTCAACTACTGCTAAAGACACTACTACATTTATATCCACAACCGTGGCTGCAGATACCACTACAGATGAGGGAACAACTTTGATGGATAGTACTACTATTGAAGCTTTAGAAGCCACACCAGCACAGTCAACTACTGTTGTAGCCACTACTACATTTGTATCCACAACAATGGCTGCAGATGCCACTACAGATAAAACAACAACTTTGGTGGACAGTACTACTGAAGCTTTAGAAACCACACCAGCACAGCCAACTACTGATGTAGCCACTACTACATTTGTATCCACAACAATGGCTGCAGATGCCACTACAGATGAAACAACAACTTTGATGGATAGTTCTACTGCAGATTTGGAAACCACACCAGCTCAGTCAACTACTGCTAAAGACACATTTGTATCCACAACCGTGGCTGCAGATGCCACTACAGATGAGGGAACAACTTTCATGGATAGTTCTACTGCAGATTTGGAAACCACACCAGCACAGTCAACTACTGTTGTAGGCACTACTACATTTGTATCAACAACAATGTCTGCAGATGCCACTACAGCTGAAACAACAACTTTGGTGGACAGTACTACTGAAGCTTTAGAAACCACACCAGCACAGTCAACTACTGATGTAGCCACTACTACATTTGTATCCACAACAATGGCTGCAGATGCCACTACAGATGAAACAACAACTTTGATGGATAGTTCTACTGCAGATTTGGAAACCACACCAGCTCAGTCAACTACTGCTAAAGACACTACTACATTTATATCCACAACCGTGGCTGCAGATACCACTACAGATGAGGGAACAACTTTGATGGATAGTACTACTATTGAAGCTTTAGAAGCCACACCAGCACAGTCAACTACTGTTGTAGCCACTACTACATTTGTATCCACAACAATGGCTGCAGATGCCACTACATATGAAACAACAAATTTGGTGGACAGTACTACTGAAGCTTTAGAAATCACACCAGCACAGTCAACTACTGATGTAGCCACTACTACATTTGTATCCACAACAATGGCTGCAGATGCCACTACAGATGAAACAACAACTTTGATGGATAGTTCTACTGCAGATTTGGAAACCACACCAGCTCAGTCAACTACTGCTAAAGACACTACTACATTTGTATCAACAACAATGTCTGCAGATGCCACTACAGATGAGGGAACAACTTTGATGGATAGTACTACTGCTGATTTGGAAACCACATCAGCTCAGTCAACTACTGCTGAAGACACTACTACATTTGTATCCACAACAATAATTTCTGATACCGCTACAGCTGAAACAACAACTTTAGTGGGTAGTACTACTGAAGCTTTAGAAGCCACAATAGCACAGTCAACTACTGTTGTAGCCACTACTACATTTGTATCCACAACAATGGCTGCAGATGCCACTACAGATGAAACAACAACTTTGGTGGACAGTACTACTGAAGCTTTAGAAACCACACCAGCACAGTCAACTACTGATGTAGCCACTACTACATTTGTATCCACAACAATGGCTGCAGATGCCACTACAGATGAAACAACAACTTTGATGGATAGTTCTACTGCAGATTTAGAAACCACACCAGCTCAGTCAACTACTGCTAAAGACACTACTACATTTATATCCACAACCGTGGCTGCAGATACCACTACAGATGAGGGAACAACTTTGATGGATAGTACTACTATTGAAGCTTTAGAAGCCACACCAGCACAGTCAACTACTGTTGTAGCCACTACTACATTTGTATCCACAACAATGGCTGCAGATGCCACTACAGATAAAACAACAACTTTGATGGATAGTTCTACTGATTTGGAAACCACACCAGCACAGTCAACTACTGTTGTAGGCACTACTACATTTGTATCAACAACAATAATTGCTGATACCACTACAGCTGAAACAACAACTTTGGTGGACAGTACTACTGAAGCTTTAGAAGCCACACCAGCACAGTCAACTACTGTTGTAGCCACTACTACATTTGTATCCACAACAATGGCTGCAGATGCCACTACAGATGAAACAACAACTTTGGTGGACAGTACCACTGAAGCTTTAGAAACCACACCAGCACAGTCAACTACTGATGTAGCCACTACTACATTTGTATCCACAACAATAATTGCTGATACCACTACAGTTGAAACAACAACTTTGATGGATAGTTCTACTGCAGATTTGGAAACCACACCAGCTCAGTCAACTACTGCTAAAGACACTACTACATTTGTATCCACAACCGTGGCTGCAGATGCCACTACAGATGAAACAACAACTTTGGTGGACAGTACTACTGAAGCTTTAGAAACCACACCAGCACAGTCAACTACTGCTAAAGACACTACTACATTTGTATCCACAACAATAATTGCTGATACCACTACAGCTGAAACAACAACTTTGATGGATAGTTCTACTGCAGATTTGGAAACCACACCAGCTCAGTCAACTACTGCTAAAGACACTACTACATTTGTATCCACAACCGTGGCTGCAGATGCCACTACAGATGAAACAACTTTGGTGGACAGTACTACTGAAGCTTTAGAAACCACACCAGCACAGTCAACTACTGATGTAGCCACTACTACATTTGTATCCACAACAATGGCTGCAGATGCCACTACAGATGAAACAACAACTTTGATGGATAGTTCTACTGCAGATTTGGAAACTACACCAGCTCAGTCAACTACTGCTAAAGACACTACTACATTTGTATCCACAACCGTGGCTGCAGATACCACTACAGATGAGGGAACAACTTTGATGGATAGTACTACTGCTGATTTGGAAACCACATCAGCACAGTCAACTACTGTTATAGGCACTACTGGATTTGTATCGACAATGGCTGCAGATGCCAGTACAGCTGAGACAACAACTTTGGTGGATAGTACTACTGCAGCTTTAGAAACCACATCAGCACAGTCAACTACTGTTATAGGCACTACTGGATTTGTATCCACAACAATAATTGGTGATACCACTACAGATGAGGGAACAACTTTGGTTGACAGTACAACTGCTGATTTGGAAACCACATTAGCTCAGTCAACTACTGCTGAAGACACTACTACATTTGTATTCACAACAATAATTGCTGATTCAACTACAGCTAAAACAACAACTTTGGTGGATAGTACTACTGAAGCTTTAGAAACCACACCAGCACACTCTA
Source organism: Crossaster papposus (assembly GCA_037893245.1). Classification (NCBI taxonomy): domain Eukaryota; kingdom Metazoa; phylum Echinodermata; class Asteroidea; order Velatida; family Solasteridae; genus Crossaster; species Crossaster papposus. Next base: position 646,264 of record JBAIAA010000277.1, on the reverse strand, counting down.
CTACTGTTGAAGCCACAGCTACATTTGTATCCACAATGATAGCTGTAGATACCACTACAGATGAGGGAACAAATTTTGTGGATATGACTACTGCAGATTTGAAAACCCGATCAGCGCTGTCAACTACTGTGAAGGGAACTACTACATTTGTAGCAACAACAATGGCTGCAGATACCACTACAGATGAGGGAACAACTTTGGTTGATAGTACTACTAATGATTTGGAAACCACATCAGCTCGGTCAACTACTGTCGAAGCCACAGCTACATTTTTATCAACAGCAATAGATGCAGATGCCAGTACAGCTGAGACAACAACTTATTTGGTGGAAAAAACTACCGTAGTTTTGGAACCCACATCAGTGCAGACAAATACTGCTGATTCTATTGCTGCAGTTGCCACAATGACTGCAGATACTACTAGAGATGAGGCAACAACCAGTCCTGTTGTGGATACTACTTTTGTAGATGTGGTAACCACATCAGCTCAGACAACTAGTGATGAATCCTCTTCTACTGTTGTTGTCACAACACTGGGTGCAGATACTACTCGTTCAGTTGATATGACTACTGCTGGTTTGGAAACAACAGCAGCACCGCAGACAACTACTGTTGTAGGCACTATAACTCCTGTTGAAGGCACTTCTGCAGTTGAAGGCACAACAATGGCTGCTGAAACTACTACATCTGAGGTACCGGTAACAATTACCAGTAGTCCTGTGGTGGGTACCACCTTCGTGGATATGGTAACTACAGCACCACAGACAACTACTTCTGAAGCAACTTCTACAGGCAATGACACCACTGCATATGAAGGAACAACACGTTCTGCAATAGGAACCACTACTGCAGATGTTGCCACCACTACAGACCATATGACCACTGTTGAAGAAAGTACCTCGGGTGCAGCATCAACCATGGCTGGCGAGACCACTGCAACTGAGATTGCAACTAGTGCTGTAGCGGAAACGACTGGTGTGGATGTGGTAACAACAGCAGCAGCGGTGCAGATAACCACTGTAGACGCTGCATCAATTGCAGCAGTTACTACTACAGTTGAGGTTATAACTAGTCGTCTAGTGGATACCACTGTCTTGGATTTTACAACTTTTGATGCCACTACTGATGTTGTATCCACAACAAGTGCAGTTATCACTCCTTCAGATGGTAAGACGACTGCAGGGTTGAAAACTACCTCCCCGGCTCAGAAAACTACTGTTGAAGCCACTACTACAGTTCCAGCCACTACCGGTGCGGAAACTACATTTGAACAAGGAACTACTATTTCCAGTGTTTACAGTACCTCAGGTTTGTAATGAACCATTTTTTGTTCGTTATTCGATTAAAAATATTTTAAAATAGTATTGAGGTCAAAGGTCATTTGAGGTCAAGTTGTAAAAGAGGCTGGAATTGTAAAGAACATTGTCTCATTTGAAAACTTGATGAAAATTTGATAACGTGATGGTCATATTAAAGGTCACTTACTGAGGTCAAATGTAATTTGAGGTCAAGTTGTAAAATAGGTTAATCACAAAAGTAGATCAGACTTGTGGTTTGAGTACCATTCTTGTCCTTGAGGCTTGGTTTTATTAAAACAAAGAAACGATGAAAACAAAACAATGCTGTTCTTAATCTTTTCAATGTTTTTCTTCTTGATATTTAGAAGCTGAAGCTGTTGTCGTTGGCGATCCTCACTACACCACCTTCGACGGCCGCCACTTCACCTTAGAGGGCGACTGTGAATTTCTGCTGGCCTCAGATTGCATTGCAGATAACTCTCAGTTTGAAGTAGTGGCTGTCAACCAGCAGAGAACCAGTAGTTTCCAGACGGCTATCACTAAGTCTCTGCGCGTCACCTTGGGCAACACGGTGGGTTTTTTAAATTGAACATCCGCAGCTTGGCCCCCTCCCCCCGCCCCTTAGTTAAAATTTTGACAGACGTGAAAAGTAAACTTATCACATTTGTTTAATACGTGAAAAGGGGTAATATTAGTCATATTGTTTGTTTTTACATTTGTTTTTGCTCCAACAAAATATTTTTTTAACGTCTTCAGGCCTCGCAATTTAAAAAAGTTTTGTTTTCGTCTGAACTTTATTTTTAAAGAAGGATGATAGGGGTGGTTTTTTTTGGGGGGCTGGACTTTATCGCAGAATTATATAGTGTCACGTCATTGTTATAATAGTAATTAGAGTCCACTATACTCTCAAAAAGACTGCAAAAGAAACAATTACGATTGGGAGAAAAGTGCCGATGCGAAAATGAATTATTTAACATTTTGTTTGTTTTTAATTTTAAAAACAATTAAATTAAACAAAATTAATAATTTGGCAGGAGAAACCAATAATTGTTTTTATTTGGCAAAATGACTAAACAAATAATGATGAGAAAATTAGTCAGATTGTCCTAAAAAACACACCTTTTTATCAATTATATTTCTAGAATATGTAGCCTGTTTCTGGCCAACTTGAACATACCTTTCTTTTATTTTTGTTCAAGAGTATACTTAAACTGATCTGTTGGTAAACTCCATCAACCTGAAAACAAGGATTGCTGTCAATCTGAAGCATTGAATTTGTAATCTGTGGGTAAAGCTGTGGGTTCGAGTGGGTTCGGGTCTGGGACTACGGTGCGTGTGCCCTCGGGCACTTTGTCACTCAGTGCTTCTCTCCACCCAGGGCAGAAATGGTTGTTATTAGCTGGTTTGCACCGGTGGTATTTGGAATGTTTCGTGGGCCCAATGAGCAGGGGTAATAATATTGTGACTTGAGTACCAGTTTTGGTAGATTCGTGGGCTTAAATATAAATATAATTTCCTGTTGTTATTATTATGATTATTAATTATCTGGATATCGTCCATTCTAATAGGTAATTCAACTCCAACAAGGAAGACAGCAACTTGTGAATAGCATCGCAGTCAACACTCCGGCATTCCTAGCAAATGACATTAGCATCAGGAGGACAGGTCTGTTGACGGTGTGTACTCAATTTCAGCTTTGTACCTATATTAAGATATTTTTGTTTTGTTTTTACAATTGGCAGTCTTATAATCATTATTAATTCTTTCTGGTAATGAAACCAAGGATTTCTCAAAAGCGCCCTAGGCACTGTAGCTCGTAAGCCTGAAGAAACCTACATGTACAGAGAGAAGAAGGTACAGTTTTTAGAGGTTGGGAGGAAAACCCCAGAAGAATATTCTAGAGAAAACCCACGGAATCAGGCAGGAACTGAAAACCCAATCCACATATTGGCCCAGGCCGGATTCGAACCCGTGCCACAGCGGTGGAAGGCGAGGAAAGAACCGCTACGCCAACCTGACCCCTCTAATTATACACACTTATAGTTATACACATCGGGTCTTTGGTCAGGAGTTGGTATTAACATAAAATTGTACCATATTAAAGTCCACAATGAACATGAAAAGTACATTGTTGGAGGTAAAACTTACAAAAATTAAATATTGATACTTTAATTATTGCAAATTTAGGAAAGAATTCCATATCTGAACATATTGTATCAGTTTCTGGTACAAACCCTGTGGGCGACAATAAAATAAGTATTGTCACGAAAAAAACACCAAGTTTTCTCATTCCTAAAACGGTGTTCTCCAACTTCCTAAATTTAAGTGTCCTTTGTGGTAAAGCCAGGACCTTCACAGCTTAACCAGTTTGGGCCAGAATTATTTCAACATCACCGAGCCGAGGCACGGGATTATGGGTTCAGGCCGATGGTACCGGGAAGCACACCCACGCATTTCCAGCCTTACTCGTGACTCGTTTATGCGTCATCCGTTTTGAATCTGGGGAAAACGTTGCGTGTACATGTATATACGTTCTCTGGCGCGAACTGGTTAACAATATCTGATGTCCAGATTGGCAATTCTTTCTGCAATTTGGGCCACTTTTGTCCACGCTTCTTTTACAGATATATTTAACTGTGTAAATATGGTATGTGTGGGTATGTTTTCAAAAAAACAAGTACTGAATATAAGTAATTAGAGAAGTATTTATTTTGAAATAACCATTTCTAAATTGTGTCTGATTTCAGTCTATTCTGACCCCTTTTGGATTGCGAGTGAAGTGGGACGGCTCTACAGGAGTCAAGATCCTTCTGAATGCAACTACCTTCAGGACGATGATCTGTGGCCTAGGAGGAAACAACGATGGAAACCCTAACAATGATTTCACTTCGAGTTCTGGATCGCCTGTAAGATTTGATGAGGATTCCATATTTTTTGTTTCTAATCGCATTTCTTAACCAGTTCGCGCCGGATGACGAATATAAATGCAAAGTTTTTCCCCAAATTCAAAACGGATGATGCATAAACACACCAAGTTCAAGTTTGGAAATGTCTGTCAGCAGCGACCAAGGCCGGAAATGCGTGGGTGTGCTTCCCGGCACTATTGGCCTCAACACGCTTCGGAACGAGTTTCGTTAAAAATAATCCCGCCCCTTGGCTCGGTGATGTTAAAATAATCCCGGCGCGAACTGGTTAAGGAAATAACAGCTTGATAATTTTGTGATTACTGCAATCCAAGGAAGGGCAAACATTTAGGTCGCATTCTGACCAATCAGAAGGCGAGGATTTAATTAGGTGTTGTAAAAAACAAATAATAAATGTTTAACGTTTGTGCAATGGAAAGATTAATTTTATGTGGTGACAGATGGATCGTTCCATTCCATGAAGCAAAGCCAAGTAGAATGGAACATTTTCTCTGTTAACCTTATAAAATTATTCTTACGATCGCTTTCACAAATATTAATGATTCATAAATACCTGGGACAGTTTAGACATTCCTATTGGTCGAGAGGCCGTCACGTGGCCGGTATTAAACGGACGATAAAGACATGGCTGGAAGTGTTTAAACCCAGCTGGAAACAACATTCCGTCCCCAGGGCTCACTTTATTTCCAACCCTGAACCGTACCTCGTCTCCAATAATAAGAGCGGGTAGTGCTGGGCGCGTACAGCTCGACACCTTGGGAACGAGGTTGCCAATGGCAGTAATAGTCTGGTTCACAGTAAATACGCTTTATTGCATGTATTGTGTAGAGAGCGACAGAGGCGGAAACATGTCATTTGACACAGACAGAATGGCGAAACACTGAAATTTACTTGCGACAATATTCCGGGATTTTCGGCTCGGGTAATTATCAGCACCCAGACTCCAAGCGGTATTAAACAGAGTGATTAAAACCTCTCGAACACACATTTATTCCCTTATTTGTGTAATGTTTTTGTGATCTTAATTCTTGAATTGTACACACATTTTTACAATCTTGTATTTTCCTTTTGGTGTTGAATGTTTTCCTTTTGTGTCTTTTTTTCTGCAGACCTCATTGTTGGGATTTGCCAACAGTTATGTTGTCAACGCAGCACAGTGCCCTGGGTTGTCGACCAGTGTACCAAGCCCTTGTGACAACAACTCAACAATTGCTGCGATGGCAGCAACATTCTGCAGTGTTATCATCAGTTCTGACGGTAAGAAATGCTTTTAGTGTACAACTACGTCATAATATAATTTTTTTTTTTTTAACCAGTTCGTGCCGGAGGACGTATATACACACAAAGTTTTCCCAAGATTAAAAACGGATTATGCATAAACACGTCACGAGCAAGGCCGGAAATGTCTGTCAGCAGCGAGCAAGGCCGGAAATGCTTCCCGGTACCATCGGCCTGAAACCCGCCTCGGATCGAGTTTCGTAAAACAAAAATTACATTTGTGTTTTTTGCAAGTGCGCTATATTACCTTTTTAAAAGTTCCTTCATTAGTTTACATAGTTTACATATCAAAATTGTTATAACCTGTGATGATTTTTGTTTGCAGGTCCATTTGCTACGTGTGTAGCAGCATTGCCAACAGATGCCAGTAACTTCTACGGTGATTGTCAGTATGATGTATGTGCTTTATATCCTAACACTTCTCGAGTCTGTGACATCTTTGCATCCTTCGTAGACACCTGTAACGCCAGAGGCTACCCGCCGTCCGATTGGCGGTCACCGGACCTTTGCGGTGAGTTTCCCCAATCATGGGGCCTTTTCAAATCCCTATCTTAGTCTTAAGGCCGGTTCAACTTTTGCGAATAGTCTTCATTACGTCACAAATTTGTGTTCGTGTTCGCTTTCGCACCAAGTATGAAACCGGCCTTTAGACTGAAAAGGATTTTAGGAAAACTGCAGAAATTCAAGAAACCTTCAATCGATTGATATTATAAACCCCAAAGTTCAAATGTTTCCATTTGCTTTCTATTTTCTTCCTATTTCTATTTTCTTCCATATTTCTATTTTCTTCCTATTTCTATTCGCTTCACGGTGATTCGGAAGTCGGAGACATCTTTTCACGCAGTAAATAAAACGCTACAGTGCTAATGTTTCATATAAATTGCATTGAATCATATAAATGTGACCGGCTCTACAAAAAGGTGTCGACTTAAGTCGCGCTGTGCAGTATCATGTAATGGCCCGCTCAACGTTGAGAGGGTAAACATTTCATCAAAATGTGTTTTTTATTTGTTGTCATGAATGAAATCTTTAATACCTACAGTTTAAGGTTTCATTAAAAGAAATGTTGATTTTGATGAATAAAGTGGAAAAAAAGACCATTTTGTGTGCGTCGTTCTGTTATAGTACAGCAGAGCCGGCTATTTCAAAGCCCCTTTTCTCAGTTGTGTAATTTGAACTCCGAAAAAGTAATCAATATGTAAGCACGTCGTGTCTCCAAAATTGGAGGTGCTATGGATCTCTATTATATACTAAATGAAAGCTTACGTTGTGGGCTTTCCTACCATGTATATAACTCGATTTAATTGTTTTCGCGACATATAAGACACCTTTTTGTAGAGCCGGTCACAAATGTGTTGTTTAGAATCTGATAAGCATTTTGTTTCATTGGCTTTTTTTCAGCGCTCGCATGCCCAGCCAACTCTGCATACGCCACGTGTAGCAACGACTGCGAGTTGACATGCGCTGACTTCCACCGCGGTGACCGGTTAGAATCCGCGTGCAGTGAACTGCCGTGCGTCGAAGGCTGCATGTGTAACAGTGGCTACTACCAATCTGAAGAAAGCTGTGTTCTATCAGAAGAGTGTGGATGTGTCTACAACGGCAACTATTACTATGTAAGACTTGTTTGTTTTTTAAAAATGTCAAAGTTAGTATACACCATTTGCTTTTGCTGTAATATTTGAAAAAATTGATGGGTTTATTCATATTTTATAGTAAAATGTGGCCTGATCAAGGGAAAGAGTCACATGTCGTTTTCCAGTGGTGCTGAAAATCACTCAAAAATATATATTTCTCATCAAAATTCTGCTAAGATACTTTGGGAATAAGACAATAGCGACACTATTTTTTCTTGATCGGGCCACATATTATGACGCTGATCTGTTTTAAAGTTTTGTGTTCATAATAAGAAGCTGAAAAAAACCAAGAAAAAATAAGTGCTGTTCTTGCAGTCTGGTTCCTCGACTTTCTTTAGACAAGGCGGCGTTTGAAAATAGTCAGGGTTTTTTTCTCGATAAAGGTCAATAAGTGCAAAAATATTTTTTTTAAACACCAAAAAAACCATAAGTCTGGGGCTGCAAAACATTTCCAATGTTGTCACGGTTAGGAAATACTTGGATGTTCTCAACTCGGAAGTAGCGTCGCGGGGATACTAAATTTTTTAGTCACACTTCTAGTTTAATAATCTTAGTTTGTATCAGTATTTGACACAATACATGTACAGTATTGTTGTTTTCACTTAACAGACGAACCAAACCTTTTTGACGGAGGGATGCGACAATACCTGCACCTGTGGAGCTGATGGACTGACCACCTGTGAAAAGAGCAACTGCAGTGTCTACTCTGTATGTCAGATCATCAACAATGCTTACGCCTGCATCTGCACAGAAAGCTACGATGGGGACGGTTATACCTGCGAACGTAAGAGCACTTCTCTGTTAACCAGTTCACGTCGGATGTCGTATATAAACGCATAGTTTTTCCGTGATTTAAAACGGAGAAGGAATAAACACATCACGAGCAAGGCCGAAAATGTCTGTCAGCAGCGAGCAAGGCCAGAAATGCGTGGGTGTGGTTTCCGGTACCATCAACCTAAACCCTCCTCGGATCGAGTTTCGTTAAAAATAATCCCGTGCTTCGGTTAACCAGTTCGCATCGGACGACGTATATATTAACGCATAGTTTTTCCGTGATTTAAAACGAATGACGCATAAACACGTCACGAGAAAGGCCGGAAATATCTTTCAGTAGCGAGTGAACGTGGACTGCAAAATGTGTTCTGAATGATATAATCGGAAAGAACATTTGTTGTTATTCTTGTGTAAAACTCAAATGTCAATCAGCTGTGCTAAACTGATTGACAATTTGTCTATCTTTTTAGGCGGCCTGTCGACTCTCCAGGTTCTAGGCATTGCCCTGGGCATGGCAGCCTTTGTGCTTCTCATCATCCTGATGTGCCTGTGCATGCTGGTCGCGCTGCGTCGCCGTCGCCGTCACTTGCAGCACATCCAAGCTCGAGGCCCGTCTGACTGCGTGAAGGTCTTCTACAACCCTCCCATCGGTGCCGCATACATCGCCGAGTATCGGGAGTATCAGCAGGACGGCGAGTACCTGCAGCGGGACGACGAGTACGACCTCGGGGTTGAGAATGAGTCATTCAGCGACAGTGGCAGCGGTGCTAGCAGCTTTGTCGGCTATCTGGGCCAACGTAGCGAGGAGGAAAGTCGGATGAGACACCTTGCCAACGTCATCACTCAATCTTCTTACCTGAATGTAAGTTTGCTGGGGGGCTGGGGGGAGTCCGGGGAGTCAGGTTGGTGTAGCGGTTCTTTCCTCGCCTTCCACCGCTGTGACTCAGGTTCGATTCCCGACCTGGGCCAATATGTGGATTGGGTTTTCAGTCCCTGCCTTATTCCGTGGGTTTTCCCCCAGCATATTTTTCTGGGGTTTTCCTCCTACCTCTGAAACTGTACCTTCTCATTGTCTTCTCTCTACAGGTTTCTTTGTTGCTTTTGAAGGATCCTTGGTTTCATTACCAGAAAAAATTACTAATACTACTTATAATAATATTAATCACTCGCTGACTGTTAACCTCCAAAAGAGCTTACATTTTTCACTTCTCAGATCATTTCAGTTTGTGTGTGGCCAGGTTTTCCAAGCTCGAGTAAAATCCACAAGGCTTTTGTTGTAACGATACAAACTTTATTGCTCTTCACTGACGTGTATTTACACTGTATGCTCAGTGTTGTCCCAAAGGTGGGACTCGAACCACGACCTCCTGCTTTCTAGTGAATACCACTCGACCGCCGAGCTAGCCAGGGTCGGCTTGCTGGTTCGAACTTCCCAAGTTCCAAACTTCCAAAGATAAACATCCGGACAAGAAACGAATTACCTTAACCGAGTGTTGTTCTTAATTTCCTCACAGGAGCATATGAGGGCCAGAATATCCAGCATGGTGTCTCATGAGCCACCAAGGCTCAGTCATCAGGAGTTTATCCGTCCGTATTTTGCCACCGGTCGAGAGGCTGCCGAAATTGAAGTCCACAGAGACCCGGTAAGTCACGTCTCTGGTTAAACATTTGTTTTTCTTGTTGTGAACATTTTTAACAGGCAGAAAAAATTTGATTGGTAAATTGTCAGTATATAAAGAGCATTTCAATTTTCTATTCAGCTAAAAACTGAGCTGAGAAACTGCAGTTCTAGACAAAGGTATTGATAAAATAGAACAGTTTATACATGAATCCCGGTCATCTGATTGGTACCTCGTTGATAACATGTTATTAGATTCTTTGTCGTGACCCCCAGCCACACCACGGACTTTGGTAAAAGTGTTGGTGGCTCTGACCAAGCAAATTACAAGGATTAATAAATGCTTTACATTTATGCACCATTCAATTTCAAAATAGACACATTTTGGGGTAATGTCCACTAGTAGTTAGTTCAAAATCAGAATCTTAGAATATTATTTTATCGGATTGGACAGCATTCACAAAGGTAAAACTTTATCATGTTTAGTTGTCAAGAAACCATTCTTTAGATTTTGAGAACTTTTGCAGCTCCAAGCGATAGAAATGCACAAATATTATATAACTTTAATAAAAGTATTTTTTGTCAGCGACTCAAATGTTCACGCAATCTTGTGTCATTTCCTGACAGGAGGACCAGCCATTACATTTGCCAACACCCCAGATGCCAGAACGCCAAACACTCTTCCGGATACCGAGAGCCCAGTTCAACTGGGACTCCAACAGAGAAAGTTTCACATAATGAATGTAAATTCTCCCTGCAACAGTTTATAGACATGAATGCACAGCAGCCTCTGTCTAGCAGCTGCCACACAGGCTGTGTTCTACAGCACACCTGTCCACAGCCTTCTGGGTGGATTAGCGGACCGCGGCTATAAACGCTTCCCGTCGTCAAGGGGTTAACATGAACTGCGTGTCAACAAAACCTTAATCAGTTTCTTCGTCTTTCAAATGCATGTGCAGAAAAGGAAATATCTCCATCAACTGGAAGCGTTCTGCATGTTTCATGATGATGTTCATTTTTTTGGGGTGTCATATGATAGCCGTTGGAAGGCACACCATTTATGGACCAAATCTACCCCTTAAAGTGATAAAAGAGGATAGTGTCGTTTTGCGATACCTGGTCACTCAGAGTATTTTTCTTCAGTGTATTTACGAAGAATCACGATTGCGACTGAAATGAAAGCAGACGGTGAGAATTTGTCACTGGGACCATGAAGGTGGTTGCAGTGGTGGCTTGTGACAGTTATCACACTACTGCTGTGACATCTCGTCCATTAGTACATGACAAATAAGTCAAGTATAGTTTTTAAGGATCTTCATTTTAACAGTTTGTTTTTAATGTCAAAAATATATTTTTGTATTCTTATTTAGACATTTCAAATGTAAGTTTTAAAACAAAGGGGCCTTAGGCAGGGAAAAAATGTGTCTCGTTGATCATTGTTTTAAAATTTTATGCTACATTTTTTTAAATGGTTTTAAAACTGCTGTTGTCTTTGAAGATACTTTTGTCATGTAAATTGTCCAATGAAAAGAAATATTTATGTCAACCCTTTTTAATCATGTATTATCTATTTACATTTAGCAATACTTATTCAACTTTTTAATAGATATTTGCAATTTTATATCCAAAGGTTTTACCTTGAAAAGATAGAACATTCTTTTTATTATATTAGGCATCTTTTTGTGTCGATTTCCAATATTATATTTGTCTTTTCTTGCATTACTCATTATATTTATGTGTATTAACCCCTGCTCTGTTACAGGTTATTATTCAAAAAAGTTCAATTTGAAAATGTTGGGGTGTTTTTGAACTTGTAGCAAAGGTTAAAGTAAAAGAAATTTGTTGTACTCTTTTAATTATTTCTTAAATAAAAATGCCTTCCGAAAATGTGAATATCTTCATTAAAAATAGATTTATTTATTATTAAAGTCAGAATACAGTAATTATGGTTTGTACATTTTAGGTCAAAGTAACAAATTGAAAGATTTATTGTATGTGCTGAAGGCAAATGGATTAACATAAAAAATAAAAGAATATCCTGGGGGAAACCCAATCAACATATTTTTCCAGGCAGAATTTGAATCCGGGTCACAGCCGTGAAAGAACCACTATGCCAACCTTACTAATGATTCAAGACAATCAGATTATTTTATAAAGTTCAAAGTACTCATGGTCTTGTTAGCATAGACAGTAATCTTTAACTTATTTTGCTGTTAATAGTGAAAGTAATAATTGTATATAAAGCATTAATTGGTATGAATGTAGAAAATATTGTTGTACTCTTTTCTAATAAAATTTCTTGCATGAAACATAATATAGCCGTACACAAAATGCGAGTTGAAGTTGGACGCCTTAACCAGTTCGCGCGGGATTATTTTTAATGCAACTCGATCCGAGGCGGGTTCAGGCCGATGGTACCGGAAAGCACACCCATTCATTTCCGGCCTTGCTTGTGACATGTTTATGCGTCATCCGTTTTGAATCTGGGGAAAACTTTTTGTGTATATATACGTCCTCCGGTGCAAACTGGTTAAGGTATCTGAAATTGATGGATTCAACACCGTTTTGGGGGTTTGGGGGTTCATGCACAGATCTCTTGCAACTTATTCATAAATTTACTCAAAATTAGAGAATACCCAGTAGGTCTTGGAAGCTGAAAAGTAGTGAAATTCGCAAGCTCCTGAAGTTGTCCTTTATCACGACGTGCGACTTCCATCTTGTTTAGCTAGAGAAGACAAAAAAAGAATGAATGAACTTTACTTTGTAGTTTGTGAAGGAAATTTCAGTTGGAACTTTGCCAGTCGAAGACAAGCGAACAAACTTTAGATTGAAATGTGCTCTATATTCTTTCCTGTATCTGTAGTTTAGTTCCTACAGAAACAAAAAATTGGAAAGAATTCCATATTGAACATCTTGAACATGTTGTTATGCTGAGGATGTCCCAGTTTTACCACAAAGGATGCTTACATTTTGAAGTTGGATAACACTCTTTTGGAATAAGAAAACTTATTTTTTCCCCCTTTTAATACTTTTAATACATTTTCCAATACTTTTTCTGCCGTGGCCCATATGTTTTATACACAGGAACTTATATGATGTCCAGATATGGAATTCTTTCCAGAAAGATCAGTCTGTGAAGTTTTATTTTAAATGTGGGGATCGAGCCGTGAGTTGTTCCAGAAATATAACTCACGTGTTTCTAAAATTGCATTTTGTCGTCTGCGGGCAGATGTATGGCCACAATTTAAGAACTTTTGTAGTAGGTCCACGCAAACTGTGACATCTTCAGGGTTCTTCTTGAGGCACGCATCGTAATTGTTGAACATGACTGCACAGTCGCGGTTGATCTGACGAATTACTGGACTGGGTGGGGGGGGGGGGGGGGGGGGGGAGAGGGAGGAAGAAAATGGAATTTGGTGGAAATCCAATAGTTGTGGTATGACAATTGCCTCGTGACCCCACCCCTCTTCCAACTTGAGTCCATCAAAAGTACCGCAGCTGCGGTAATCTTGCGAGGATTGTAATACATGTAGGACGGGTTTGAAGTGTTCATTTAGCACGAAGTTCATAGCTAACTCGACTGCCTTTACCCGAGTCAATCTGGGTGAGCTACTCAAACGCACCTTCTGAAACACTCGCTTACTCACTCACTCAAATCCCTGGCTTCGTCTTGGGCTTAACCAGTTCGCGCCGGAATTATTTTAACATCACCGAGCCGACGCGCGGGATTCTTTTTAACGAAACTCAATCCGAGGCGGGTTCAGGCCGATGGTACCGGGAAGCACACCCAATACATTTCCGGCCTTGCTCGCTGCTGACAGACATTTCCGGCCTTGCTCGTCGCGTGTTTATGTGTCATCCGATTTGAATCTCGGAAAAACTTTGCGTGTATATACGTACTCCGGTGCGAACTGGTTAAAAACATTCAATCAGTTGATACGAATCTAAAAGGTTCAAATATTTTCATTTACTTTCCATTTCTAATTTGCTTCTCAGTGGTACGGAAAGCGAACGCGAACGCGAAGCCAAAGGTTTTTAAACCCCCAAAGACTCACTGCTGATTTGAGCAGTCTGACACCTTTTCCTTCAGTTCAGCACATGCTGTCTGCCAGTCCATTAGATGGGTGTTAATGCACTGCGTATACAAATCCAGCTCCGTCCCACAGTATTTCATGATTAAAGTTACTACGTCCTCCCTACGAGAAGGAATAAGTTGAAGTATGCATTTTGTCTTCTTCATATATGTGACCCAGCACGAGTAAATGAGACACTTTGAGGCAAAAATAAAAATTGAGTTTTTAATGCTAAACAAGCTTTAAATGATGAAATCAAAATCTCAATTTTTATTTTTGCCTCAAAGTGTCTCATTTACTCGTGCTGGGTCACATATTATCTCAATGAAGGTCAATCGGTGCAAAAATGTTAAAAAGACATGAATGTGGGACTGCGAAACATTTCCATATAGCAATCGTCACAATCTGCCATGATCTACATTTATAAACTTAATTGTGGCTGGTACTCACATTTTAATGATCAGTACAGCGTTCGTATCTGCAGCATAAGAAAAAATTGAAAGACGTTAAGAATAATAAAGATGTAACACTAGAAATGTCGCTCCCCTGACCCCCACTCTCTACTCCTCCCACACCCTAAGTACCCCACCCTCTACTCCCCACACCCCCCACAAGTACCCCCCCCCCCCCCCTCACCCCTTCACCCTCCACCCTCCCTCTACCCTCATCCCCTCCCTCTCCCCTCCCCCTCCCACCTTACTTCCCCCACCCCTAGCTACTCCCCCCTACTCCCCCCCCACCTTACTTCCCCCACCCCCCACCTTACTTCCCCCACCCCCTACTCCCCCTACTCGCTCATCCTTTTCGTGTCAGAGTCTAATTGACTCGATGGATTCATCAGTTTAAATCTGAACCAGTTCGCACTGGGAGTATTTTGACATTGACCGGGCCCAGGACCAGGTGCATGATTGTATTTCATGAAACATCAATCCGAGATGGTTTCAGGCCAGCACCTGTGGGTAGCACACCCTGATTCCGGTCCCCCCCCCCCCCCCCCCCCCCCCCCCTCCTCCATCCGCCTTCTTTGATCCGCCCCCTCAACTTCAGCCTACATTCGTTAACCATGAGCTTTAAAAAACTCCAAGATTCACTGAAGTGGAACTAATCGAGCCGTACACGTATGTATAGTGATTAGCATTAATCTTCTGATAATGACAATAACAACATTTGCATACAGAAAGTGCCGGCCGGTACGTACGAAACTGCGGTGTGTTGTTTTTGATCGCTGGTGCTTCTTGTGCGTATGATATAGCGCGCACACGTACACAAGAAGCACCATACGGTGGTAAACCTAGCTACCAGTAATTTATTCTGACCGTACCACCAGACAGCAAAATGAGTGGACACAATTTGTTTTATCTCCAACAATAAATCAACTAATCTAATATCATAAATTACATATGACATAATATAATTGTTGTAGTGACTTATACAGACAGATTTGACTTCCAAATGTAATCTTGAAATTGTTGGTACAACATTCGAAAGTTGCCTGTAATTATATTTCACAAAGCAAGGGGGTTATTTTTCAAGATGGCGGCTTCCATAAGCGACGAAATCAAGAGTATCTCGCTCCACAATCTTCGTCCTGTGGTGTTCCATGGCTACGTTTTCCCTTTTCTCTTTCTGTACGGGATTTGGGTGTATTTCTGGGTTGGTGTTTATGGCGTTAATGAGTACTTTGAAGCTGGCTTGATCGCTTTAGCGATCGTCGGATGTGTGCAGATATTGGTGTGTCTTTTTTGCCATTGGTCTGTGCACGTTTGGTGTTCACTCACGTGTTCAACGGTAAGTCGCTGGCTTATTAATTAACCGGGGCGATTGTATTATGGCACTGGGCACCATTTAAAGGTAGGATACACCATTTGCAGATATCGACATTTTTTACTACCGAATTATTAAGAAATATCTTACTTATTTAAAAGTAAATATTGACTGTAGGCATCCAGCAAATGTATTCAGATATCCTGTAATTGTTACGAAAAATGTAATATTATTTTAACAACATCACGATTGCCGGACGGCGATCGGGAAAAAAACAAGAACAACATAAGAACCACTGTCTGACGACGGTTGAAAATGAACGCCGTTTTTCAATCAATGATTGAAAAACTTTGGACAGGTCAGTTAAACGATATTTACTATAAAATACAACCCCCAAATCCACCCATTCATGATAATTCAAGCAATCTGTACCAATGGTGTATCCTACCTTTAAGCTTTGTTCCAAGAAGACTTTTTAAACTTAACATTAAAAAACTTAATATTTTAAAGCACATTTCTCTCTTACCTAATTCTTATGACACCATCTTTTATGATTTTTAACAGTTTCTTTGCGTAAAAGATGTAATTGTGTAACTATCAACTGCATCATGTTCATGTGCGCGGAAGAGTTAAAATGCTCTCACTCATTAAAAAAACAGATGCTGTTATGAGCAGATATTTTTGCGGTCAGTGAGCAAAATTCACGTAAATTTCATCTTTTCATTTTACATTTCAGGCAATGAACTAACCAAGACCAAGTTCCCAAAAATATTCCACAGCAGTTATATTTCACACAAACATTTTTTAATTTCCAACTACGGTAAACATTTTGCAGGGACCAGTTTTGTTGGGACTCCGGCCGATAAGTATGTTTATGTTGTGGCTTCAGCTCTAAATGCGAATCTCCCAATGTCATGAGCTTATCTAGAGCTAGAGTTACAGTACTGAAGCTATCTAATCACTTTTTCCTTGGGCTTCAAGGTGGGCCATTTATTGAAAGCTTTCTGAAACTGGACTTAACTCTGTTGTACAGACAATTTTGCCCATCATGTTTTAAACAGTTTTTTCTCCTTTTAATATTCTCAGGAAGGAGATCCTTTCAAATCAAAATGGCTCAAAGTTGTACCCACCGAAAACAATGGCTACCCAGATATGATCGAGCTTCACCATGATATTGATAAGGTAACGTATAAGAAAAGAAAAAAAACCATTTTTTTTTTCAACAGTTCTGTAATGGTTACAACTTTAGTTTTACTGGGTCTTAATACACAGAGCTTCCTACGTGTAAGTGATAATTGTGCATATTATCCCACTGTTGTGCACATTTATTTTGAAACTGGATTTTCTGCAAATTTCCATACAATTTGTTTGTTGAGAAGTACATACACATTAGACCTCTGACCTAATGACGTCACGCTTTGTTTACATGTGCACTTTCCTATGAGTGCCAGCGTCCCTACTTCGTCTGTCGTCCCGACTTCACTTCCATAGAAAAGCACATAATGTGACCTGGCACCAAGAAATGAGCGGAAAGTCGCACATGGCCGAAACGAGTTATTGGCCAAAACGTCAATTTGTCAAGTGGGAGTTCGGTTTTGAGTTGTTAACGTTTTTACATACAAAAAAAACTTCTTTATAATATCCCAATTTGTATAGCTCCATTAGAACTCTAAAGTGTGTTTTTTGTGGCTAAATTGCACTGATTGGTAGTATATAGCTGGCACGGTTCACGGACTTTGAACTCTGTTTTCTTAAAACAAGGGAGTACGACTTAAGCAATTTCAAAAGAGTATACCGGCAACTAGGAATAAGCTACAGCAACACACAATACATCATTTAAAAGCTTTCTAGAAATGTAATAATGTCAATTTTGTTATTTTGCGACTTTCCACCCATTTCGTGGTGCCAGGTCAAATATAAACAAAGCTATTAGGTCTTAGGTCTATCTATTCTAATGCTCCTTCTAATAATAGCCAGTTGAGTATTTCAAC
Source organism: Crossaster papposus (assembly GCA_037893245.1). Classification (NCBI taxonomy): domain Eukaryota; kingdom Metazoa; phylum Echinodermata; class Asteroidea; order Velatida; family Solasteridae; genus Crossaster; species Crossaster papposus. Next base: position 628,907 of record JBAIAA010000277.1, on the reverse strand, counting down.
TGCACATGCACACAGTGGTATGGGTCATAGGTCGTTTTGGTTAACCCTAATCCTCCAGGGTAGTTTGGCTAGAAACCCTGCCAAACGCATCAGATTGCATCGTTTGTCAAAGTGATTTGGCTGCAGAGTGCAGCGAGATCCATTAGGTCAGAAATCTCAAGGGTCAAACTGAATTAGAGTCTGCGGTCACAAAACGCAGCAGGATCCATCTCTGTCATGGTTCAATGGAGATTAGCACTTATAGTCTTAGACTGTGGTTGTTTATACACTGTTGTTGACAGCTAAAATCCATCAAAGTGCACCAGACTTTTTAACCAGTTCGCGCCGGAAGACGTATGGGGGGTACACGCAAAGTTTTTCCCAGATTCCAAACGGATGACGCATAAACACGTCACAAGCAAGGCCGGAAATGTCTGTCAGCAGCAAGCAAGGCCGAAAATGCGTGGGTGTGCTTCCCGGTACCATCGGCTTGAACCCGCCTAGGATCGAGTTTTGTTCAAAATAATCCCGTGGCTCGGCTCGGTGAACGTTAAACTAATTCCGGCGCAAACTGGTTAACCTGATGCACTGCGCTGTGATGCACTGGCAGGGTTAGGGTTAATTAATGAAAAGCTCATTGAAACCACATGAACGCGCAGGGAGATTGACGCACGACGCTCGGGTGTTAATTACGACCAAAATGGACTTTAGCGTAACGTCGCGTCAGCAATTTTGATTCCGGATGACCTTTGACCCGGACTACTCCATCGAGGTAACGAACTGGCTTAGTGTCAATTGCTAAATGCTGTTTATTGCCGAGTAATTTGACACGAATTCATCTCCAGGAAAGTGAGGACAGCAGGCCACAGATGTGGTTCATCTTCCAGAAGACCAAGTACATCTACGATGCCGAGGAGAAGAAGAGGTTCCAGCCGGTCCAGTTCCCCACAAACTTAACCCTCGGAGAGTACCAGGCCTGGAAGGGGTACACGGAAGATACGGAGGTGGCCGAGGCCAAGAACAACTATGGAGATAACGAGTAGGTCCTAGTCTACAAATATTTACTGTTTCAAGTTGTGTAGTAAAACTGGCCTCCCGAGGTGATCCATGGGCATTCTTTTTTTCCGAGGCGAGGCCGAGGGAAATGGAATGCTCCATGGATCACCAAGGGTGGCTAGTTTTACCACACCATAGAGCTTGTTTTTAAAAAAAGAGCAATTATAGAATGCAGAGCTCACTCTCAACCAGGGTTCTAGCCACGGTGGGCGGTGCCGGGCGGTATCGCCCGGCACTGCAAATTTCCACACGGCACTTGGGTTCAAATTGGCTGTGCCGCCCGGCACAATTTTTATTTATTTTTAAAAATCCAATTATGGGCACAAAAGAAAGAGGAGATACAAAGTCACGTTAATCATGTTCATGTAGTAATTTATTTTATTAACTTAGCTAGACTTTCACAGAAACATGCCAAAATGAACTGGACGCTTCGTAATCTGATAATTTACCCGGCACTAAAAAGGTCCTAGCTAGAACCCTGCTCACAACCCTCGACTTTATTTACCCTAGGACATAGAAATGGACTGACCCTAACCCTAACCCTGTATACCCCAATACCCATAGAATACAGGCCACTCCATTCTATGTCATAGGGTAAATAAAGTCGAGAGTTGTGAGTGGGCCCTGCATTCTATAGTTAAGCCCAAAAAAATTATGAAGAAAAGGCCATTAACCTTAATCGAACGCAACCCATCAAAACCCATCTGTTTTGTTGGAATCTGTTAAGATGTTTACTGCGCCATGTAAACTGATTGTTATTTACACCGGGCCTTTAGAATGAGTAAGGCACACCACCAAAATCAGAGATCAGCAGGTTTTGTCTAGAGTTTACCATATGGTGTTGACATTTGCAAGGATAGATACAGTTCCTAGTTAATCACACTAGGGTAAATTAGGGTTAATCTTTTAGCACAGTGAAGGAATTTTCTGAAAGTTCCAGGGCAAATTCCGAGGAAGGCTAATTCCCTAGCCATTTTTGGCTAAGTCCTCCAATTGCCACCATGTAAAGATTTGATTCATCCTCCACCAAGTACTGCTATGGGTTGAGTCAGTACAGATGACTTTCAGAAGCAGTGCGGATGATATCAAGCAAGATTTTTAACCAGTTCGCGCCGGATGACGTATATAAACACAACAAAATTCCCAAATTCAAAACGGATGATGCATAAACACGCCAAGTTCAAGTTCGGAAATGTATGTCAGCAGCGAGCAAGGCCGGAAATGCGCGGGTGTGCTTCCCAGCACTATCAGCCTGAACCCGCTTCGGATCGAGTTTTGTTAAAAATAATCCCGCCCGTCGGCTCGGTGATGTTAAAATAATCCCGGCGCGAACTGGTTAATACCTCTTTAACACCTCCTTAATACTCCCTTTCTTTGACAGTCTCAACATGGAGCCTCCGATGTTCAAGGATCTCTTCAAAGAGCGAGCCACCGCTCCATTCTTCGTCTTCCAAGTCTTCTGTGTTGGCCTCTGGTGCCTGGATGAGTATTGGTACTACAGGTAGGTTTGGGCCGGCATTTATATATTTATTGAATTACGACCATAACAAGAATTTTGGACAGGGTCAGAGGGCGGAAGCAAATGAAAAATATAATTTCGCCTGGCAAGAAACTGTAGCTATTCTGTGCTTCCATCAGGAATTTGTTCCACTTATCAGGTGGTGATTCAACCTGTAGAGTTACGCCTTTGTCTTTTTTTAGTGAGACGAGGAGGTACCGAATATCAAAAACTCTTTTTGAATCTTTTATTGGTTGAAACCCCTCACGGCATTCACAATACTACCAATGAATATGTATATTATTTAGTCCTAAATTTGGTCTGCACTGGCACTGCTGTATTCTGCGCCACAGCACGCCATAGGTGGAAGTGCGCGACAATCTCCTATTTCCGGGATTCAAAATGAATGACGGATAGACACGTAACGGGTAAGGCCAGAAATATTTGTCAGCGACTTTCTCACAGTGAGCTACCCACAGATGCCGGCATCAACTCGCCTCGGATCGAGGTTTGTGAAAAACTATTCCGCGCCTGGGCCCTGTCAGTGTCAAAATACTTGTGGCGCGAACTGGTTAAGTTTTTGCAAAATGTCGTACAGATTAAGAGAGGTTTTAATCACTGAATCTGTTTTATCCTCGTTCATGCAGCATCTTCACTCTCTTTATGCTGGTGACATTTGAAGCTACTTTAGTACAACAGCAGCTCAGAAACATGGCTGAGATTAGGAAGATGGGAAACAAGCCGTTCCATATCCAGGTGGGCCAAAAAACAAACAAAAACACCTACAAATATGTTTGCATGTTTTTTTGGAATCTGTTCGAGTCGGTACTGCACTAGTAAACTGATTATGCTTTACATAAGGTAAAGCCCTTTTGCCACTGCATACTTTGGGACCCGCTGCTGCCCCGGTCATTTTTTTAAGAACGCAAAACATAAAGGGATCGACCACGGGAAAAAGTGATGCTCGCCATCCGAGGCTTAGGCCGTGTCCGAAACGGGTGTCTAGAGCTACGGTCTACGTCTACAGCTACGTCTACGTAGGCGCTGAGGTAAATGGAATTCCGACGCGGCTACGGTAGAGCTTACGGCTAGTTATTGCGCCCCCAAGCGATGCTTGAATTAGTGTTTGCAAAATTACGATGTAAGAATTTACAACAATTATCGTCTGCTAGATGTTACGCAATGTTTGTTTACATCCGGTTGAAATACTTGATGATATTAACGTATTTGTTGATCTGTTGGTTTCAATTCAATGCACTATTATTAAAAAATAAACAAAAATTTGCTGCAAAATTAACGTTAGTGCTGCCGCCATTTTGTTTTGCCTGAGCTAGACAACTTCTTTTGAGGCTCGATTTTTGTGACGTTGTAGACGTAGCTGTAGCTCTAGACGGCATTTCGGACAGCGCTACAAAATGGCCGACACGGACAATAGCCGTAGCTGTAGCTCTAGACACCCGTTTCGGACACGGCCTTAATCACTGGTTTAACTTTGCTTTCTACTCTGCTGTGCTAGGTGTACCGCAACCGCAAGTGGCGCCCCATCATGAGCAGCGAACTGGTACCCGGTGATATCTGCTCCATTGGGCGTTCACAGAATGAGAACCCGGTACCCTGTGATATGCTTCTCCTGAGGGGGCAGTGCATTGTCGATGAGTCTATGCTGACGGGCGAGTCCGTGCCGCAGATGAAGGTACGTTCAATGAAGTCTGTCTGTACAATTCCACAAATGTGACCCGTTTCTATAAAAATGAGCTTTGAAGTCTGACTTTTTAAGAATTTAGATATTTAGGTTTAGTTGTTTTTTCAACACCTTTCTGTAGATTTTGAGAACTTTTACTGCTTTAAACGATTAAAAATGAACAACTGACAAAGCCCTGACTGAAGCATAAAGATTACATTTGCGTCGGTGATTTTGAAAACATTGCCGAACATCTCCAGAGGTTGTTCGCCTCTGCCAATCTGTTGACGCACAATCTGTTTGACTCGCTCTTGTTGGCAAAAAGTTCACAATGTTTGCGAGAGGGGAATGCAGCCTGGTCTCATATAAGCAAAGTTAAAATATTTGGGTTTTGTTTAACATTCTCTTACTTTAAATATTGTTTGAAGGAGTCTGTTGAGACATGCGAAGGGAGTGACGTCCTCGATATGCAGACATACAGCAAGCTGCATGTCATCTTTGGAGGAACCAAGGTCGTTCAGCACTCGCCCCCCACTAAGTCGGCCAGTGGACTAAAAGGTAGAGTATGACATTTGCAGCTATCCCAAAAATTAGCCGACCAAATTATTGTTGAAAAGCTTGGAAAGAATTCAAAATCCAGAGGAGGTACCGGTTTTTACCACAACAGAAACTGAAATTGTTATTAGGTTGGAGAACACTGTTTAGAAATGAGAAAACTAACGTGATATTTTCTTCTTTTTCTGTTGTGGCTGATAGGTTTTGTACACAGGACCTTGGACTATGTCCAGATATAGAATTCTTTCTAAAAGACGTTAAACTCCATGTGAAATTATGCCTTCTGGCATGTTGTCTTTAAACAAAAATTAATCAAAAGATGTGTTTCAGAGACATATTTTGGGAAATTTTTATTATTAGCTGGTTTGTTTGTACCACAAATAATGCGTGCAAGCGTTAGAACGATGCACACAAATTGCATTGTTTCTATTTTTAGTCTGTCAAAGCTCAATGAATCCACGGTCCAATTTCATAGAGTTGCTTAAGCACAAAATGTGCTTAAGCACAACAAATATTAATAAATAATAAATAATAATATAAAGCATTTATAATGCGCCATCTATCTAGAGAAAATCTATTCCGAGGCGCAACATAAAACACAAACATGACAAAGGAAAAATAATGAACCAAAATAAAATGCAACAATAAATAAAACATAAAGGCAATTCAAGATCAATAATGTGACCCTACAAGATCAAAGAGGATATCACAGTACCAACACACACTGCCCAGCTGCACATGGCCAACAAGCAAAGAGAGGAGAAGACCAGAATTAGCAGTTACAACAACTTAACAGCAATAACTGATTCCTGCCCGACCAAAATGAGAAAAAATGGCCAAACATACATGTATTAAGGTATGTGTCAGCAATGCGATACCAGAAATCACATTAAAGACATCAAGTAAAAGCTCAAAATGAGTACATAAATCACAATAAAATGTTTGGCAAAAACAATCAAATATTATAAGCAGTTTCAAATAAATGAGTTTTTAACAACTTTTTGAAAACATTGATGGAACTACAACTGCGACAACTACAACAAGGCATTCCAAAGCTTGGGAGCAGCTGCATAAAATCCACGATCACCATACGACGAAACAGTTCTAGGGACAGTCAGAAGAATTTTGTCAGCAGATCTCAAAGTGCGTTTGGGAATATATGGAGAAAGAAGTTCATTAATATACACTGGTGCCATAGCATTAAGTGATTTCCAAGTGAGCAAAAGTAGCTTAAATTGAATTCTTTGACGAATTGGTAACCAGTGTAGTTGTTTCAAAATTGGCGAAATATGATCAAATTTACGAGTGCGGGTTAACATGCGTGCTGCAGCATTTTGAGCACGTTGGAGCTTTGCCAGTAGTTGTTCATTTATACCATATAATAGAGAATTTCCATTGTCCAATCTCGATATTACCAAAGCATGGACTAAAGTAGCTGCTGTATCGTCATCCAAAACTTTACGAATTTGATTAATGTTCCTGATTTGGAAATATGTAGCTTTGCAGACACGTTTGATGTGATCCTCCATAGATAGCGTGTTGTCAAAAATAATTCCCAAATTACGAGCACTTGGCAGCCACAACTCAATGTAATTTACATTGTTTGTGATTGCTAGTTAGCTGTTGTTGGCTTTAATAGCATAATAATCACATGGAATTTTGGCTCCTCTCCTGATTTTACTAAGCAGGTTTTTTGTGCTTAGCTAAATGTTTGTGCTTAAGAAGCCCTATGAAATTGGCCCATTGGTATCCTTTGCTCACAATTAGTTAAAGGTCTATAACTGAGATTGTCTTGTTTTTAACCAGCTCACGACAATGGGTGTATTGCATATGTTCTCCGCACTGGATTTAATACGTCGCAGGTAAGATTTTATTTAGAAACAAAAAATTAAATGTGACCTGCTCCAGGAAAAGTCAATATAATTCAGACAAAATATGAATTGTTATGTACATGGTTGGAAAGTCAAGAATATAAGCTTTCATTTGGTATATAATACAGCTCCACAGCCCCTCTCGTTTTGGTTATACATGTATGACACTTTTGCATATTAAAAGCTTCCATATAATTTAAATTACACAAATTAGAAAACAGGTTTCGAAACACAACAAAGCTAAGACAATATAATGGAATCATGCACTCTTAAAAAGATTTTTTTTCACTTTAGTTTCACCAGCTTTTTGTTAATTAAATCTGAAACTTTGGATATTAAAAGATGTAATTTAAGACACAAAAATGAAAATCAAATGTTGAAAAAAAAAATCACCTTCTCAACCTTTGACCCTACAGGGTCGACTCCTGCGCACAATCCTGTTTGGGGTCAAGAGAGTCACCGCCAACAACTTGGAGACGTTCCTCTTTATTCTGTTTCTCCTAATCTTCGCTATCGCTGCGGCTTCTTATGTCTGGATTGAAGGTGAGTGAGATTTCATTGCCAGTTTATACAGGCAGCTTTGTTATCTTGTGTGATCAACTTGTGTGATCTTTTTCCATCTCCTCTCCAGGTTCCAAGGACCCGGACAGGAATAAGTACAAGTTATTCCTGGAGTGTACTCTGATCCTGACCTCGGTGGTGCCCCCCGAACTACCCATAGAGCTCTCTCTAGCCGTCAACTCCTCCTTGCTAGCACTCAGCAAGCTGGGTAAGTTATCCCTGGAGTGTTCTCTGATTCTGACCTCAGAGGTGCCCCTGAGCTACCCATAGAGCTCTCTCTAGCCGTCAACTCCTCCTTGCTAGCACTCGGAAAGCTGGGTAAGTTATTCCTATAGTGTACTCTGATTCTGACCACAGAGGTTCCCCTAAGCTATTACAGAGCTCTCTCTAGCTGTCAACTCCTCCTTGCTAACACTCAGCAAGCTGGGTAAGTTATTTCTAGAGTATACTCTGATTCTGACCACAGAGGTGCCCCTAAGCTATTACAGAGCTCTCTCTAGCTGTCAACTCCTCCTTGCTAGCACTCAGCAAGCTGGGTAAGTTATTCCTAGAGTGTACTCTGATTCTGACCCCAGAGGTGCCCCTAAACTACTTATAGAGCTCTTTCTAGCCGTCAACTCCTCCTTGCTAGCACTCAGCAAACTGGGTAAGTTATTCCTGGAGTGTACTCTGATCCTGACCTCGGTGGTGCCCCCCGAGCTACCCATAGAGCTCTCTCTAGCCGTCAACTCCTCCTTGCTAGCACTCAGCAAGCTGGGTAAGTTATTCCTGGAGTGTACTCGGATTCTGACCTCGGAGGTGCCTCTGAGCTACTCATAGAGCTCTCTCTAGCCTTCAACTCCTCCTTGCTAGCACTCAGCAAGCTGGGTAAGTTATTCCTGGAGTGTTCTCTGATTCTGACCTCAGAGGTCCCCCCTGAGCTACTCTTAGACCTTTCTCTAGCCGTCAACTCCTTGCTAGCACTCAGCAAACTGGGTAAGTTATTCCTGGAGTGTACTCTGATCCTGACCTCGGTGGTGCCCCCCGAGCTACTCATAGAGCTCTCTTCGTATGTATGCTTCGAAAACTGCACTGTATTCCTCTTGCTGTGTTAATTTATTGCCTTCTCTCTGTTTATTGCTGTAGGTGTGTATTGTACAGAGCCATTCAGAATTCCATTTGCTGGGAAAGTTGACATGTGCTGTTTTGACAAGACGGGCACTCTGACCAGCGACAACTTGGTGGTGCAGGGAATAGCGGGACTCAAGTAAGCTGGGTTTGTAAAAACAGGACTCAAATAAGCTGGGTTTGTAATAGCAAGACCCAAATAAGCTGGGTTTGTAATAGCAAGACCCAAGGTACCACTTTATACTCCTGGATGGAGAGAGGCAATTGCAGTTAAGTGTCTTGCCCAAGGGCACAAACACCATATTATTTGCAGGGTTCGAACCCACGCACCTGAGTCAAACATTATTCCACTGGGCCATGGCATTCTCTGTTGTGTATTTTGAATTTCAAGGAAGTAATACATATGCAAACATGTCATATCTCTAGAACAAGAGGGGCTATGGGAGCTCTGTTATATACCAAATGAAAGCTTATGCTGTGGGCTTTTCAACCTTGCATATAACACAATTTCCCATATTTATTCATGTTTCCAGGGGTGGTTCCAAGCTCTGCCTGATTGCCGACTGTCCCATTGAGACACATCAGGTGCTGGCCACCTGCCATTCATTAGTGCAGCTGGACGACACAATAGTCGGTGACCCGCTAGAGAAGGCCACACTCACTGCTGTGGACTGGACACTAACCAAAGGTTAGAAAGAAGCTCTGTTGAATATTCATCAGAAAATTAAATGTTCATTTATTAAATATCCATCAGGATATGAAGAATGTAAATGTCCTTCAAATGCTTAATGGATTTTGTTTACTAAATTTTGTTGAAAGCAGTCAATTGAAAGAAAATGCACATTTTCTCTTGAAAGTTTCTCTCAATTTGTCCAGGAAATCCCTGGAATTGTCATTGTTTTTCTGTTGTTACATTTTCATAGTGATAACTGCGTCTTTTTTTTTAGTACTGTCCACCACATTACACGAATCACAGTTTGCAATGGCACAAAAACGAGGTGACTCCCGCCGTTATTCCAGGGTCACTACAGATCAATTAATCAAAGACAAAAACAAGAAAACGCCCACTGATATATTTGTTGTCCTTACGATTGTTTGACAGGCGACGTGGTGATTCCGCGCCGCATCCGAGGCCAGCCTCTCAAGATAGTCCAGCGGTACCACTTCTCGAGCGCCCTCAAGAGGATGGCTGTCTTGGTCTCCATGCAGGAGGCGGGGTCAACTGAGCACAACTTTATGGCCACGGTCAAGGGGGCCCCAGAGACACTTAGAGCCATGGTAGGTTGCACGAGGTTCAGGCGTTGGAGATTGTGAAGTTACGGGCCCCATCCCCTAAAAAAAAAAATCCACTTTAAAGTTATGGGACTTGCTATGAGCAAGTTCGAGTGCTGCTGAACTAGTCCCTTTTTGTCTATTTCCGATTCAACTTCATGCATGCGTGGTCTGTTTTTTTACTCGAACATGTTTAGTCAATCGATGACGTCAAATCTAGTTTGTGAGCAGACGACAGGCCTTCACGTTGTTAACCAGTTCACGCCGGGATTATTTTATCATCACCGAGCTGACGCGCGAGATTATTTTTAACAAAACTCGATCCGAAGCGGGTTCAGGCCCATAGTACATGTACCAGGAAGCACACCCACGCATTTCCGGCCTTGCTCGCTGCTGATAGACATTTCGGGCCTTGCTCGTGGCGTGTTTATGCGTCATCTGTTTTGAATCTGGGGAAAACTTTGCATTTATATTTGTCATCCGGCGCGAACTGGTTAACGAAGCAAAATGTTGGCACCTAATTTGTAATTTGTTAAAGATTTATTTATATAATTGTGTACACTTAATTTAGTGCAATGAATAATTATCTTATTGCAAAGAGGGATCATCATTGGAGAATTTATCATAAACTTTTGCAAAGCTTGCCCCAGTTACTTTTTTTGTTCATCTTGAAACCGTGACGTAACTCGCGATTGACTAGAGAAACCATGGTCCGGGGCTAGTACTAGGTTGATCCAGTTGGACTAGCTAGATAACCACGCAGCGTTCAAGTGACAAGTAGATTGACTAATGGTTACGTTTAGACGATCTAGTCGCCTAACCAAACTTGCTCAAAACTAGCTCGCGACATTAACCAGTTCGCGCCGGATGACGTATATAAACGCAAAGTTTTCCCCAAATTCAAAACGGATGATGAATAAACACGCCATGAGCAAGGCCGGAAATGTCTGTCAGCAGCGAGCAAGGCCGGAAATGTGTGGATGTGCTTCCCGGCACTATCGGCCTGAACCCGCCTCGGATCGAGTTTCGTTAAAAAAAATCCTGCGTGTCGGCCCGGTGATGTTAAATAATCTTGGCGCGAACTGGTTAAGAAATAAACGGGTATGTTGTAGATAGAGGGCAGGGTTTTATTTTTTTTAATTTTTTTTTTGGGGGGGGGAAATTTTGGGGTAAAATGATGGCTTGTTTCCCATCTAGTCATTCTTATTGGTCGAGAGCCCGACACCTCGGTAGTATCGGGCATTTATGAATTGCCAATAAGTATGGTTATAATTTGTATTATTTCTATGCTAGTTGTACAGCGCTTTGATCATTATTAAAGGCGCTATATAAATGCTCCATTATTATTATTAGTTTAACTTATTCCTCCTTTGTGTTTTGTGTGGTTGTCTCAGTTTTCTACGGTGCCTGATGACTACGATTCTGTCCACTCGCAAATGTCCAGACTAGGTGCCCGCGTGCTGGCCCTCGGTTACAGGAAGCTTGGACATCTTTCCTCGCAGAAGGTTAGTGAGAAATGCCTTTTGAGGTTCATTTATTTATTGTTCTTTGGCCATTCCAGAGATGCCAACCCTCCCGATTTCTCCGGAAAGCTCCCGGAAAATCAACTAAACTCCCGACCTTACGGGCACATAAGATATCCTCCCAGTTTGCAATATTAAAGCGCCTTTATTTTTTGTATCGGCATTTTTGCAGCGGCGTAACAATTATAATGTTGCTTTCCGCGCGTGCACTGCCGTTTAATGAATTTCAGCATGCACAGTTACCATACCAAGCCCGCTGGCGCGGCCTGATGCACTCGGTACACGGCTAGCTGCAGCTCGCCGGCATACTTCTGTGGTAAGCCATTACCGTATGCATGGTGCACAGTGATTACAATGAATGTACATGTACAGAGACTACCGTGAAAGCAAAAAAACTACCAAAAAATGTACTTTACAAATCCTCTCTGACAACAGGATTCAAAAGTTGGCATCTCTGCCATTCAGCTGGAATAGCCCAAGAAATTCTTTCAATTTTTTTTTTCCCCGCGTGAGCTTTCTTGGTAGAAGTTGAGGAAGGAAATTACACTTTAAGAGGTTGGACGAAACCTGAAAGGCATGACATTCCCAGGCCATCAAATATTTCTACTTTGAATTTGTGTTCCTAACATTGGCAGATCCGGGACATGCATCGCGATGAAGTGGAGCGCGATCTTCTCTTTGCCGGCTTTGTCATCATCTCCTGTCCTCTCAAGAATGACTCTAAGATGGTCATCAAGGAAATACAGCATGCGTCTCACCACGTAAGTCACTCTGAGAAATCTTGATGAATCGGGTCAAGGACTTCACTCGCGCAGAGCTCAGTAGTGTGTAGTGGTTAAACTTTTCAGATAATTTTTTTGTTTGAGGACCGTATTTTTTTTAAAGAAAATTGTCTATCGACCTAAAGATTTAGAACTCTGTTATTAACATGTTGTGGCTATCTCAAGGTCGAATTTGAGGATAAAGATCTAAAACAGCTGCAAAATCATTGTTTGCAACATTCGTCATTCACTGTGTTAAAATATGACGTTGTTACAACGGATAATGTAGTAACCAACAGATAACGAATCACCGACCGATAATGTCACACCAATGTCCGATAGTGTATCACTAACCAATAATGTAACAAAAAATGTACTGATAGTGTAGTAAAAATGACCGAGAGTGTCATTTGTTGTTACATTATCGGTTTAGTGGTACAGTGTCAGTCAATTTGTGCAACATTATCGGTTGGTGATAAATGATCCATTGGTTACTACGTTATCTGAGGTTTACTACATTATCCGTTGGTTACTACATTATCCGTTGGTTACTACATTATCCGCTGGTTACTACAATATCCGTTGGTTACTACATTATCCGTTGGTTACTACATTATCCGTTGGTTACTACATTATCCGTTGGTTACTACATTATCCGTTGGTTACTACATTATCCGTTGGTTACTACATTATCCATTGGTTACTACATTATCCGTTGGTTACTACATTATCCGTTGGTTACTACATTATCCGCTGGTTACTACATTATCCGCTGGTTACTACATTATCCGTTGGTTACTACATCATCCGTTGGTTACTACATTATCCGCTGGTTACTACATTATCCGTTGGTCACTACATTATCCGTTGGTTACTACATTATCCGTTGGTTACTACATTATCCGTTGGTTACTACATTATCCGTTGGTTACTACATTATCCGCTGGTTACTACATTATCCGCTGGTTACTACATTATCCGTTGGTTACTACATCATCCGTTGGTTACTACATTATCCGCTGGTTACTACATTATCCGTTGGTCACTACATTATCCGTTGGTCACTACATTATCCGTTGGTTACTACATTATCCGTTGGTTACTACATTATCCGTTGGTCACTACATTATCCGTTGGTCACTACATTATCCGTTGGTCACTACATTATCTGTTGGTTACTACATTATCCGTTGGTTACTACATTATCCGTTGGTTACTACATTATCCGTTGGTTACTACATTATCCGTTGGTCACTACATTATCCGTTGGTTACTACATTATCCGTTGGTTACTACATTATCCGTTGGTCACTACATTATTCGTTGGTCACTACATTATCCGTTGGTCACTACATTATCTGTTGGTTACTACATTATCCGTTGGTTACTACATTATCCGTTGGTTACTACATTATCCGTTGGTTACTACATTATCCGTTGGTCACTACATTATCTGTTGGTTACTGCATTATTTGTTGGTTACTGCATTATCAGTTGTAACAGATGTTCTGATTGGTCAATGTTTGGTACAAGGAGTTCTAATAATCAACATTAACCAATCAGAATAGCTTATTGCAGGTTTGAATAACAAATTTCAATTTCTGATTCCATTGTAAAAGGTATTTGTGTATGAATTTGTCTCTAGAATGTGATGATCACTGGCGACAATCCCCTGACGGCCTGCCACGTTGCTAAGGAGCTGAGAATCACCAAGAAACAACACACGCTCATCCTTAGCCCTCCCAGGAACGCTAAGACAGCCGAGATCTCTGATGGGGTAGCTACTCGGAACCACACGGAGGAAAGAACGACGAAGGATCCATTGCAAGGTACTCGTACGGCCTCCGTTGTGGGCTTTGTAAAAATGACTGCTTACATAATTATACAATGCATAAATATTACTTCACGCAAACTGCATATTTGTTTATCAATACGTCGCTGAAGGACTAAACCCAATATTGAAAACTTACAAGCCTCTATCTTTAAAAAAAAACTTGTTGGCACGATAGAACAAAACAGTTGTTTACTGCTGTAATGTGGGCCACGGATCCGGAGCACCAGAGGTGAAACCGAACTCGCTATGCTTCTCGATTGTTTAATCCAGTCTCGACTTTACATACAATGTCATCTGTCTTGTAAGTGTACGGCTCTCAAAAATTCATTGTTGATTGCATGCCCCTGGCAGCTCAGCTCGTTCAGTGTGCCGTGGGCGGGGACGGGCCCTTCAATGTACCTTTCATGCGAGCTTCAACGCGAGCTTCAACCAGTGGCTTAACTAATAAGGAATACCGGCGAGGCCCGGGCCCTTAAACTGCGAGGGAAACGGCCGGCCTTACGGGACCCATTTAGACAGGGTGCCGTGTGTCTGGGGAATCCTTTGTTGCCCGCCTTCCACGGGATTCTCCTAGAAAACTGCCTAGAATCAGTCTATCGTTACACTTCTATACAATAGTTCTTTCATTCTTTTGAAACGTTCTCATTCTTTTCCTTTGTGATAATTGTTCCTTCCGACTCCAAGTTTTTATATTCTCCACAGTTCACTTGATTGTTTTTTATTACTACCTATTGTCTTATATTTGTACACATTCCCGCCGTGAATATGGCCACTGATGCCGGCACGGCGTTAAACCCTAAACTCACTCACTAACTAATAAGGACGCGCTTTGCTCCAGTCATTTACTGTTATAAGTTGCTATCTTGGTTTTCTTGTGCATCTCCAACATTATACTGTACAATCATGCACGGTGAAAAAATGTCTGACATGATGAGTATACCCAGCACCATTTGTGGCAGATTTGTTTACCACCTATATTGATCACAATAGCGACATCTACTTGTACCTGTTTGTAGAGTGGCACTGGCAGTCTATAGACGATACAGTTACCCTACCCATGGTACCCAGTAACAGAGGGGAACAACGAGAGCTGATTCACAGCTACGACCTGTGCATGACTGGGGAGGTAAGTAATTTATAATTTATACTGTTTCATGACAAACCAGGCCACCCTTCCAGCAAATTTTTTTTTTTTAAATTTGTCCTTAACCTTAACTTTTTTACCTTTATTGGAATTTTGTAGTTGCATTAACCCTAACCTTCCCAGATCCATCAAAATCCCTTTTCCATTTTGTTGGATGTCGGGTGTCTTGGTCCTTCAGGCTTGGTTTGACTCAATGGATTATGATGGACTTGGGACAGGAGGCCTGAAGCACTGCTGTGGGAATCCGGTTGATTTCGTTCATCATGGAGTAACGTAATTTCCTGCGGATAAGACGCGGCTTATCCGAATTTCTAGACCACAAAAAACATCGCTGCACCTTATCTTCAGGTGCGCTGTATCTGGTGTCGCTTGAGTTCAAAGTGACGGTCTTTGTGTGAAGAATTCTTTGAACGCCGCAATCTTACTCAATAATGCGGTCAACCAATTAGCTCAACTCTATAGACATTGTGACCACGTTTCCATTCCAACAATGCCGCGATGTGTTGATCCCCTCCCAAGACCGTGCTTTTATTCCAACAATGCTTGGGCGATACCACCTTATAATCCCTTGATTATTTGCAGAAAAAAGATTCAATATCATTGCTGTTAAGGCCTGGAATGGACTGCCTTCTGCCATCAGAGCTGCGCAATCTGTTGACAGTTTCAAGAAACTTTTGAAATCATATTTATTTTAATCATGTGTTTTGAATTTATTAATGGTTGACCTTTGTACACGCTTTGGTACTCTAGTGTAAAGCGTTCTAAATGCCTATTATTATTATTATTATTATTGAGTGTAAACGTGTTTAATGGAATTTAGGAACAACAATGCTGATTTGGAACCTTTTCCGAGTGTTACCATTATTCTTGTTTTTTTCCTTCAGGCTTTGCAGTACATGCAGGCAGCGAGTGTTAAGCTCTTCAACAGTGTGTTACCCTACATCAAAGTGTTTGCCAGGGTTGCCCCAAAACAAAAGGTGATTATTCCAATCATCTATACCATAATTGTGACCCGCTCTGCAAAAATGAGTCTGATGTCGCAAAATACATTTTTACGTAAAGGGCTATTTATTGTCTCGGAGGTGATTTTTCTTTCAACAAATAATATTTTTGTTTTAAGGCATTTTGGTTTTCTCCGACACCTATATTTTCAGATCTGATCGATTGAAAAGATTGTTTTGATCCCTAAATTAAATTTAATACAGGTTTTGTCATTCTCTTACCATACCATCCGATGAAGCACTACAATTGTAAATCTTCATTTCTTTTCAAAGACATTTTGAATATAACTGAGAAAAAGCAAAATTTCCAAAATTGTAAAAGACCAATGCATTGCACTACAGAGTTGTGCCATATATCAAATGAAAGCTTATTTCCTGCTTTTTCTGACCAACTGTAATATTGAAGGAAAAAAACCACATTTTTAACACATCAGACTCATTTTTGCAGAGTGGGTCATAATGGTCAGCATGTTTATTTATCGTTGACATCAAATATGTTGTCGATTTGGGCAGGCGGCGTTTTAACTAGTATTCATAAATACCTTAGACAGTTTACCCGTTCCTATTGGTCGAGAGTCCGTCACGTTGCCAGTTTTAAATGAATGACAAAACACTGGGGCCAGTTTTAAACACTTTTACGATGTCGCATGAAATTGGGACGCCCGTAAAATCTGTGGATTCACAGGATGCTTGAGAATGTTATTCACTTAGAGTCAGTAAAGGTATTTCATAAGAATTCAGTAAAAAAAAATTGTAATGTTTGCAAACGGTGTGTACTACCTTGAAATTTCTGTAGGAATTTGTGGTGACATCGCTGAAGAGGCTAGGTTATACAACGCTGATGTGCGGAGATGGAACCAATGATGTAGGGGCTTTGAAACATGCCCATGTTGGTGAGTGAAGAAGTGTCACATTGTAATTTTCGGGGTTACAAATAAAAATTGTGATCCACTCCACATACACATGTTTGGAAAGCCCACAACGTAAGCTTTTATTTGGTGTATAATAGAGCTCCATAGCCCCTCCCATTTTGGAGATATGACGTGTTTACATTTTGATTACTTCTTTGGAGTTAAAATTTACACAACTGAGAAAATGGGCTTTAGAACGAATGATGCACACAAAATGATCGTTGTTTTTTTCTACTTTATTCATCAAAATCAACATTTCTTTGAATGAAACCTGAAAATGTACGAATTAAAGATATCATTTATGACATAAATGAAAATCACAATTTAAGTGGGCCATTAAAGGAGAATGCACAGCGCGACATAATAAGAGGTTTTGCATGCGAACGGATACGAATGACGGATACATCATCAATTTTTGTGGACTTATGACGTCACAGTTTCTCACTATTCGCTAACCATGTACAAGGCACGGATATCTCGCTCGCTAACACATAAGTATAAAACGCGTACGGATAGCTAAACGTACGCCTACGCGTATCCATTCGTATGCGAAAGCTCTCTAATACCATTTTTTGCAGAGCCGATCACAAATGTACTACATGTAATTAAATTGTTACTGAATTTGTACACCAAGAACTTAATTTGATCACTTGTTCCTTTTCTTCAGGTGTAGCCTTGTTGTCTAATATTCCAGAAAAAGTGCTTGAAAGGATGAAGAAAAAGGCCAAAGAGGAACAAGTAAGAACTATCTCTTATGAAGTTAATAGGCCCAACAGTTCTTAATCATCCAATTTCAATATAATTTTTTTGTTCACAAACCTTAGGGTTAGGTTAATGAAGAGTTTTATCACACAGTTCGCTATATCGTAAAAATATGTGTAGTGCAATAACTCTCAAATTTGTATCCTTGTGGAGACATCTCTTTGTTTTCGTATATCCAAAAATATCTTGGCATCGAGGGCTATTTTCAAAGTGGTCCTATTTACCCTAATACTTTCCTTAGCTATAACCCTACCCATTTTCTAGAGCTCAAAGATCATTTTGCGACTGACTGTCACAGTACAAATATTCCTAGTTTTTTTGGTAAAACTAAACAAATCTATCTCGTGAAACCTTGTGGAGACCTATTCATCTTTAGAAATTTCCAGACGATAAATTTGAGAGAGTTTGTACCGAATTTAGAATCACGTGCAATCACGTTTCCAGAATATTTAAACCGGCAAAAAGCTTTTCAAGTATTTTTTGGTTGATGTTCAAATATTTGAATATTCGGTATGTTCAGGACAGTCTTTAGTTTACAGCCCAATAATACTGTGGGTTTTTTCAGGAGCAAGCCAATAATGTAAAGCAGGACTCCAAGCCCAAGGGCAAGGCGGAGGAGAAGAAGTCGGTAGCCGATGTAGTGAGAGCCAGGCAGGGTGCTGGGGGCTCCAGCAAGGCGGCAAGAACCAGGGCTGTACAGAGAGGCGAAGATGTAACCAAGGTATTGGATCATTAACGTGTTTGTTGACGCTGCGTGCGTGCAGAGATAAAACTTAAAACTAAAACTAAAACTACGTACGACAGAGCTCCAAGGTTTTGTACATGGATGTCGACTGCAGAAAAATGCAAGGCCGGAAATGCGTGGGTGTGCTTCCCGGTACCATCGGCCTGAACCTGCCTCGGATCAAGTTTGGTTTAAAATAATCCTGCGCCCCGGTCGGTGATGTTAAAATAATTCCGGCGCGAACTGGTTAAAAAGGTTTTCTGCTGCTTCGAACGAAAACAATAATTCCACTGACGACAAATGGTTCTACTCTGCCTTTGAAAAGGGATTGTGGGTCGCACCGTTCTTTGTGAAACTTATAATTGATTCATGAAACGGACGAGTTTCACGTTGTGGTTTCTTGTTCACATCAACCTTGCAGGACCCATTTAGACAGGGTGCCGTGTGTCTGGGGGATCCTCCGTGGCCCGCCTCCCACGGGATTCTCCTGGAAAACTGCCTAGAATCAATCTACCGTTATACTTCTATACAATGGTTTTTTTTATTCTTTCGAAATGTTCTCCTTCATTTCCTGTGTGATAATTGTTCCTTCTGACTCCAAGTTTTTATATTCTTTACAGTTTCACTTGATTGTTTTTTATTACTACCTATTGTCTTATATTTGTACACATTCCCGCCGTGAATATGGCCACTGATGCCGGTACGGTGTTAAACCCTAAACTCACTCACTCACTCTTGTTCACATTGCAGAAGCGTATCAATGCCATCTTGAAGGATATTGATGAGCAGGATCAGATCCAGGTTGTCAAGCTAGGAGATGCCAGCATCGCTTCACCGTTCACGTCCAAACTATCATCTATCATATGCGGTGAGCTTAAGGACTCGTTCATAAATAAACTTAGAAGTGAAAGACCTAATATGTAACTGAATAACCCTGTGCTTCTAAGTAAACCAGTTCGCGCCGGGTTTATTTTAACAACACCGAGCCGAGGCACGGGATTATTTTTAACAAGACTTGATCCAAGGCGGGTCCCGGCCAATGGAACCGGGAAGCACACTTGCGCATTTCTGGCCTTGCTCGCT
Organism: Crossaster papposus; assembly: GCA_037893245.1. Lineage (NCBI taxonomy): Eukaryota > Metazoa > Echinodermata > Asteroidea > Velatida > Solasteridae > Crossaster > Crossaster papposus. The sequence continues at coordinate 609,584 of JBAIAA010000277.1, read as the reverse complement.
GCTGACAGACAATTCTGACCTTGCTCGTGACGTGTTTATGCGTCATCCGTTTTGAATCTGGGGAAAACTGTGTGTATAATTATACGTCCTCCGGTTAAGTGCTCAATCAGTGATCCGGCTGTTGGTGAACAATCAAATCCTGCCTCATTGATGGAACTGTGCGAAACAAACAGGCCCACTCATCCTCAAATTTGTATCCCTGTGGAGCCATCTCTTTGTTCTTGTGTACAAAATTGTTAGAAAGTCAAGCTCGTTTTTCAAAATTTGAGTACAATCCAAAAATATATTTTGTGACATTTTTTGTGTAGACTTATTCATCTATAGGAATTACCCTGTGGAGACCTTTTGACTCCCATTGTCCACATTGTGTTCAGGTCTCTACAGGGTACTGAATTTAGAAATAATATTTTTCCTGCAATTGTTTGATGGTTACATTTACGATGCTAGTTATTCAAATCCAAAGTCTGTTTTGTTTTAAACAAACCTCTCTCTCTCTCTCGTTGTCCTCAGTATGTCACATCATCAAGCAGGGCAGATGTACCTTGGTCACCACACTACAGATGTTTAAGATCCTAGCCTTGAATGCCCTCATCCTAGCCTACAGCCAGAGCGTCCTGTACTTGGACGGAGTCAAGTTCAGTGACGGCCAGGCTACGTTACAAGGGCTTCTGCTGGCCGGCTGTTTTCTCTTTATATCTCGCTCTAAGGTATGCTGTGCTGTGTTGTGTTCATAAGTCTGGAACTTAAAAAAAAAAAAAAAAATGACAAATAGTACTCTGCCTTTAAAGGTAAAATACACCATTTGCAGATATCGAACAATTTTACTCACGAAGTATTAAGAAATATCTTAGCTTATTTGAAAGTAAATAATGATTGTAGGCATCCAGCAAAATGAATGCGCTAGATGTCCTGCAATTGTTTCGAAAAATTTAGTTTTATAAAAACAAATTCACGATCGCCAGACGGTGATCGCGAAAAAACCAAGAATAACATAAGAAAAACTGCCCGACACGCAGTTTTTCTTGCTTTCCTCGGCATAAATAATTGTATAACTTCGGACAGGTCAGTTAAACGATATTTACTATAAAATACAACCACCCAAATCTACCCATTTATGATAATTCAAGCAATCACCAATGGTGTATCCTACCTGTAGTACCCTTTATATGAACAATTTGACTTTTATATTTGTTTTAACCCACAGCCTCTGAAGACGTTATCCAAGTCTCGCCCCTTGCCTAATATCTTCAACCTCTACACGATCCTGACTGTACTCATGCAGTTTGCTGTGCATTTTGTGTGTCTTATCTATCTAGTACGGGAGGCCAAGGCTAGATCCCCCAAAAGGTAAAGTTCACAGTGTGCTTGTGTCCTTGAGCAAGTGATTTTGCATCAATTGCTTTCATTTCATTTTTTATAATTCAACAATATCAATTTGCAATTCATAATTTACCAGATGAAAAATTCACAAAACAATTTCCACTACTTTTTTTTTTTTTTTTTTTTTACAGGGAAGGAAAGTTTTTAGATTTAGAAAAGGAATTTAAGCCCAACTTGTTAAACAGCAGTGTCTACATTATCTCCATGATGTTGCAAGTCAGCACGTTCGCCGTTAACTACAAGGTATGATCTACCGTTCTGAGGTGTTTGGAACGTTTAGGATTAAGCAAATATTTGAGGCGTTCTGGCAAAATGAGACAGAACTGGGCAGACGTCGAAATGAAGGTTTGTCTCACAAATGTCTCAAACGTATATACATGCAAAGGTTTCCCCAGATTCAAAATGGATGACGCATTTAAACATGTCACGAGCAAGGCCGGAAATGTCTGTCAGCAGCAAGCAAGGCCAAAAATGTCTGTCAGCAGCAAGCAAGGCCAAAAATGCGTGGGTGTGCTTCCCGGTACCATTGGCCGATACCCGCCTCGGCTCGGTGATGTTAAAATAGTCCCGGCGCGAATTGGTTAATAGTTGGATGAGATTGCATGGCCCCTGATCTGATTGTATTTTTTTTGTTTCCCATTCCACAGGGACATCCATTTATGGAGAGCTTGAAGGACAATAAACCGCTACTCTACAGCCTGTTAATATCGGGCGTCGCAATCATAGCGTTGACCACGGGTATCGTGCCGGAGATATCGGACCAGTTCCAGATTGTCGAGTTTGAATCGGAGGTAAGCAGTGTCCTGTGAATAACTCGCCGAACTCGGTCACACTAACTTCAACCTGTTGCGTTAATTAGCAGGGTCGTAGTCGAGTCCTTTCGTGAAGGAAACGGCCGGCCTTGCAGGACCCATTTAGACAGGGTGCCGTGTGTCTGGGGGATCCTTCGTGGCCCGCCTTCCACAGGCTTCTCCTGGAAAACTGCCTAGAATCAATCTATCATTACACTTCTATACAATAGTTTTCTCATTTTTTTCCTTTGTGATAATTGTTCCTTCCGACTTCAATTTTTTATATTCTCCACAGTTCACTTGATTGTTTTTTATTACTACCTATTGTCTTATATTTGTACACATTCCCGCCGTAAATATGGCCACTGATGCCGGCACGGCGTTAAACCCTAAACTTACTCACTCACTAACTCCTTTCGTGAAGCCAGTCACAAGTCCCTTCATAAAGGCAGTCACAAGTAAAACTGGATGAACAATGACAAAGGAATGCTTTTGTCAAAGCTGATTTGAACAGCTTGTGATTTGAATTGGAACTGAAGGACTTGTGATGGACTTGCAGGGACTTACAGGGACTTACAGGGTCTTACAGGGACTTGTGATGGACTCGACTACTTTCCTTTAAATTAGTCACCGCTCACAGAATTTTACTTTAGTTTTTGGTTTTGTCTTAAGGCCAGTTTAAACTCGGCGCGGACGCGAACGCGAATTTGCCGTTAGGGCAAAAGTTGAACACATTTCAACTCTGTCGAATTTCGCAGCGGATGGTGGGATACACCATTTGCAGATATTGACAATTTTTACTACCGAATTATTAAGAAATATCTTACTTATTTGAAAGTAAATAATGATTCTAAGCTATCTAGCAAAAATGATTGCGCTAGATATCCTGTAATTGTTCTGGAAAAATTCACGATCGCCAGAAGGCGATTGCAAAAAAAACAAGAACAACTACCCGAAAAATTGTATTTGTTTAAAAAAATTGCGATTGCTAGGCGGTGATCGCGAAAAAACCCAAGAACTGTCCAACGCCGGTTAAAGGATCACAGAAATAGAAAATAAAAAGTACTTATATGATATAAAACATAGATTACAGTATTAATACACCCAATACAAAAAATTGTGTGTGATTTTAGGGTTATTTGAGCCATTACAAATTTCAAATTTCTCTTCGATCGCCCCGCCCAGAAAAATTCCTCCTTTGACAGAATGCCTGGATGTCGAAGTCGTGACGTCACGTAAAGAATAGCTTTCTTCGCGATTGATTGCGATCGCGTGGTTACGTATGTACGCACGCGATCGCGATCAATCGCGAAGAAAGCTATTCTTTACGTGACGTCACGACTTCGACGGGAGGAATTTTTCTGGGCGGGGCGATCGAAGAGAAATTTGAAATTTGTAATGGCTCAAATAACCCTAAAATCACACACAATTTTTTTTATTGGGTGTATTGATACTGTAACCTATGTTTTATATCATATAAGTACTTTTTACTTTTTAGCTGTTTCGGTTTTTCACCGAAACAGCTATTGTTTTCGTTAAAGTTTTTTTTTTAGCTGTTTCGGCCTTTCAGCCGAAACAGCTTTTGTTTTCGTTAAAGTTTTTTTTTTTCTTTTTTTTTTTTTTCTTTTTTTTTTTTTTTGTCACTTTTTCCCCATAGGATTTGTACACGTTTGTTCTGCCAATACACTTTGACACTTTGGTAAATCCGATCGACTTGAGACTTGGCATACATTTAGACAACCACCCAAGGACGGTCCTAGAAGAAATTCGTCGCGATTACATAATTCTTGGTCACGTGACGTCACGTTAAAGGTGCAATTTTCCCCCATAGGTTTTGTACACGTTTTTCTTCAGACTGTTTAATTTGACAGTTTGGTGAATCCGATTGACTTGAAACTTAGCACACACCTCGACCACCATCCCCAGGAGGTCCAGGAGAAAAATCGTCATGATGACGTCATCGTGGGTCATGTGACGTTACACAAAAGGTGCAGTTTTTAAGACCCTCTATCTCTGGAAGTACACGTCCGATTGGGGTCAAATTTGGTTTGCAAGTATTCGAGGATGTGTTATAGACGAAAATTAAGATGACGTAATTATGACATCATCGGGTGTCATGTGACGTCACATTAAAGGTTCAATTTTCTCCATAGGTTTTGTACACGTTTTTCTTCAAAATATTGAATTTGACACTTCTGTCAATTCGATCGACTTGAGACTTAGCACAGACCTCGACCACCATCCTTAGGAGGGTCAAGAACAAAATAATCAAGATGACGTCATCGGGGGTCATGTGACGTCACATTAAATGTGTAGTTTTTAAGACCGTCTAACTCTGAAAGTACAAGTCCGGTTGGGGTCAAACTTGGTTTGCAAGTATTCGAGGATGTGTTATGGACAAAAAATAGGATGACGTAATTATGACATCATCGGGTGTCATGTGACGTCACATTAAAGTTTCAATTTTCTCCATAGGTTTTGTACACGTTTTTCTTCAGACTATTGAATTTGACAATTTGGTAAATCCGATCGACTTCGGACTTGGCACACACCTCGACCACCATACCCAGGAGGGCCAAGGAAGAAATCGTCAGGATGACGTCATCGTGGGTCATATGACGTCACATTAAAGGGGCAGATTTTAGGACCCTCTATCTCTGGAAGTACATGTCTGATTGGGGCCAAACTTGGTATGCAAGTATTCCAGAATGTGTAATAGACGAAAATTAAGATGACATCATGATGACATCATCGGGTGTCATGTGACGTCACATTAAAGGGGCAGATTTTAGGACCCTCTATCTCTGGAAGTACATGTCTGATTGGGGCCAAACTTGGTATGCAAGTATTCCAGAATGTGTAATAGACGAAAATTAAGATGACATCATGATGACATCATCGGGTGTCATGTGACGTCACTTTAAAGGTGCAGTTTTTCCCATAGGATTTGTACACGTATTTTTCAACTTATATATCTTGGGAAAATTGACAAATCCAATCGATTTCAGACTTGGCACACACATAATGAAAGTTATCTTAGACATCCGAAACAGCTCTGTGTTTGTCCACAAACACATGTCTAGTTTTTCTTTTTAGCTGTTTCGGCACTACAGCCGAAACAGCTATTGTATTCCTTCTGATTTTTTTTTTTCTCTTTTTTTTTTTTTTTTCTCCTTCAGACTCTTCTCCATAGGGTTTGTACACGTTTTTTGTTCTGGCATAGCACTTTGGCACTTTTGTAAATCCGATCGGCTTGAAACTTGGCATACACTTAGACCACCACCCACAGATGATCCTAGAAGAAATTTGTCACGATTACGTCATTCGTGGTCACGTGACGTCACGTTAAAGGTACAGTTTTTTTCCCATAGGATTTGTACACGTTTTTATTTAGAATATTAAATTTGACACTTCTGTACATCCAATTGACTTGAGACTTAGCACAGACCTCGAACACCATCCCCAGTAGGGCCAAGAAGAAAATCGTCATGATGACGTCATCAGGGGTCATGTGACATCACATTAAAGGTGCAGTTTTTAAGACCCTCTATCTCTAGAAATACAGGTCTGATTGTGGTCAAACTTGGTATTCATGTATTCCAGGATGAGTTATATACGAAATTAGGATGACGTAATTATGACATCATTGTTGGTCATGTGACGTCACATTAAAGGTGCAGTTTTTGGGACCCTTTATCTCTGAAAGTACATGTCCGATTGGGGTCAAACTTGGTACATACAGGTATTCTGGGATGTGTTATGGACGAAATGTAGCTAGGTGACGTCATGATGACAACATTGTGGAACATGTGACGTCGCCTTTAAGGAGCAGTTTTTGATGATGTCATGATGACGTCACCGTGTGATTTGTATATGAAATGTTGTGTTTTGTGACCTTTAAGCCATAATTATGGTGGCCTTGGAGGGACTACACAGAGTGTGAATATACATCAATATTTGCAACAAATGTTACGACTTTTCCCAAAGTCGCGAATATTGACGTCAATATTGACGTCAAATGTTATGACTTTCCCCAAAAAGTTGCTAATATTGACGTCAATATTGACGTCAAATTTCACAACTTTCTCCAAAGTAGCGAATATTGACATCAATATTGACACCAATATTGACGTCAATATTGACGTCAATATTGACGTCAAATTTTAAGAGTTTCTCCGAAAGTCGCGAATATTTACGTCAAATTTGACGTCGATATTCGCAACAAATTTTACGACTTGCTCCCAAAGTCTTGAATATCGTCGTAAATATTGACGTCAAATTTTATAACTTTCCCCAAAAGTTGTGAATATTGACGTCAATATTGACGTCAAATTTCACGACTTTCCCCAAGGTCGCGAACATTGACGTCAATATTGACGTCAAATTTCAAGAGTTTCCCAAAAAGTCGCGAATATTGACGTCAAATTTGACGTCGATATTCGCAACAAATTTCACGACTTGCCTCAAAAATCTTTAATATCTACGAAAATATTGACATCCAATTTCACGACCGGTCATACATTTTGACCTGATTTTTTTCCCAGCAAGCTAGGTTTTTGTTGTCGGTTATTATGCGCACGCGCAGAATAATTGGGCGTTTGTACTTGCAAACATCATGCGACCGCATGCACTGGTACTTATGCACGATGAACATTGTAGGATTTTGGTTGATTTCAATCGTTTCTCGCAGTGTGCATATATAGTATCCCTAACTTAAGGTTCATCTGTGAACAAATTTAAAAGAAGCTAATTTCAACTGATTTGGGTAGGTATGGGTATGGACAACTACCAACAAAAAGGAAGGAGGGATAGGGGTTGGTGATTGTTTTTATTAGAGGTCAAAGGTCATTGCCCCCTGCACAAATCACTAAAAATTATATTTTAGCAACAAAATATGGTATATAGATGATCTTGTGTCAAAATGCACAGAATTACAATAGAAGATGACATCAAATAATTATTGACCCTTGGGACCAAATCCTGACCTCCGAAAATGAGGTCAAAGGTCACAAAACAACTTTATTACTAAAATGTCATATTTATAGCAACAAAATATAGTATATAGATGATATTGGTGTCAAAATGCACAGGATTATGAAAGAAGATGACATAGAATAACTACTGGCCCCTTACAGAAAAAGGTCAAAGGTCAAAAATAGACGTATTACTAAAATGTCATATTAGTAAAATAACAGGAAAATTACCATGAACAAAAACAAATCTAAGCGGCTAATTTCAACTTATTGTGGCGGGTATGGGGGTTATTATTTATTCCAAGAGCAAAGAAGGAGGGGAAATTCCCTTTCTGAGGGTCAAAGGTCTTTGACCCTGCATTAAAACATTATAATTTATATCTCAGCAGCAGTATGTTTTTCATAGGTCTAAGGTACAATTTTCCCCATAGGATTTGTACACGTTTTTTTCAACTAATATATCTTTGGCACTTGTGTAAATCCAATCGACTTCAGACTTGGCACACACATAGACCACCACACACGCATATTAAAAGTAACGTTAAACGAAACAGATCTGTGTTTGTCCACAAACACATATCTAGTTTCTTTTTTTTTTTTTTCTTTTTCAGACTTTTCTCCATAGGATTTGCACACGTTTATTCAGACAATACACTTTTACACTTTGGTAATTCCGATCGACTTGAGACTTGGCATACATTTAGACAACCACCTATAGACGATCCTAGAAGAAATTCGTCGCGATTACGTCATTCAAGGTCACGTGACTTCGCGTTAAAGGTGAAATTTTCCCCATAGGATTTGTACACGTTTTCCTTCAGACTATTGACTTTGATACTTTAGTAAATCCGATCGACTTGAGACTTGGCACACACTTAGACCACCTTCCACAGACGGTCCTAGAAGAAATTCGGCACGATTACGTCATTCAAGGTCACGGGGCGTCACATTAAAGGTTCAATTCTCCCCCATAGGTTTTGTACACGTTTTTCTTTAGACTATTGACTTGGACACTTTAGTAAATCTGATCGACTTGAGACTTGGCACACACAAAAGACCATCACACACATATTGAAAGACACTCGAAACAGCTCTGTGTTTGTCCACAAACACATGTCTAGTTTTTTTTTTTTTTTTTTTTTTTTTTTTTTTTTTTTTTTTGCCTTTTGTTCTCCATAGGATTTGTACACGTTTGTTCAGACAATACACTTTGACACTTTGGTAAATCCGATGGACTTGAGACTTGGCATACACTTAGACAACCACCCAAGGACGGTCCTAGAAGAAATTCGTCGCGATTACGTCACTCAAGGTCACGTGACTTTGCGTTAAAGGTGAAATTTTTCCCATAGGTTTTGTACACGTTTTTCTTCACACTATTGACTTTGACACTTTGGTACATCCGACCGACTTGAAACTTGGCATACACTTAGAACATCACCCACAAATGGTCCTGGAAGAAATTCGGCACGATTGCGTCATTCAAGGTCACGTAACGTCACGTTAAAGTTTCAATTGTTTCCCCCATAGGTTTTGTACACGTTTTTCTTTAGTCTATGACTTAGACACTTTCGTAAATTTGATGGACTTGAGACTTGGCACACACTTAGACCACCATCCACAGACGGTCCTAGAAGACATTCGGCACGATTACGTCATTCAAGGTCACGGGGCGTCACGTTAAAGCCTCAATTTCCCCCATAGGTTTTGTACATGTTTTTCTTTAGGCTATTGACTTTGACACTTTAGTAAATCCGATCGGCTTGAGACTTGCCACACACAGAAGACCACCGCACACATATTGAAAGTAATTTTAGACACTCGAAACAGCTCTGTGTTTGTCCACAAACGCATGTCTAGTTCTATTTCTGTAATCCTTTAAAAACTAATCCTGGGTTGTTTTTTGGGCATCCATGATTGTAAAACTTAGGACAGGTCAGTTAAACAATAATGTACTAAAATACAACCTCCCAAATCCACCCATTCCTGATAATTCAAGCAATTATCAATGATGTATCCTACCTTTAAACAAATATAAAATTCTATGAAAAGAGCATTGATCCAATTCAGCATTATGTGTATCAATGCTGCCGCAGTACTGAATGTACACAGAGGTTCTTAATAGTAGTTTGGAAACCATACCATTTGAACTTAGAAATAGATAAAGTGTAGAAGCCTTTGTTGGCCTGAGTACTCAAAATAGTATGGTTTCCAGGCTACCATTGAGGATCCCATATAACTGATACCTAGTTGTGTTTGGACTATTAGAGTCCTCTTCAAGTCCTTTTTTTTTCGATGAAGTATTTAGCAGTCAATAGGGATAAGAGATTCGGTCCATCTGGGTTTTTTTAGTTTACTTTATGAGTCAAGCTAGTGGTGACAGATTGTGTTAATATTTGTGCTAAATATTAGTTACAAATAGATTATTTTGTAGTGTTTT